>JAPKLW010000728.1:8819-116160 GCA_026898455.1 Plectranthus barbatus
GTGTAGTGGTAGGGTGGTGGAGGAGATGGCGATGGTGGTGGTGGGGAGGTGTAGTGGTAGGGAGGTGGAGGAGATGGCGATGGTGGTGGTGGGGAGGTGTAGTGGTAGGGTGGTGGAGGAGAAGGAGAAGGTGGTGGCGGAGACTTGTACACATACGGTGGCGGTGGAGATGGTGAAGGTGGTGGTGGAGATTTGTAGTAATAAGGCGGAGGTGGTGAAGGATCAGGTGGTGGAGGAGACTTGTAGTAATACGGTGGTGGTGGAGATGGTGAAGGTGGTGGAGGCGACTTATAGTAATATGGTGGTGGTGGTGAAGGAGAAGGCGGTGGTGGCGACTTGTACACATAAGGTGGAGGAGGAGAAGGTGATGGCGGTGGAGGAGACTTATAAACATAAGGTGGTGGAGGAGAAGGTGAAGGCGGCGGTGGAGACTTGTACACATATGGTGGTGGTGGTGAAGGAGAAGGCGGCGGTGGAGACTTGTACACATATGGTGGTGGTGGTGAAGGAGAAGGCGGTGGTGGAGACTTGTAAATATAAGGTGGAGGTGGAGAAGGTGATGGCGGTGGAGGAGACTTATACACATAAGGTGGTGGAGGAGAAGGTGAGGGCGGCGGCGGAGACTTGTACACATACGGTGGTGGGGGGGAAGGAGAAGGCGGCGGTGGAGACTTATACACATACGGTGGCGGCGGAGACGGAGAAGGTGGTGGTGGTGATTTATACAAATAAGGTGGAGGTGGTGAAGCATAAATATAAGGGTCAGCAGAAGCTATACTTGAAGAAGTAGCTAAAATGGCGAATGCCACCAAAAGGTGTGGCAGCATGCGGCCGTGTGTCGTCATTGTGTTGCCGGAAAGGGCCACCAGCTCCGCCCAAAGTGGCCGGGCAGGTGTAGTAGGTGGATGAGGGGAAGAGGTGGATTGAATTGAGAGAGATGAAGTGAGTGTATATATAGGCAGAATGGGGAAGAAAGAATTCGTTAGAAGAGAGCTGTCAGGATTGGGATTATATTATTTAATTTCAATGTAATGTTTACAAGAAATTAGTTTTAATGAGGTAATAACAGCTGGAAATGATAAAAATGGTTTAAGCCCCACAATCACACCTTAACTTATATATCAAATTATCAACTAAACCTGCTACATAAATGAAATCAAAGTAGATAGTAGCTACATCACCTATAATATAAATATACTTACTAATTTAAATGATTTCTTTTCTCTTTTTCAATGCACTTGAATTAATTGCATCAACAATTAAGACAAAAAAATCATTAATAATTAAAAGATAAAATATAATTCTCGTTATGTTTAATTATTCTTAAACTTTAAACATAACTTATAAAATAATGAAACATCATAATTTGACTTAATCTGGATCATTAATAAATAATGTAGATTTATTTTTATTTAACAACTAAAAATGAATTAATACCGGTCATTCTTATTTAGCATAATCTTTATTTTTAACTCCAAATCCAAGTTCTTTATATATATAATGAAAATATATCAAGCATGGTGTAAAAATTTAGAAATCAATTACAGACAGTTGATCTCAATAATTTGGACAATTGAGATTCATTTTCATTGTTTTCAAGAAGAATTTAAAATACAGGATAATAGTAACATTAACACTAAAGTTTTGTGATTAATCAATTTTGCAGAATCGATGTTAGTTGCATAGTTTTCCTAAACATTAATATTTGCTACCTGTTACATATCTTCAACTAAAAAAATTTATATTCTATCAATTAATAGGGTACAATGGAAAATGACACATTAATACTTCAAAAATATACAATCAATTGGTTCAAATAAATTTTTTTTTGATTTATTCTTCGGAAAAATTGAATTTATTGATTAAGATATACATTTATATAGTAAAATAATATATGCATCATGCATGCATTTAAATGTTCTCACAGTAGACTACAGCGATGAAATGCGTGCGCAAATTTTCCTCTCTTTTTCTTTATTCAAATTTAAATGTCGAAACATTATTGTTACCGACATTATAGATGCTAAATCAGAGAATAATCATTTCATTTATAATTACAGCCATAAGTGGAGGTGGTCAAAATGTGACTAATCATTTTAACTCATTTTCTCCTTTTATTTTGTAAGTTATCATTTAATTTGTACAATTTGATAAAATATAAAAATCATAATATGAACTATCGTATATAATAAATATTTACCGTTCTTCCACGATCAATTTCATTTATTTTAATAATCTTAAAAATCTTATTTGAGATAGAATTTATGATGAAAAGCATGTGATTTCTCAATTATTGAAAAAGCCATGTGGAGGCGACTAACCAACAATTTTCTCTACTCATATTTATTTTGGGGTATGTCTTGGTCAACACTCAGATAACAAATACTCCCTCCGTCCCACTTCAATTGTCCATCTTTTCTTTTTCGTCCGTCCCATTTAATTGTCCACTTACCTAAAATGGAAAATAAATACACACTCACAAATAAAATACTAATATCCTCTATCTCTACTACATTGGTTATTGTGCCGATTCCCTTGTGGACAATTGATAAGGGACGGAGGGAGTAATATAAAAGTGAAGGGGCAAAAACACAGATAAACGGATAAAAAGAATAAAGTATTCTAAAAAGATAATTAAGCCTCTTAATATGATCGTAATAAGAATGTAATTGAATTGAATCGAATAATATCAAATCTAAAGTTGATCTTAGTATGATAAGGAGTAGAATCATGTGCGTGGTTCGAAGAAGGGGGCTTTGAGTCTTTGGGGTGTAGTGGTTAAAACACATTATTTATAATTGAGAAGTCACAAGTTCGAGCTCCTAGGAGATATCTGGGTGTGAGTGTGTGTGTTTAAGATTAATGCACACTAAAAAAATAATAATAACAAATGTCTTGAAGAAGTTCGAATTTATAACCATCTTCGTCATAGCTAAGGTATTTTTATCACTGTAAACACATAACAGCTCAATGACTTTATTGTACAAATAATTATAGTCATACTAGATGGACCTTTAGTTTGATGTTTTAATAAAATGCGATATATATTGATCAAAAAAATTTAATGACTGTTAATCATGCTATATCGTGCTGGATAAATGAATATATATAAATGCAATATTTTATCATATATTATTTATTAATTTATAATTTGTAATTTAGATCGATAAAATGCATCAAGAATCATAAATCCATTTTATCATATAAGATTTATTAATTTATACGTTGTTATTTAGATCGATTAAATAAATGAAAATAATAAATTCATGGGTAAGTTGTTCCGTATCAATTATGCAAATGCATATTTACATTATATATAATATTGAGAAAACAAAATCAACTACAAAATAAAGAATAAATGATACAAGAATTTATTCAATTGTTTGGTAAGCATGAAAAATTAAAAATATATAACACAGACACATAATTGTATAAACCCACTAAGAAAATTCTATGATAAATTGTGGGTAAACAGTTGAAAATTTGATTTCTCAACAATAAATTTATTTGTTTCATAGAATTTTATTTTCCAGATGAATTATTTTTTTTGAGGGGTTGATTAGCATGGAGAAAAGAAGAATAATACAAAAATTTACAAAATTTGACACAGAGATATGCCTACGACCTCAGAGAAATCCGTTATTGAGGAGAGAATTATGGGTTACAAAGGATTTTTCTTTGTGCATCAAAAAATAGAGAGTTGTCCTCTTGTTGTCGTTGTTTCCCATTCTTCTCCTTCATTGTCATGCCCCGATTTACAAACAAGGCATACATCAAGGAAATGAGGCACATCGGGTACAAGACATGCGCTTGGGATATCAATAATTAAGAAGAAATCAAGCGAATAAAATAGAAACCATCACACTTATCCCAAGTTAAGCAAAAGATTATTAAGGTGCCTCCTCAAGAAGGGATCTTGACTTCGTATCAAAGTTTAACAAGTTTGATAATATCAAAAGTCTAACAAAAGACATTGAGTCTAGCAGCGAAAAGTTATCAAGGAAGTATGTATATGAAGATACACACTTCCGCATCTAACTATTACAAAAAGTGAGTCTTCAGCTCCACTCCTCTGCTACCTCGTACTCTGCATCAAAATCTTCTTTTAACCTGTGCATTTTAGAAATAATGCAAGGGGCTAAGTACAAATTGTACTTACTGAACACATGCCCGAAAACATACATATATAATTTTTTCACGCCTATTTATCGGGTCGCACATGGGGTTTTAACTTTGAAATCCTCCCATGGCACCAAAACATTTTATGCATTTAAGCGTGCTTTCAACAATTACACTATCTGCAAAAACATGTGACTGGGAGGTGGTCGCCAATCACAGTCACAATGCTAGTCCATGTAGAGCGCGACCCCTAACATGATAGCATCACAATGCACTAACCCGTAGCATCTTATCATACTAACCAGGCATGATCATTAAGGACTCGCAATACGCGTTTTCAACATCCGCGTTCTCACGTATAATGTTCTTCTCTAAGTGGGGTTCCCCCACAAAGAGGACATATAGTAAACACAAAACAGTAGGCAATGACAAAACAGTTAAAAACAAATCATTTTCATTTCATGCTTAATTTCTTTGAAAAGAAAACATTATTTGATTTTACTTTGGCCCACGATATAGGGGTAAAAAAAAGCCCACCTTAGTTGGTGTGGTCTCAGATGTTTGCTCTTGCTATCAATCATTTCCTTGCCCTTTCCTATGACATAAGGAATATGAGTAAATCCTTAAGGGATAATAGATTATCTATAATCTGACACATCAAAACAGTTCTAGACTCTTAATTGATCTTGGACTTCTCAAGTTGAGCCATCGTATAAGCTTATGAAAGAATGATTTAACAATTTAGTTTGACGATCAAGGTAGTCAAACGTTAATTTAATAGCTCGTGATTCAATATCGATCGTAAACTCACAATTGAAATTCATGGTTCAACTTAATTAAACAAATACGAGACTTCTTTAAATGACAGAACATTACTTCGAAGATTATGATTGAATGGATATCATAATCAATTATAAATCATCGCACATTGCTTTAGAGTACAAGAACTCATCAAGTTGTTTCGAAGAAAAGTTTAGGTTACATAAGATTTGATCAATGAATTGAGATTGGTTCAACTCAAAAAGATTTTGGAAGAGAGCGAAAAAGAATAGAACAACTCTCTATGTCAATCGATAAAAGAGATGTTAAATGATATCAAAGATAAGTCAAATTGATCGATAATAGAAGAATTAAATTTCTGAAACCTGCATGTGTGTCGATCGACATGGAGGATGTCAATCGACATGGATGTATCGACACAAATTAATGTCGATCGCCGTGTGTGTTGACCAAAATACATGTGTGTCGATCGACACCAAGTGTGTAGATCGATATGCATGTGTGTCGATCGATGTAAAAAATGTCGATCGAAATTCATGTGTGTCGATCGACACCAATTTTGTCGACCGATATGGAGGTTGCGTCGATCGAAACAAGTGATCGACAACAAAATTTTTAAAAACAAAAGTTGTGTCAACCGACATGATCTGTGTTGATTGACATGCATGCATGTCGACCGAAACAGAGGCATTTTTGCCTTCAGCAAAGATTTTTGTTTTTGGCTCAAACTGTTATCCAGGCTCGTCTAATCGATTTTTAACAACACCAATTGGTTTTCTAGAAACTATAACGAGTCTAGACATGAATTAAAACATCAAAACATGTTGTAATCAAAATAAAACCTCAATATATCCAAATAGGGCAATTAAACCAAAAATGCTCCAAAATAACCACAATTCGATTCCTAGGTCGGTATATAGTTTCTAGGCTCACAAAATAACATGCTAACTGACTGATGATTTAGTCGATCCACCAAGTGCCATACTTCATTTCTTTTGAACTCAGCAAGCTTTTTTTGCATGTCGTTGATCCACCAAGTAAACAATGCACTTCCTTATCTCGTGCAAACTGAGTTAGCAATGTTGTCTAGCACAGCCTCCTCGGGATGATGTCTCAATCATTTTGGCTTCTGGAATTGAGTGACTTCTACTGGTTGAACGAATACTCCAGGATACTCAGTTCCGCCTGCTCCCGATACTGGAACTTGAACAAAGGTTGATTCCACCATGGCTGTATCGTCTAGAACAGGAACTTGATCTTCACTACTGGTTGAACCTCTTCATCTTCAGGTAAGTCAGCTTGGGTAGGCAACTCAGTTTTAGTTTTGCCTCCATACCGATCTTTGTCTTGATCTCCTAAGGTTACCCCTTGATTGATGCCTGCAGTTATCGTTAGTGAACCAATGGCCTCAGCAAGGTCGTTTGCATCATTGGCCATGTCCTCTGGAGTACTTGAATGATCATTCACAGATCTAGCCTGAGAAACTTAATTAGAATTTTCTTTATTAGAACCGAGTTTCTCACAGGCATCTTTGATCCCGTGATCACTAAGTTCCAGGTTCTTTAAGGTCTTGCGCACTAAAATAGACTCATAAAAAACAACAGAGCATGTTACTTCCACAAGTCCGGTGGTCTTGTTAAGTACTCTATATCCCTTTTATGAAGGGTGTCCATATCCAAGGAACACACCTTCATCGTCCTTGGGACTGAAAGTATTTAACTTAGACTTTCCATAGTTATGGATGTAACATGGAGAACCAAAAGCATGTAGATGAGCTATAGAAGGCTTACGACCATTGTAGACTTCGTACGGGGTTTTGTGATGGAGACTGTTGATAGCACTTCTATTATGTGTATAGCACGCTGATAAGCTGTAGAAAGCAGCGATCAAATAAATTTATAATAACCCGAAGGCTAGTCGAACCCACAGGGATAGTGCGACGAAATCATCTCATGTACTGGACATAGTTTATCTATTCTTTGTTTGAGCAAATCCAAATTTGAATAGGGTTTTTGTTTTGAAAAACAGAAATAACTTTTGGAATAAAATTCAATAATAAAAAGCACAGATTCTAGGGAAATCAACCAATCCAATTCAACATGTATACACAATCAATCCAAACCCAAAATAATCATTAAGGTGGGAAATCTGATAAATTGGAATTAATTCCTTTGTTGGGCAATTAAAACCTAGATTACTAGAAAGTGAATTTTACCTCTCGGTCTCAAGAACACAAACTAGTCAATCTCAATAAAGATACAGATTTGAAAACCCTACAACTAATTCTTCTTTTTGAGACAGAAAACAGTTGTATCAAAATTCTATTTTCCTATTATTAATTATCTCCTCTCGGTCTCAAATTAATAACTATAAACCTAATCCAATTTTCATCTCTCGATCCTTCAATTGAAAATAGATTTTAAAATCAAAAGCATAGAATTTGAACCAATTAATTAGGGTTTGGAATTAATTGAATTAACACATGCCAAAAAGGATGGAGAAAACCCTAGAACCTGTTAAGGGTTCTAGCCTAACATAATTGAAATAAACATTGCAAAAGATGTAAAGAAACTTACTTGAATCATTAAAAAAATAGGAATCTTGAAGTACTTGAATCCAATTGCAACAATAAAATAAAGAGTACTAGGAATTAAAGTGTATAATGCTGAAAAATAAAGTTGAAAACTGAAACTAAAGGTAAAGAGGAATGAAAAACTGAATAAGAAGCTAAAAGGGAATTTGAAAAACTGAACTAAAAAAAGCCTAATTTTCGAGCTTAATAAGTCTTATTTATAGGGGGAGAAAGTATATCTTCAAAAGGTAATGAAAGAGCAAGGAAAAATCTCCAATTTGGGCCAAAAACTGCCTTTCCGGTGCGCCTGTCGCTCGACACAGTTCCAGTCGGTCGACAGGATTCCATTTCGGTCGACACAAATTGTGTCGCTCGACACAGAAACATTCCTCTGTGCAGTCTCACGGTTTTGGCCATAACTTTTGCTCCCGAACTCCGATTGACCCGATTCCAGTTGCGTTGGAAAGCTAACTCAAAGATCTTTCCATCCATGTGCTCCATTAGCTCAGATTCCATCTGTGGAAGAAGTCGTGACTGTTCCTTTGAACATCTACTGCTTTCGGTACGGGTTTTCATTGGATTTGGCCTAAAACCTGCAAAATATTACCATGACAAGCATAATATCCCCTATAAACACTTCATGCTCAATTATTAACTAAAAACTTAAGTAAATGCAATAAAACAATAAGAAAACAACGTGATAAGTGAGGCAAAATACGAGCTTATCACACGCCGCCATCAAGGCTTCTCCCCAGTAGCCTCCCTTTAAGTCAGCTTCAACAAGCATAGTCCTCACTACCTCCTTGAGTGTTCTGTTTCTCCACTCGGCAAGACCATTCTGCTAGGGCATTCTTGGTGCTGACTTCTCGTGAGCATGCCAATATCAGCACAGAAATCTATCAGAGGACCATTGCAAAACCCAGTCCCGTTATCTGATATTATTCTTTTCACGGTGACTCCCTTGTTGTTTTGCACTTGAAGGATGAGTTCTGGAAGTTGAATCTTCACTTCATCCTTGCTCTTCACCAGCCTTACCCATGTGTATCTCGAGTAGTCATCCACTATAACGAGAGTGAACCTCTTTCCTCCAACGGTGGGTGGCTTAACTGGTCCAAATAGATCCATATGAAGTAGCTTAAGGATCCTATTTGTGCTTGCTGTGATGCTTTGATTCTTGAATGAAGCTCTGGTTTGCTTTCCCATCTTGCATGCTCTGCGGACACCTTCTTCTTTCCTGAGCTCTGCTTGTGGTAGGCCTTCCACAAGCTTGTGCTTAGCTAAGTGTCTAATCGATTGGAAATTCAAGTGGCTAAGCCTCTTATCCTATAACAAGTTGACTCCTTCTTGGGATGAGCTTGTTGCGACAAGGCGCGTGTCAGGCTTCGCGCTCTCCCAATCCACAAAATAGAGACTTCCTTTCTTTATTCCCTTAAGTACAGTCTTCTTGGAGTCTTTGTCATTGATCAAGCAATCATCTTCAGCAAAATTCACCTCATACCCAGATTGGATAAGCTAACTGACACTCAACATGTTGTAGTTGAGGTTGTTGACTAAGGATACATTGATGATGGTGATTCCACTATACTCTAAGCATCCTTTGCCGATTACTATCCCCTTTGAGTCATCTCCAAAACTGACTAGGGGTCCTCTAGACATCTTCAGGTTTGAGAGGAGATTCATTTCTTCGGTCATGTAGGCAGAACACCCACTGTCCAAAATCCAAGCTCTTTTCTTCTTCTTGAGCTAACTTTGGTGACCCTGTATCTGCAAAACAAGTAAGGTTAGACTAAAGGTACCCGTGTTTCTGTGGGTCCTGCAGGGTTAGTCTTATGGATCCATTATTTGGGAATCCATGCTTGCTTCACCTTAAACTTAGGTGTCACAACTTCCTCTCCATTTCTCTTTCTTTTGAG
This sequence comes from Plectranthus barbatus, assembly GCA_026898455.1. Classification (NCBI taxonomy): domain Eukaryota; kingdom Viridiplantae; phylum Streptophyta; class Magnoliopsida; order Lamiales; family Lamiaceae; genus Plectranthus; species Plectranthus barbatus. The sequence continues at coordinate 18,204 of JAPKLW010000728.1, forward strand.
ATAGTGAATGCTATTTATATGCATGTTTGAATGAATGGGGTGTGTGTGTGAAGCCTTGCCAGAAACTGAGTTTCTTGAAATCAAATTTCTAGGAACTGAATTTATAGAAATAGAGGTTCTTGAAACTAAGTTTTGGTTGGGTTTTTGGAAACCAAGTCCGGGGTGTACAATCTTCCTAGTCTTTAAAATAGAAAAGTGATTGGACTCGGACCTCGTATAAGTGTCCTTCCTATACGGATAAGTTCTCTTCTTATAAGAATTTTGAGTAGGGAACCTCGGATTTCTAGAATCCGAAAATGATACTGAACTTTTACAAAGATGAGTTCTAGCTGCTGAAGTGGGTTTCCTCATATTAGGAACATTTTTCTTGACCCACTTCTTAGGCATTGTAGGCTTTATCTCAGGTATATTTGACTTGTAGGTCGAATTCTTTCTAAGTTTAGATGCTGGAGTCAGTTTTGAAACTGACTTCTTTCCTTTGCCCTGATCAGCCACTGAGGAGTCTCTTTCTATACTGACTACTCCCCTGCCTAACAGCTTAACTTATAAACTAGAATCCCTTTTGAAATGATGATTAGAAGTATTTCTAGTTTCGGAAGTTGATGCATGATAACTCAAAACATTTTCTGAAAAACCTAGTCCTGATTTATCAGATGGATCTCGTTGTAAGCTCAGAGCTTCAGAAACTTTGCTAGTGCTAAGACAAAGTGAGCCGATAAGTTTTTGATAACTAGCTATTTTTAGTATTTGAGATTCGCATTCTTCAGAAAGAGATTTAAATGTTTCAAGTAGACTAGAATGCTCCTCTCTAAGCTTGGCTAGCTCATCACTTACTGACTTCGATCCATGGATTTCCTCAGTCAATTTTGAAACTTTAAGTTTCAGTTAGACATTTTCGCTAGCTAAAACATTTTTTAATTCGTAAATTTAGAAAATTCTTTATTTTAAACTTCGAGCATTACATCCTCTGAATCTGAGCAATAAGATTCAAAGTCCTCTTCAATGCATGCTATAGGAATAGAAACTGAGTTTGAAATATTCACCAAGTTCTGCAACTCAGCTTTAGTTCCTTCTTGTTTAGATTCAGATGCTCCTTCTTTTTCTCTAAGCTTGGCCATCAGCACTAGGAATGCTTCCTGCACGGCCTCATCGTCCGAAGTGTAGTAGCCATCATCATTATCTAAGATGTCTGACACCTCAGTTCTGGATAGCATGGCCTTTGCAACTGCTCTGGAAGCTTTCTTCTCGAATACCCTCTTCATGTGTTCTCTTTCCTCCTTGGATACTATTTGCACTCGTACTTGAGGTGATTTGGAGAGTTGCATTCGAAGCATGCCTTAGGTGGTCTCTCGCTGAATTTCTGTTCACTGGGTTATGAACCTTCATTCTTAGCTTTGTCTTTCTCAAGAAGCTTCGTCAGCTTCCTCATTTGCTCTTCAAACTCATCGATCAAGCTCTCTTCCTCCTTCTTTTGGTTGGAAAGTGTTGGTGCTGACTTTGATGTAGATGTCTGGCCAGATGATCTATCAGCTTGGTAAGGCTTCTGAGGCCTTCTCTTGAATTCTCTCTTTGCAAAAAAGACAACGTCTTCTTCGGGATGAGTGTTGACATTCCGCACAACTTCATTCATGTTCGCCATTAGTATATCCCACTCATGATCTTCTAGTTGGGCGAACATGTCCTTAGTCGTCATCTTGGAGAGATCCTTTTCTTTCAAGCTGGTGACTTTGACGAACCAGTCCTCCTTGGGCATCTTGGAGAGAATCTTTGCGTTCATATCTGCAATCTCATAAGTTCTCCCCAAGTTCTTTATCTCACAAATAATGGCATTAAATCTAGCTTCCATTGATTTTACATTTTCACCAGGAAGCATTTGGAATGACTCATACTTATTTACACAGTTTTGAAGCTTGTTTCGCTTCATCTGATAAGTCTCTTGGAAAAGAGTGCCGAGGAATTCCCACATCTTCTTGACGTTGTCGTAGCCAAGAGCTTTGACAACCAGCGGCTCCGGTAGGTATTGAAGAATGAGCTCCATGGACACTAAATCCAGCTGAAAACAAATTATGTGCTCGTTCGTCCACTTAGCATAAGGTTTGTCCACTATCTCCGGGCCTCCTACTCCTCCGAGCTTAGAGTTTATTTTGGTGATCTTCAGTGGTCTGGTGGATAGAACCTCAGCCATCTCTAGATGGACGTTCTTCTGCATTATCAGCGAGCGCTTCTTCCATATATCAAAATTTTCTAATGTATACTTTGGAAGCTTCATAATGTGTACCATCTCTGCGTACCTAAGCTTGAATACACACAAAAACAAAACAAAGTGCAAAGAACAAAGATCTGGTCATAAGCGACTCAACACGACCTTGGTCTGTAAGAACCATGGCGCGTGATACCACTTGTTGGTCCCGAAATCAAAGTATGTAATATGCAGCGGAAGTATAAATATAACTTGCACTTGTTCTCCTAAACTGACAAAAACTTAGTTTAGGTTACTTGAAAGTAGTTAAGCTTAGGTCAGCCGTTATTAAGTAAGTTTCACAGAATATACACTTCAATACTTGGATAAGTATTGAAGGTTTTGAAAGTCAGTTTGCGAAACTAAATAAAACCAGAAACTTAAATGAAAGCAGTAAAGAACAAAGGATATTTTATAGTGGTTCGGATCTCAAAATCCTACATCCACTCTTCAGACCCTTGGTCTAGCTAATCACTAAGTAAAATACAAGCCTCTTTACGATCTATACACAGCCCGTCGGTACTCCATCCTTCGGCCTGCTGTGGTCATTCGCCTAGGAACTCCTTGTACGCTTAGCCTTCAGGTTGAAGTGAGAACGGCACCCCGCAGCCTTCTTCCTGGTAGTTGGATGTTTGCTGTTCTTCCCAGAACTTAGGTGGCTGGCAAAAGCTCGTGAGAATCAGAATCCCAATGTAGAAAATTGACTGCTATGAATATATCTTGGAAAGATATATTCACCAAAGGATAGCTTTAGATATAAAGCTTCAGCCTCGTGCTTAGAGAGAGAAGCACAAAGTAACAACTTATGTGAGGAACTCAAGAGAGTTTTAGCAGAGTGATGACTTAGTTATATGTTTTTTGTTATGTAGAATTCGCAACCTTTTAAAGTTTGGGGAAGACTTATTTATAGAGATATCATTCGAGCATTTTGAATTTCTGCCCATAAGATACATAAATCCAGTTGTTACACTCATGGAAGATGCCATCCAATCATAGCCCACACTATAGGTCTGCTCTGCTGTGTCAGTGCACTTTTCACTAATTTTGCGTCAGACTAAGTTTCAGTATGAGGAATCCAAGTTGGGATATCCTCGTACTGACTTTTACTTAGGCATGAATATGCCGAAGTCTGACCGAGCTTCAATGTTTTCGATTAGCTCGTGCTTTCAAGGTAGAGGCTCTTATACGTACTTCCCATAATTAGTATATTCAGCCGTCATACTAACTTCTAATAGTCAGTATGGCTAACCCTCATACTGACTTCTCTTAGTTAGTATGGAAAGACCCTCATACTGACTTCTCTTAGTCAGTATGGAGAACCTTATACTGAGTACCCAAACTCAGTCTTGGTCAAGGCCATACTTGGTAAAAACCAAGTTTTAAGTGTGTACACTTCTTCAATCACGAGCATTTCCTATCCTTGATCTTCAACCACTAAGTTCTATTACAACTCGGTTGATCCTATAAAAGGATTACAGTTTTAAAACTCTAAAAACTGAAAAACTGACTAAGATGACTTTTACAACCTTTGACCCACCAAAACATAAAAGGTAAGGGAGGATTTTCCAAAAAAAAATCCTAAAAGTTCCACAGTCAGAACTCTCATGTATGCTATGATATGCACGAGATTAGATATCTATTTTGAAGTTGTCATGGTAGCAAGATATCTGTCTAACCCTGGACAGGCGCACAAGGCTGCGGTAAAACGCATTCTCAAATTTCTGAAAAGGACAAAAGACATGATGAATTCATATTTTCACTCATATTTGGTTTGATTAATTAGTATTTTTGATACGTTTTAGCTTATTTACTTTTTTTGTTGCATAAGTCTATCTAGAGTGGTTTTATGCTTGGCATGGTAAGATTTTGCAGGTTTGAGGCTAAATTCATTGGAAACTCGTACCTAAAGCAACAAATGTTTGAAGAAACAGTCATGAATTCTTCCACACATGGAATCTGAGCTAATGGATTATGAAAATGGAAAACTCTTTGAATTATCTTTCCAATGCAATAGGAGTTTGAGAGCAAAAGTTATGGTCAAAACCGTGAAATTGCGCAAGTGAAGGTCTTCTGGCGAAGCTTTTGTATCGACCGACATCTGGGATGTCAACCAACCTGCGTGTCAATCGACAGGCAGGGTGTCGATCGACATGCGGGTCAATTTTACTGGAAAATGCAATTTTACACCTTTTTTGGGAGAGATTTGGTTGAAATAAAAGATATACATCAACTTGGAAGCCTTAAAGACCTAAAAAGGAAGAAATATGTTAAATAGAATATCAAGATTTATATTTGCATCAAATCTAATCTTAGTCCTTATAGGATTTTTCCATGTGAAGACTACACAACTCTATAAATAACCCTCTAGATTAGATTATTCATTAGACTCCCTTTAGGGGACATCCCTTTATAGGATTCCTCTTTTGGGTTTGATCCCATAGTTCTTTTTAGTTTTTAGTTTTATTTCAACACTTTAATTTTATGTACTTTAATGTTCCTCTTTATTTTTATGTAATTTAGTTTTCATTTAATTATGACTCTTTACTTTATGCCTAGTTAATTTTCCTATCAGATTTTAGGATTTGTACAACTTTGGATGCATGTGTATTAATTCAATGCTGATGGTTTATGATTCCTGTTTTATTTTATAATTCTAAATTAATTGAAGGACCGAGAGGTGAAGATTGATTTACATGTCTAGCTATTGATAGAAGGATCGAGATGTGAAAATCGATAGTGGGATTAGGAATGCATGATACGATCTATACTGTCGGACCAAGAAGTATTAGATTGTAGGGATTTTAATCTGTTGATCTAATAAGATTGATTAATAGGTGTTCTTGAGACCGAAAGGAGATAGACACTTGTTTATTAATTTAAGTTATTGTTTGCCGAACCAAGGAAATATTAACTCTTTTCGGATATCTCACTTGTTGCATGAATATTTGTTTATTTGTCATCCAAATTAGAAATTCAAACATAGGATCTGTATTATCCTTTATATGCTTTGATTCTTTATTTGTTATTTTCAAAAAACCAAAAACCCATTTTTCGATTTCTCAGACAATTTATCCAAAAACTATGTTTTAGTATATGAGTTTATTTCATACATCATTCTCTGTGGGTTCGACAACCTTAGGGTGTTTATAAATTTTTTTGGCCACTGTATTGCAATTAATATGGTAGAAATATCAGTGATCAAATTGGGGTCATTGTCGGGGAATGATAGATTTAGACTTGTTACTAATTCCGTTGGAGGATTATTGATTTGAGTTGTATATTAATTTTCATTTTTTTTCTTCTTATTTCAGGTATTTAATTAAAAAAAAACTTGAAAGTGTCTTTTTCGACTGACACACTGTGTGTCGGTCGACACAAAAAAATCAACATAGCTGCCTCAATCTAGTCTGAAGAGATCTATACAAGACGGTTGTGTCGACCGACACGCTGAGTGTCAATCGACACGGAGGAAGTTGACAGAGCTTCTTGTCGAGCTAGTCTGAGGCTCGACACGGGGGATTTGTGTCGATTGACACAGAGGGTAAGGTTGCTGCATCTGGTGGCAATCGAAATAGAAATGGAGATGAAGATAAAAAGTTAATTTCTGAGGTTGACCGCGAGGTACGTGTTTCAAACTTTGTCTGATTTTCAAACTTTTTCCACTCTTAGTGTGAAATAAGTTTGGGGGATATGGAAAAGAGTTTGAGACTTTTCTCCTTTTTATTTAATTATGCTGTCGGTGTTTAAATTGTTGAATATTAGTTTTTTGTTTAAATTTTTACCTAGTCAAAAATTTTCAAACCTTATTGAGTTGAATTTTTGGAATATTGTCACTTCTGAACAAGATAATGCGATATATATACTTGATCTTTTGATGGTTTGAGTCGATTGTGATTGTGATTTAAGTTGCTATGAATGTAGAATACCGCATGAAGAGTTGATTTTTGAAACTTGCACTTGCATGATAGATTAGGTTGGATTTGATGTTTACAATGGAAGAACATAATTGAACCCAAGTGAGATTTGAGCCTGATTTTGTTTTATTTGGGATTCGCATGTATGTTTTCATTTCTCTAGAACTTGCTTCTGTTCTGTTTCAAGACTGCATAGTTTGCACAAGGATAGAAAATGACTTTAGGCCATCTTTATTAGCCAAATAATCCTAAACACTATCCCCTGTAATATTTTATCCCTAGAATAGCTCCTTTGAGCCTGTTGATAAGCTCATATTTGTACTCACTTATCTATATTTTTCTCCACTGTTTCAGTACAATTTGTTTATGTTTTTACTTATTTATGTGCATGAGACTATTTAAGAGGATGTTATGCCCTTGGTGGTGAGTATTGCACGTATTTAGGGCTAAAAAGAGGTGAAATGATGAAAGAGCTGAGTTACACAGATTGCCACTTCGATTGACGCACGGGAAGTCAACCAAAGTTGGAAGACAAAGCCAAATACCCAAAGCAGGACATCAGTGTCGATCGACGTGGTGCATGTCGATCGACACAGAGGTCGGATGTCGATCGGAAGCAAGGTAGAGGAAGAGGGAATTAATTATACTTGTTTTTTGTCTAAAACAGAAGAATCTTGTATAGGAATTAATTAGATAAATATTGAGATTGACTAATTTGTGTTCTTGAGACCGAGAGGAGATAGTCACTATTTAGTAATCTAGGATTTCATTGTCAGACCAAGGAATTTAATCCACCAAAATCTAATATTTCTCCATTGCTGAGTTGATGAATATTGTATGCTGGTGACTAGAATATCTGCCCTAGGATCTGTGTTTTCCTTTACTTGTTTTAAAACCTTTATTTTCTTGCACTGCTATCTTTAAATTGCAAAATAAAAATCCTTTTTCTAAAATCCTCAAACTTTTATGTTTTAAGAACTATATAGCTAGTAATCTGATATTTCATTGCACGGTCCCTATGGGATCGACCCACCTTAGGGTGTAAAAATATTATTTGCTCGCTGCTTACTGCAGCTCTATCAAATTGGAGCCATTGCCAGGGACTATCAGATCTATCCAGATATTAGTTTGTTTTTAGTTCTGATGGATTGAGGTTGTAATTTATTTTAATTTTTTTTTTCGTATTTCTGGTTTTTGTGTTTTTTATTTCGTATTTTAGAGTTTGAATTTGGTTTTTGGTGTTTAATTTTCGTATTTTGGTTCGTTTGAGTTTTTGGATTTTTGCACTCTATTTTGATCGACAGCACGCCTGTCGATCGAAACAGCAACATCTTCTGTGTCGATCAACAACCTCTCTATCAATCGACACTGTTGTCGATTTTCTGTTTTCATTTTGTTTTTGTTTTCATGTTTATGATCACGAGGGCTCGGGGCAAACCACCCAAGAATTTCGATCCAAAAATCGAGGCCACAGTCTGGAGGAGAAAAAGTAAGAAAAGCAAGGCACATACACAAATATGGATCCACCACCACACCGAACCGATGAGTATTTCTCAGAGATGCCACCATTGAAGGAGCCGCACACACAACTCATAACTCAAGAAAGTTCCATCTTACTTGTCCAAGAAGTCAATCAAATGAAGGACATCATCAAACAGCTCATGGCAGAGAGGGAAGCAGAAAGGCGCGAGGCTGAAAGAAGAGAAAGAGAGAGAGAGGGAAAGGCACCGCCAAGAGGACTCCGATGATGAGGATCCGAACGTGATGGCCAAGAAGTACAGACCACAGCCCGGGAATGAGGGATTTGTTATTGGAATCACTGCCAATAACTTCGAACTCAAGACCTGTTTGATTCAGATGGTTCAGCAGAACCAGTTTTGTGGCCGAGCAGTTGAGGACCTGTACACCCACCTCAGAATGTTCGTGGAGGTGTGTGATACCATCAAGCATAACGGAGTGGCCCAGGATATGATCCGTCTGCGCTTGTTCCCCTTCTCACTTAGGGATTAGGCTCGGACGTGGTTTACAGCCCTGTATTGCATCAGCATCCGTACTTGGGCCGATCTCAGAGCAGAGTTCCTAGCAGTCTTCTTCCCAACTTTAGTCATCATTCAAAAGAAGATGGAGATCCTGCAGTTCCACCAGAGGATGGACGAGTCTTTATTTGAGGCGTGGAGCAAGTTTATTGAGTTGTTGAGGAGTTGCTTGGGCCATGGAGTTGATACCGAGGAGCAGGCCCATATCTTCTACAGGGGGTTGACTGAAAAGACCCAAAGAGTCTATTGATAATGCAGCCAGGGGATCCTTGATGAGCAAATCACCTGAAAAGCCCTGAAGTTGTTCAAGAAGATGGCTTTGCACACTCAGCAGTGGGGCAATCCAAGGAGGCCACAAGTCCGAGCTGTGGAGAAAAAGGAGGATGACACACTGAAGAATGAAGTGGAGAAGCTCAAGGGGAGGTTGAAAAACTGACCTCTACTGTTTTTGTTTGTTTTTTTGTTGCACAGGTTGACCCTATCACTGACATGAACTACTTGCATCGTGGTGGCTACCAGAATCAGTACCGACAAGGGGGATACCAGCACTACCCTCCGAGACCTCACCCAGTTCTTTCCTAAGCTCAGCCAGAGGGTGCCGAATAATCTCCACCAGATTTTGATGTGCAGAATGGTTAAATCGCGGAGAAGAAGAATGAGAGCCTCGACGAGGTGTTGAAGAAGTTCATTAAAGCTTCCGACTTCAGAGTTGGGAAAATTGAGCAGGAGGTGGCAGGGGTCAATACCAAGGTGGACAGGCTCAGGAAGCACGTGCAAATCATCCAGACACAAGTTAGTCAGATTCCCACCTCACTTGGTGCGCAACACACGCCGGGAAAGCTGCCAAGCACCACCGAGGTCAACCCAAAAAACCTAAAGGATTGCAAAGCTGTGAAGTTGAGGTCCGGAACAAGCTACTCAGGCCCGAGCATGCCCCAAAACAAGTTTCGGGGAGAGAAGGAAAAAGTGCCTGCGGAGCCGTCCTCTATTTCGGTCGACATACGTCCTGTCGACCGACACAGAGGACAAGATGGAGAAGTCGACACAGATGATGAAGACTCGATCGACAGGACTGAAATGGGTGTGTCGATCGACACACCCCCTGTCGATCAAAATAGAGGTCAGACCGACAGAAATTCCTCTCAGTCAACACAGACACCTCCTCAGCACAGTTCTTCAAGTTCCAGAGCTGTTAGGCCACCCCCGATGCCCTTTTCTCAATGTTTGCCAAACAAAAGGAGGATTCCAAATTTTTGTGCTTTGTTGAGAACTTGAAGAAGGTGAGTATTAACATACCTTTGATTGAAGCTTTGTTTGAAATTCCAGGTTACATGAGATACCTCCGCAAGCTAATGAGTGAAAAGAAGCACTTCGTGGAGAATGCTACAGTGAAGCTTCATGAGCAGTGCAGCCTACTCCTACAGAAAAAGATGTCTATCAAAAGGAGTGATCCAGGGTGCTTCACCATCCCAGTAGAGATCGGGGGGATTGATTTCAAGAAGGTGTTGTGTGACACTGGTGCCCGCATCAATCTGATGCCCTTCTCTATCTTCCAGCGCCTCAAGATTGGAGAGTTGAGGCCGATCACAATCACCTTGCAGATGGCAGACCGATCTGTGTATCGCCCCAAAGGTATAACAGAAGATGTACTTATTCGTGTGGGTCATCATTTTTCCTGCAGATTTTGTGATCCTCGACATGAAGGAAGATGGGAGCACACCTCTAATCTTGGGAAGGGAGTTCCTAGAAACTAGTGCTACATTGATTGACTGTCGAGGAGGGGAGATCACGCTTCGAGCAAATGAGGAGAAGATTACTCTCAAACTCGACAGAAGCTGACATCAATCAGAATGCTTTAGGATTACCTCCAAAGAGGAAGTTGATGAAGAGGAAGAAGAGGAAGCAAGTGAAGAAATTAAAGAAGACCGAGCCGCTCAAAGATGGGAGCGAGGGAATGAGGTGGCAAAATTGTCAATTACACCATCTCATCCCGAGCTCACTGCTGTCATCCAAGATCGCTTGGTTTACATGGTGGATTCCCAAGGAAGGCGAGTGCGTTCTAGCCCACCTTGGTTCTGAAAAGAGGTACCGTCGAGCTACGACGTTAACTAAAGCACTTGTTGGGAGGTAACCCAACTGTTTATATTGTTTTTTTCAATTTAATTAGTTTTCGTTTTCCAATTTCCGTTGTTATTTTTACTTTTCTATTTTTACCTTATTTTTGGTTAAATTTTGAAAAAAAAATGAACAGTGGAGGATTGATCTCTGTAGTAAGCAACGAGTAAATAATATTTTTACACCCTAAGGTGGTCGATCCCACAGGGACTGTGCAACGAAATATTATATTACTAGTTATAGTTCTTAGAACATAGAAGTTTGAGGATTTCAGAAAAGGGATTTTTATTTTGGAATTTAAAGATAATAGTTCAAGAAAATAAAGGTTTTAAAACAAGTAAAGGAAAACACAGATCCTAGGGTAGATATTCTAGTCATTAGCATGCAATATTCATCAACTCAGCAATGGGGAAAGATTAGATTTTGGTGGATTAAATTCCTTGGTCTGGCAATGAAATCCTAGGTTACTAAATAGTGACTATTTCCTCTCGGTCTCAAGAACACAAATTAGCCAATCTCAATATTTATCTAATTAATTCCTATACAAGATTCTTCTTTTTGAGAAAGAAAATAAGTATAATTAATTCCCTCTTCCTATGCCTTGCTTCTGATCGACATCCGACCTCTGTGTCGATCGACATGCACCATATCGATCGACACAGAGGTCCTGCTTCAGGTATTTGGCTTCGTCTTCCAACTTTGGTCGACTTCCCGTGCGTCAATCGAAGCGGCAACTTTGTGTAACTCAGCTCTTTCATCATTTCACCTCTTTTTAGCCCTAAATACGTGCAAAACTCACCACCAAGAGCATAACATCCTCTAAAACAGTCTTATGCACATAAATAAGTAAAAACATAAACAAGTTGTACTGAAACAATGGAGAAAAATATAGATGAGTGAGTATAAATATGAGCTTATCAAACCCCCCAAACTTGAATACTTGATTGTCCTCAATCAAAGAAAAGAAAGAAAAGAAATCTCAAGCAGTTAAAGTGCAATGCCTCACAAGATTCATTACAATCGAAGGATCATGAATCCACATTACACAAGCAATTTGAAAGAGATAGGAAATTCATCAACTTTGGAAGACTCACAAAGAAGTGTATCGCTCATTCACACAAGTGTTTGGGTTTCAATGAAAGCACTTATAACATGTATGAAGAAATTTCTACCATTGACTTGCAAAATTTCTAGAACCTCCTCTGCTCAAATATGCACACAATTCAAGAATCAAAAAGAACTTTTGATTAGGTTGTAATGTAGGCTTTTTGTGAAAGGTTGGAAAATATGGCCAAGTGACTAAACCAATTGAGTTAGATACTCTCAACACATCCAACTACTATCTTTTCATCATCCACCAATCTCCTAAATTTTCAACACAAATCAAGGCTCTTCTCTTTTTTTTTTTCCCTATCCTTTTATGCTCTGAAAGATTTTATTTAATGATTTGAGCTTATAAGGACACAATCATACTTCTTTTTTTTCTAGAGCCCAACCTTCTCTTGATTACCAAATAAACATTCCTTATCCTCTTATAATTATTGCCCATCATTTTCCACCTCAACTTATAGACAAGAAGGAATCAAAGTTTTCACTCATAGACAAGAACAGAAAACCGCGGACTCAAAGGCTGCTTATGAACAATTTAAATCAATCTTCCCTTTATTCCTCCCAAATCTCACAGACAAGAAACAATTCACATGTTTATAGTACTTCCAATAGACAAGACAGAACTACAATGCTTTCCTTAACTTATAGACATGAAAGAAAAGTAATAGGCTCAAAGGGGCTTACTAGGGATAAAATTTTATAAGGGACAGTGTATGGGATAATTTGGCTAACAAAGATGGCCGAAGATCATTTTCTATCCTTGTGCACACTATGTAGTCTCGAAACAGAACAGAAGCAAGTTCTAGAGAAATCTAAACATACATGCGAATCTCACATGAACAAAAATAAGGCTCAAAATCTCACTTGGGTTCAAAAATTTCTTCCTTAGTCAATTTCAATCCACTCAAACATCATGCAAGTGTAAGTTTCAATTAGACCCTATCATGCGGCATTCTACATTCATAAGCAATCAACCACAATTGAAATCAAATCAAACTTATCCTCAATCGATTCTAATCTCAAAATTAGTTCAAGTGGGTTCAAATATTCAACAATTTTCCTCATCACCATATCCATATATTTTTTCTAGGCAAAAATTTAAATAAAACAGATAAACAAATCAAAGAAAGCAATAAAAAATAAAGCAAGTAAAGGATAGATAAGTTCGAATTTCTTGTCCACATCCCCCCAAACTTATTTCGAACTCGGAGAGTAAGAAAAAGTTTGAAAATTAGACAAGAAACATAACTTGTACCTGACTTGTTGATCTCAGACATCAACGTTTTTATCCACCGAAGGAAACGGCTCATCGCGGTGAAGATTTGTTGTAGCTTGCACTCTGTGTCGATCGACTGGGGGCCTATTGATCGACACAGAGCCTTCCTGTCGACCCATGCCTCGGGTCAAAGTGTAACTCCGTGCTGACCTCTGTGTCGATCAACAACACCTGCTACTTTTTCTTTCTTGGTCTATGAGTTAAGAAAAACATTAAAGTTCTTTCTTGTCTATGAGCGAGTGCTATGAAATAGGTAAATTGTATCTTGTCTATAAGATTTGAGTGAAATAAGGGTAGATTGATTTATATTATTCAGGATTAGCCTTTGAGTCCTGGGTTTTCTGTTCTTGTCCATGAGTTAAGGAAAGTTTGGATTCCTTACTGTCTATGAGTTGAGGTAAAAAATGATGGGCAATATTTGTAAGATTATAAGAAATTTTTATTTTGTGATCAAAGAAGGTTAGACTCTAGAATAAAAAAAGGAAAAAAGAAGAGAGAAGAAAAAGAAGGAGCCTTAGTTTGTGTTGAATATATTAGGAGAAGGGTGGATGATGAATAGATAGTGGTTAGGTTGTTGAGGGTCATGAACTAAATTGAATTAGCTACTTGGCCATATTTTCCTACCTTTCACTAAAAGCTTACATTACAACCTAATCAAAGTCCTTTCTGATTCTTGACTTGTGTGCACATTTGAGCAGTGGAGATTCTAGAAATTTTGCAAGCCCATGGTAGAAATTTCCTCATACATGTTGTGAGTGCTTTCATTGAAAACCCAAACACTTGAGTGATGAGCGATACACTATCTTGTGAGGTTCTTCCAAAGTTTACTGATTTTCTGGCTTGATTTGGATTGTTTGTGTAATATGAATATTTCATTCTTAGGTTGTGATGAATCTTGTGAGGCATTGCACACTTTGATTACATGAACTTGAGATTTATTCTTTTATTTTGATTGAGGACAATCAAATATTCAAGTTTGGGCGATTGATGAGTTCATATTTTCTCTCATATTTGGTTTGATTAATTAAAATTTTTGATATGTTTTAGCTTATTTACTTTTTTTTGTTGCATGAGTCTATCTAGAGTGGTTTTATGCTTGACATGGTAAAATTTTGCAGGTTTGAGCCTAAATTCATTGGAAACTCGTACCGAAAGCAGCAGAAGTTTGAAGAAACAGTCACGAATTCTTCCACACAAGGAATCTTAGCTAATAGAGTATTTAAATAGAAAGATCTTTGAATAAGCTTTCGAATGCAACTGGAATTGGGTCAATCGGAGTTCGGGAGCAAAAGTTATGGCCAAAACTGTGAGACTGCACAAGTGAAGGACTTCTGGCGAAGCTTCTGTATCGACTGGGATGTCGACCAACCCGCGTGTCGATCGATATGCGGGTCAATTTCGCTGAAAAATGCGATTTTACACCTTTTTTGGGTGAGATTTGGTGGAAATAAAAGATATACATCAACTTTGAAGCCTTGAAGACCCAAAAATGAAGAAATATGTAAAATAGGATATTAAGATTCAGATTTACATCAAATCTAATCTTATTCCTTATAGGATTTTTCCATGTAAAGCCTACACAAACTCTTATTCCTTAGATTATTCATTGGATTCCCGTTTGGGGACATCCCTTTATAGGATTCCTCTTTTGGGATTGATCCCATAGTTCTTTTTAGTTTTTAGTTTTATTTCAACACTTTAATTTTATGTATTTTAATGTTCCTCTTTATTTTTATGTAATTTAGTTTTCATTTAATTATGACTCTTTACTTTATGCCTAGTTATTTTTCCTGTCAGATTCTAGGGTTTGTACAACTTTGGATGCATGTGTATTAATTCAATACTGATGGTTTGTGATTCCTGTTTTATTTTATAATTATAAATTAATTGAAGGATCGAGAGGTGAATATTGATTTAGATGTCTAGCTATTGATAGAAGGATCGAGAGGTGAAAATCGATAGTGGGATTAGGAATGCATGATACGATCTATACTTTCGGACCAAGAAGTATTAGATTGTAGGGATTTTAATATGTTGATATAATAAGATTGATTAATAGGTGTTCTTGAGACCGAGAGGAGATAGACACTTGTTTATTAATCTAAGTTATTATTTGTCGGATCAAGGAAATATTTACTCTTTTCTGATATCTCACTTGTTGCATGAATATTTGTTTATTTGTCTTCTAGAGTAGAAATTCAACCCTAGGATCTGTATTATCCTTTATATGCTTTAATTTTTTATTTGTTATTTCAAAAAACCAAAAACCCATTTTTCGATTTCTAAGACAATTTATCCAAAAATTATGTTTTAGTACATGAGTTTATTTCGTACATCATTCTCTGTGGGTTCGACCACCTTAGGGTGTTTATAAATTTATTTGGCCACTGTATTGAAATTAATATGGTAGAAATATCAGTGATCAAAATTGTCTCATTTTTCAGTGTGAGAATTCTTTCCCTGTAGGTTATACAAATTCAGATTTCCAGGAACATCAGGATGAGAAGAAATCTACCTCTCGGTATTTGTTTACCATAGGAGGTGGAGCCATATCATGGAGAAGAGCAAAGCAGAAATGCATTGCGAACACAACCATGGAAGTTGAGTATGTTGTAGCTTTAGATGCTTCAAAAGAAGAAGTATGACCCCGGAACTTCCTTTTGGAGTATGACGTGATTCCTCATTTGCCCAAGACTATCACAGTGTTTTGTGATAACTCTAATGCAATGTCAAATTCGAAGAAACCAAAAACTCACAAGACAACTAAACACAAAGAGAGAAAGTATCATATCATACTAGAAATCATAGCAAGGGGTGATGTGCTGATTGAGAAGATAAACACAATGGAAAATCTAGCAGATCTACTCGCAAAAGCATTACCACAAAAGGTCTACCAGGTGCATGTTCATATTCCTGGACTAAGGGTTAAGACAGACACGTGATGATATATGTAATGGCTAGATTAGATTCGACGCTCTGTATACTCTATAAAGTACTTGTATAATGCTATGATTTTAAGTGGGAGATTTATGAATTTGTATACTAAAAGAATAATGATTGAATATTATGAACAAGGTTTTGATTTAATATATAGGTAATCATTAGTGTTGTATTTTCATCTTCTGTTTGAATTAACAAGCATATATCACTAACGACTCTATTCTCTTATCTCATCGATAGGGAGATCATACGGCGTGCAGAAGATCACAGAAGATCATATGGATCGCTTGACCTAGCGAGGTATAAATGATTATCACAGCTGAGATAGATAGACTGTCGGTTTAAGCTGCAACACAATCAGTATTTAGTGGCTTATCATCCACAGTGTCTGCAAATCTACACATAGGGATTGAAATATTTGAATCCTCACGCTCCATATTTAATCTTGCGGAATAAAAATTAAATATCTTCAATTTGAATTGATAATTAAAATTGAAAAATAAGAGAGACAAGAAAAGAATCCTCCAGCTATGATCTTCTGATTTCCCTCGCTCGTATGCGAATATCTGGTGAAGACTGCAATCGGATATTGCACCGATCGAGAAGCATAATTTCCTTCCCTCACTAAGATGATGTTGCCTATTAGCTCCCAAAAATATGGTCTGCTGATTAGCAACTTATAAACATATGATCTTGCGATCTGATGGGGTATTTATAGGAAAAATCTGACCCTTAATAGGTTTGAGATTTTCATGGGCCAGACCAGGGACCAATATGAAAATAATAAATAGGGTCTTTAAATTAATTAATTCTCATATTCAACTCATAATGCAATCAATTAATTAATATTGATTCATGCCACCAGAGAATCAATATTGACCTACCCATTTATTACCACGTTATGAGGAACAGGTTGCATATGCTCGGTATATCCCCATATTTAACTTTACGGGCATTCATTAATTAATTTGAGCTCTGTCAAGCTCCAAAATTAATTAATATCTTATATTTTATGTTACACCACTCAACTTTTTCATTTACGCTTGAAGTTAATCAGCGTGCAGGACATTAGCATAAATGATCCTTCTGAGCTACTTAGGGAATATCACCATCCTATACTGGATATGGTTACCTAATTCCAGTCACAGACAGTCATACAAATTGCTATCACCTAAGATGCAGATATACAAGTTAGGGGTGAGCAAGAAACCGAAATAACCGAAAACCGAACCAAACCGAAATTTTTTTGGTTATTTTGGTTCGGTTATTTCAGTTTTCGGTTCGGTTTATTTTTTCAAAAATTTTGGTTATTTCGGTTCGGTTCGGTTATATTTTTTCTGGACCAAAATAACCGAAAAACCGAAATTATATATATGTATATAATATTATTTTATATATATAATTAATATATAAATAATACAAATAATTTTTTATTTCTAAAAAATCTAAACCTAAACACCACTAAACCTAAATAATTCATTTACGTCTTCAACCTAATTTGTCTACACCCACCGCCACACAAGCACAACCTAATTCAATTTATGTTGATTTTTTTTGTTTTAAAAGTATAGGTTGTATTGATGATTATTTTATGATTAGATTTTTGTTGAATTATTCAAGAAATATGATTAGTTTTTAGGTTTTATAAAATTTTTAAAAAAATTCGGTTTAAATCGAAATAACCAAAATTACGCACCGAAAACCGAATTGGAAATTCGGTTCGGTTATCAGTCTTATTCGGTTCGGTTCGGTTGTGTCCAAAAAAATTTCGGTTATTTCGGTTCGGTTATTTTTTAGGCAAAAACCGACCGAAATAACCGAATGCTCACCCCTAATACAAGTACATGTAAGACTTTTTACTATGGCATCTCAAAGTTACATACAAATCTGTATATATATATGTACCTTCATTAGGCTTAAGATTCAATCATGCTATCAAGATCAAGATTATTTTAATGTTAGATAAGAATCAATATTAGTTAGGTCCTATCAATACGTACCTAACGTACCAGCACATCTAGCAACCAAGATAAGCCACTAATGTGTTGCAGCCTAAACCAATAGTCTATCCTATGACTAATTTAGTTGTGATAACTATTCATATCTCGCTAGGTCAAGCGATATATACGATATTCTGTGATCTCCTACACACCATATGATCTCCTTATCGATAAGATAAGAGGATATCGATGCCTGTTGTTGCCCCTGACAACCTTGACTTTCTTGTCGTACACGCCTTATTGCATCACCGTCAACTACGGCCCCCAAAGTAGACGCGCAAAGGTTGCATGGGTTCACTGCTACGCACAGGCTCGATTCCTAGGGTTTGAATGCACAGTTGTCGCTGCTGCTTGCCTCACCGCCTCTGTTGCTTCCTTCACCATCCGTTGTTTGCACCGGAAAACACAGCATGCCACCACGCACAGGGGTGCGTTGCTTGCCATTATCCCCATTGCATTGTTGACCTGCGGCTATCCGAAAAAGTGTGCAGGTAGAACGCGACCATGCTGCTGTGTGCGGTGACGCAGGCGAGAACTCTAGGGTTCTACTGCGACCACCGTTGTTGCTTGTTCCACCAAATCCCACGTACACAGTCATCTCCAGAATCCCAGCTTTCCACCAGGCGTAAAGGCGCAGTCATGCACGAGCCTGTTAAGGTTCCGCTGTAGGAGCCCGCTCGTCGCTGCCTCACGCCGCCAGTCGGCTGCCGCTGATTCCTTCGTGATGCTGCATTCTTCGTTCTTTGTCTTCTTGTTCTCTGTTGTTCATTTTACATATTTAATTTGTAAATTACATAGGAAAATTGCATCCTAATATATTGCGGAAATTAAATCTAACCACGGATTTATCTCGGGGATAAAAAGAAAACAAATCCTTATAAAAGGGCGGATTAACCCAAGAACCTAGAAGGAACAAAAAATAAAATTCATCCATTGCAATCAATAATAATAATCATGCATAATCAATGATAATCTTATTTTTACTGACAGAGTAAATAATTGGAACCTAACTCTTATACAAATTGAAGGGATTTTTATTTACAAATTAAATTGCATAATCTGATTTGCTAAGGACTGATTATTGGATGCGTAAAATAATTTCTATGTCATATGATTAATCCTAGCATGCTCCTATTGAATGCAAAAGAAGTTTGCGGATTACCTGGATGAATTTAACTCTACACTGTTGCGCAGGGATTTGATATTGATTCCTTCTTGCGCAAAAAGATTGAATCCTGAAAAGATCAGAATTAAATCTCTGATTTTTATTCAATAAAAATCGAAGCAGAAGAGAGAAAGAAGAGAGATGATCCTCCAAATATGATCTTCTGATCTGTATCCCTCGCTCCAACCGGATATCTGGTGAAGATTCCCTCTTGATATTGTGCTTATCGAGAAGCAGAATTTCCTTCCCTTTTCTCAGATTAGTCGACTGCTTACAACTCCCAAATCAGAAGTTTGTTGCTTGTCAACTTATGATCTTGTGGTGTACTGTGTTATGAGAACTAGGGGGTGTTTATCGGAAATTCTGATCCCAAATGGGCTTGAGCTTTACATAGGTCAGACCAGGGATCGGTATGCTAATAACAAAGAAGCGTATTAATTAATTAATTGTCATATTCTACCCAGAATATAATTAATTTATTATATTGATTCATGCCACCAGAGAATTAATATTGTCTTACCTCTTTGTTACCGTGTTATGAGGAACGGGATGCATGGGCTCGGTATATCCCTATATTTAAGGTTACAATCATTCATTAATTAATTTAGGCTCCGACAAGCCTACAAATTAATTAACATCTAATATTCTTAAGCTATACCACTCAATCCTTTCCACTTATGCTTGAACTTAATCAGCCTGCAGAATCTTAGCATAATGAACTTTTTGAGCTTCTCAGGGAATGTCACCATCCTATACTGGATGTGGTTACCTAACTACAGAACTAGAAGTCATACACATACTTCTACCACCCAAGATGCAGATATACAAGTACATGTAAGACTCTCCATCATAGTATCTCAAAGTGTTACACAAACTTGCGTATACCTCTTGAACTTTCATTAGGCTTCAGATATCATCAAACCATCGAGATCAAGATTCTTTTAATGCCAGATAAAAGAATCGATCTCAGTTAGGTCCATCAATATGTACCAAACGTAGCAACACATCTAGTGACCAAGATAAGCCACTAAATACTGACTGCACTGCAGCCTAAACCAACAGTCTATTCTAGCATTGCCTCAGCTGTGATAACCATTTATATCTCTCCAGTTCAAGCGATCGATACGATCTTCTGTGATCTACTGCACACCGTATGATCTCCCTTTCGACGAGATAAGGGAATAGAGTCTCTTGCGACACATGTTTGTTAATTCAGACAGGAGATGATAATACAACAATAATGAATACCAGTATATTAACCATAAACCTTGTTCATAATATATCAATCATAATAATTTCAGTATATAAATTCATTAGAAGTAACAACTGAGGGAAATTGGATGAACACATGAGTATAAGCTCAACTGACCCGATTGTCTGCTGATGCATCAAACAATCAAGATGTCACATCCAAGAACAAAAGCTATAGAATTGTACAATTTCGTACACATGATCACCTATAGAAAGATGTGTTGCTTTAATTCACAACAACAACTACAATTCAAATGGAACCTATATATACCTCATTAAAGAAGATAGACAAAAGACAGATTTTGCACTATCAATTCATACAATCAAGCACTTTTCACTCACTCTCTCTCTCTCTCTCTCTCTCTCTCTCTATCTATCTATCTATCTATCTATCTATCTATTTGTTTGGAATACTGTTAAAAATATTATAACCCATTGATCTTAATTGTATGTGTTTTAGTTTCGGCGCATCAAAGCTTACTCGATCTAGTTTCCAGCAACTTAGAATCGTGACAAAATTGTAAAAGTCCTGTATAGGATACTCTTATTCGAGTTGTAATAGAACTAGAAGAAAGGATCGAAGTTTGCTAAAGAATCATCAAAGCTCAAAGGAGAATGCTAGAAGACTCAAGCATACAGAAAGAAATTGCTGAAGGAGTCAGCAAGAATGAAGATCGCTAAAGAAGCTAGCAAACATTGGAAAGGCTAGCAAACATACGAAGAATGCTGGAATCACTTAACGGAATGCTGAAGGAGTAAAGCAAGCTTGTTGAGATATCAGCAGACGACCAACTGTCAGCAATCAACATTCAATACGAAGTCGTAAAATAGAAGGATAAAAAATCACACGAAAATCCGACGAATTAAAAGGAAGGATAATCAACAGACAAAAGGATGGTTTCCAGATTCAAACTCAAATATCCGTTCTGACAAAGGCGGCTAAAATAAGGAGAACGTCAATTTGAGACGATGAAGATCTGAAGAGTCTCTGTATTTCGCAGAAAAAGAAGAACATAGATTGACGAGCAGACACCCTGTATCCAATGGACAAGATCTTAAATAAATGATCTCGCGAAGATTAAATCGAACCCGCCCAATTTATTTATCATTTAGCCATTTCTGCACACGCATTAACTATGATTTAGGACAAACTAAATTTTATGATTCTATATTGAAAGTGAATTTGGCGCATTTATTTTTTTTAGGAATTAAACTTAATAAAATATTTTGTTGTCATAAATCTGTATTATACTCGTACCACGACATTAATTTTTCTAGGCTACATTAACGCAATTGAAAGATTCAATTTGGTCATATTCATCACAAATCAAATGTAAAATAATAAAAACTATGGAATTTTTGAAAAATAATACAAACTAAATTTTTTTTCATTTTAATAGTCAAACCATCTTAAATTATACAATTTTAGACGAGATGAATCTTTCAATATTGCAACATTGTGGAAATGCCCAATATTCTAGTATTGAGAAATTAATCTTGTCTTAAATTTGCAAAATTTTAGTTAGTTTGCGTATTTAAATGAGAAATGACTAGTCTGAAATATTTTCTTGTAAAAAAGTATATGGTTTTTATTATTTCTTGAAAATGTATACATAATTAGTTGATGACGTGTATTTTCTTTTCCTAGTGATGAGGAAGTTATCATATTCAGTCAGCATTTCGGCACAGAAAAATAAGTTTGTTTCTAAATTAGAATAATTAATATAGTTTATATATTTTAATATAAAATTGATGATTCACATACTTTAAAAAATACTACATAATTTATGCAAGTCTATGATCGAACCTTTACGCCAAAATAAATTAATCGTTTTATGATAATTAATTGTATAGGCGTATACGTCAGACAAAGTTACAATCCTGGAAACTTGTTTGATTTATTTCACCAAAGGCTTGTGAGAAAATAATAAATAATAAAAAAGTAGAATTGCGTCAAAGAATTATTTTCTGGACAATATTATAATATGAAGCTAAGAATGAGAGGTGAGGTAAGGTATAGAGGAGCGTATCAACAAACACCCGCGCATTGAGAAATCAAAATTAATAGCTCACCAGAATATAATTATAAAGAATACAGTATCCATATTTTTTCTACGAAGTGTTTGTTTCCGACGATGAGGTTAAAACTATGGAATAATATTGTCGTAATCGATGGAGTTTCCATCAGTTTTACTGCAGTTTGAATTAATACACCAACCATGTAACCTATAATCCAAATCCGCTTTGAAAATTATAATACGATTTCTAATTAATCTAATCAGAATTATTTTTTATGCTATTTTTTATAATAAAATTGAAAAAAAAAAAGAAGTGGAAAATTCACCCTTGTCATTCTCCAGATTCGAATATCGAATACATTTCTTGGGTTGTCGATTTTTTCCGTCACATTCTAAGCAGTTGATGTTACATCAATTATTGCCCAAAATCATATTCTCTTTTCTTATTTTTCTAACTTTGAAAATGAAGCTATTCTCTTTAACACGTCATTGACTATTGACATAACATTTTCATGTGTTCAATATATTATGGGTTTGAGTTATATTGAGAATATATAGATTGTAATATAGATTATTTGATTGGGAATTCTTGAGTTTTATCTTAATATATTAATTAATTTTGAAATATACCCTAATTTTATATTCTAGTGAGTGTTAAATTATGGAACACTACAAAAAACTAATAAATTTGTCCGTCGCAAACAGGAAACTCCCGATGGATTTGCGACTAAAACGGGTAGTTGCAGAAACCAAAGTCGCAAAATCAATTGACGATTCTGTCGCAAGTTTTTTGCAACCAACTTGCGACTAAAAATGTGGTCGCAAACGTTTACGACCAACTTGCAACTAAATATATGGTCGGAAACTTTTGCAACCAACTTGCGACAAATAATGTGGTCGCAAATTTTTGCAACCATTCCGTCTCTACAGCTTTGACCAGTTTTGCAACAAAATTTGTCGTCGCGAATCCGTCGCGATTCTTTAATTTTTTTTAATTATATTTATTTTTTCTTTTTCTCCCTGTTTATCAAATCACCATAAACCAAACAGCAAAAATACAAGAATCATATACAAACCATCATATATTTTCATTTAATAATATGTCATTCCTACATAAAAAATCAGAATTTATGACTACCAACTGCATTGTGATAAAAAATCAACAAGTTACAGAGCCAGTTTTAAGTGTTTACAAAATATTAATGAAAATCAAAATCTTCAACTCTTGTTCTTCTTCCCATTACCCCAAGTCCAAAATTAACTTGCATATGAACAAGAAAAAAATGAATTATAACAAGGGATATATTGTTTAAAAAAAAAAGAAATATGCCAAGTCACTCCAAGGCCAACCAAACCTACGACACTATACCAACTCAAATTATCAAAACAAACAAACAGGAATAGGCTGCACTTTTTTATGAGTTCTTACAAATAAAAGCTTATATTAAAATTAACTTCAAATAAACATGTATTCACATCTAAACAGAAAAATAAAAGCCAACATGCACACCCTAGCTAATATATTAAAAAACAGATGGAGAGAAAAGAATAGTTAAACAGAAAAATAAAAGCCAACATGCACACACTTGCATATTATTTCGCTTGGATTTCAACTCTGGTTTCCTTTTACTAACTGAAACACATTCATCAACATGATCAACCTTAGAAACAAGACTACCAATCTAGAGACCGGGCAGCTAAGGCCATCCGGGACACAGATTCATTGTAACTCACAGTTAGTACTAGTGAAGGCAGCTCTCTAGAACTGCATTCATGTCTGTCAAACCATTTAATCTTACCTAAAGCCAAGAAAAATAATACTCCTATCTAATATATATCTCATATTGAATAAGTAATGCTGCCGGAGTTTCATGAGTGGAAGTAGTTACAGATGTAAGAAATGAGCCTCATTCTCATAAATAAATATGCAATTCCAAATTGATCTGGTGAATGAACGAAGAAATATGCAGTGACTGCGTTGACTCTTATTGGCAATCAATCTAGCAATTAGCATTTATACATGGATATTTAAATTAAATATGAGAGCTTAATGATCATTGCAATTCATGTATATCAACTGCTAGTGCTAGAAACTACAATTCAAATATCAATAAAACTTTTTAATATTTTCCAGAAAGGAGAAAATGTCTTACACAACTAATTACTGACAAGATCGATGCTACACAAACCATCAATTAATCATACGAAGACATACGCATTTGCGATCAAAAATCATACCAGTTCCTTGCAAAGGTGAGAGCAGCATCGTAAAAGGAACAAGTTCCCAAAAGGAACAAGAGACTACACAGATTTTGATCCTTCTTTGATCAAGTTAATCGTATAGAAAATGCTATTCTTATGCATAAATAAAATGAGAAGAAGAAGGAGGAGGCAGAGGCGCATACCTGAGATTTTTAGGATGATGCTGATTTTTCATGTATATTTATTTTGTCTTTTAATTTTTAGGATGATGCTGATTTTTCTTGCATTTTATAATCTTTTACAGATTATTTTTACGATAAAATTTCAAAAACCTTTGTAATTAATATATTAAAATGTTCATTTTTATTATTCCTATTTCTAAATTTATTTTTGTAAATTTGGACAAGTTCCTATTTAAGGGAGCAAAATCGAGTTCCACCTTTTTTAGGAGATGAAAAAAGGAAGTTTCCGGATTTAAGCTTTTTCAAAATAAATATTTATTAGATTATTCATCCAAGTTATGAAAGAAACGTCTTCTGTCACATTTTGAAGTTCATTGGCAATAAACAAAGAAACAATATGTAATAGTGAATTAAATTAAAACACAAGGCCATCTACTATACAATGAAAAAAATGTGAAGAAAAAGTGTAAAAGTAGAACTAAAATTGCAGCTTTAACTTCATGTTTGATCTTGGAGCCTCGACTTGTAGATGTAATGAATTAATGTGTAATACGAATAACTAAAGAGACCGATGCAAACTGGTCCAACATGCAAAGTCCGAAGCTTTCTACTGTTTGTCGGGCCATATTGAGAAAAATAGAAGATATCTTAATGCTCGTCACCCTTGTCAAGAAACCTTCTTTTAATCTGTAGGGTAGATTAGGTGCTGCAAAAAGATATAAAGGTGAGGTGATGACTAAATATGTGGATTGTAAGATATAAATTGAAATAAAGAGAATTGCAGAGGTAAATACTTACAAGGTTGATCGAGGGAGACTGCATATATTATGGAGCCTAGTAATGCGTTGGGGGAGGTGGAGAGGCATAGATGTAGGAGGGTGGAGGAGGTGATTTTACGGGTGGTGGTGGTGATGAGTAGTAGTATGAAGGTGGAGGTGAGGGTGACGGGGGAGGGGGAGAAATGTAAATGTAGGGAGGTGGGGGTGAGGGTGAAGGTGGTGGCGGGGAGGTGTAGTGGTATGGAGGTGGAGGAGATGGTGATGGCGGTGGTGGGGAGTTGTAGTGGTATGGGGGTGGTGGGGAGGTGTAGTGGTATGGGGGTGGAGGAGAAGGTGACGACGGTGGTGGAGAGTTGTAGTTGTATGGGGGTGGTGGGGATGGAGATGGAGGTGGTGGGGAATTATAATGGTATGGAGGTGGAGGAGATGGTGACTGCGGTGGAGGAGAGTTATAGTGGTATGGAGGTGGTGGTGATGATGGGGATGGTGGCGGTGGAGAGTTGTAGTGGTATGGTGGTGGTGGTAATGGTGAAGGTGGTGGTGGGGACTTGTAGATGTAAGGTGGAGGTGGAGGGGATTTATATACATAAATTTGTGATGGAGGGGGAGGAGATTTGTAGACATATGAAGGTGGGGGAGGGGATTTGTAAACATAAACTGATGGGGGTGGTGGAGACTTGTAGACGTAAGGAGGAGGTGGAGGAGATTTGTAAAGATAAACTGGAGGTGGGAGTGGTGGAGATTTGTAGGCGTACGGTGGCGGCGGTGGGGATTTATAGATATAAGTAGGTGTTGGTGGCGGCGGTGGGGATTTATAGATATAAGTAGGTGTTGGTGGCGGTGGTGGGGGAGATTTATAAATGTAAGGAGGAGGCGGTGGTGACTTGTACACATAAATTGGAGTCGGAGGTGGTGGAGATTTGTAGACATAAGGTGGAGGCGGTGGAGATTTATAGATGTAAGTTGGTGTTGGTGGGGTTGGCGGTGGAGATTTATAAATATATGGAGGAGGTGGTGGTGACTTGTAAACATAAGTTGGAGCTGAAGGTGGTGGAGACTTATAAACATAAGGAGGTGGTGGTGAGTTGTACACGTAAGGATGAGCCGGAGGCGGTGGAGATGTATAGTAGTACGGAGTTGGAGAGGGCTTAGGCTTGTGGCATTCTAGATAAGGAGTCTTGGAAGCATAAGCAAATGGCTTAGCATACAAAACAACTTCATAGTGAGTTTTGGACTTCACTTTGAGGTTGGCACCCTTGTCTCCCCAATGAAGATCAGTGGGAATGTTGCATTTGGAATCCTTTGGAGGGGCATGAAGCTTAGCCTTGCAAGCCTTTGAGCCATGTTTCCTATAATCAAATCCTTCAACTGCAATGCTATATTTCCCATTGATTTTAGTCTTCCCAAATGCCACTATATCTTTATCCCCTACTTTGCATGTTATTTCCACCACAGCACCTGCTCCATGTGTTCCAAAAAATCACATTAAATAAATTGCTCAAAATAATTAAAAGGAAAAACTACTACTAATAAAACATATTCTTACTCTTGTTCAAGATTGGACCACTACTTTTTCTTTTTATGTGAATATAACTCAATTATGAGAGACATTTTAACTTTTCTTCATTTTACTGAATTTTTAACTTGATCATGATATTATCATTGATTAATGAACATATTCAAGAAAAAGAATTTTAATTAATTTAGTAATGCCTAAATGTCTAACAATTATTTGTGTCTATTGAAATTGCTTTTAGAGGCCATATCAACATTTTATTTTTGTCTACTACTTTCGGAAAAATATAAATGTTGACTACTAATAACTTGGAAGTTTTTTTTATTGCATCTTGCATATTTCATGGAAATTCGTATACTTGGAGAAATTGATGCTTTTTTTTCATCAACGTTTTAAGCTAATTGAATATGATGAAGTCAAAATTATCTATAAAACTAGAAAAAAATAATGCTAGAGCTTGTTTTTGCATACCTTTGAGATGTTTCTTATTGTGGGATTTTTGTGGGTGCATCCAATCGTAGCACTTGTAACAATACACTTTTCCGGTCACCTTAACTACCAATGAATGGTGAGAAGCATGTGCCGGCGGTGGAGGTGATGTGTAGTAGTATGGTGGTGGAGATGACTTCTTTGCTGGTGGTGGTGGTGGAGGAGAAACATAAAGATAGGGAGGTGGTGGAGACTTAACTGGCGGTGGTGGAGATACATAGTAGTAAGGAGGTGGTGGAGACTTCTTTGGTGGTGGTGGAGAAACATAGTGGTATGGTGGAGGTGGAGATTTCACCGGTGGTGGGGGAGAAACATAGTAGTATGGAGGTGGTGGAGAGGGTGATGGTGGTGGTGGTGATTTGTAATAATAAGGTGGTGGCGGAGACGGTGATGGTGGTGGAGGAGATTTGTATACATAGGGTGGTGGTGGTGGGGATGTGTAAACATAGGGTGGTGGAGGAGAAGGTGAAGGTGGTGGGGGTGATTTGTACAAGTATGGTGGTGGTGGAGAATTATAGACATAAGGAGGTGGCCGCGAAGGGGATGGTGGTGGTGGAGATTTGTAAATATATGGTGGTGGTGGAGATGGAGATGGTGGTGGTGGAGAATTATACACATAAGGAGGTGGTGGTGAAGGAGAAGGTGGTGGTGAAGAATTATATATATAAGGTGGAGGAGGAGAGGGTGAGGGAGGAGGTGGAGACTTGTAAACATAGGGTGGTGGAGGTGAAGGAGAAGGTGGAGGAGGTGATTTGTACACATAAGGTGGTGGTGGAGATGGTGATGGTGGTGGTGGAGATTTGTAAACATATGGAGGTGGTGGTGATGGAGATGGAGGTGGAGGAGAATTATAAACATAAGGAGGTGGTGGTGAAGGAGAAGGCGGTGGAGGAGACTTGTACACATAAGGAGGTGGTGGAGATGGAGAAGGAGGTGGAGGGGACTCATACACATATGGAGGCGGAGGAGACGGTGAAGGAGGCGGCGGTGATTTATAAATATAAGGAGGTGGGGGAGAAGGTGACGGAGGAGGTGGTGATTTATATTCATAAGGTGGAGGTGGAGATGAATACACATAAGGATCAGCTGAGACCATAATAGAAGCTGCCAAAATGGCCAGAGCCACCAACAGATGTGGCAGCACACGGCCGCCGCCGTGAGTCATAATTCCGATGTCGAAAAATCTACCAACGCAGGCAATGCGTGTAGAGAGACCGTGTGTTTTTGGGTTAGAAAGGAAGGTGATGTTACTAAGGCTGATATATTAGGAGAAGAGAGATGATTGAAGCTGACTTATGAGAGATGCGTATTTATAGAGGGAGGGGATGTTTCAACTTCAATTATATTTATTTTATAAGAGCTGGCATTCTCATCACATTTTTTTGCATGTCCACGATCACATCACTTTGTTTTTCTTAATCAATTTCTAATATTAGATTTTCTGCTATAAAAATAAGTTATAAGTAGGGGTGAAAATAAGCCGAGTCTAGGTAGGCTTTACTTCGATAGGCTTGGGCCTACGAAAAATTCACTAAGCTTGGGTCTGACCTATTTACTATCATAGGCTTTTATAAAGGCCTTAGCCTAACCTTTTTAGTGAAATAGGTTGGGATTCTAGCCTACTTGAGGCCTATTTAAACCTATTTAATAATTTTTTCAATTTTTTTTAAAATTAGAAATACATTATTTATTTTATAAATTAAATATATGTATATATATATATAATATAACTTAATAAAAATAAGAGAAACTATGTAAATTTATTTCAAACTTGAAATGAGTTCTTGAATCTAATTCAGACTTTAGAATATAAACTATTAGTATAAATATTCAAGTTCTATTAAATTATGAATTTAACTTTTTATATACAATAATAAATATATCTAATAATTATATAATATATTATTTAAGTAGGTCGGCCTGTTAGGCTTGAAAGGCCAAATTTGAAGCTCGAGCCTAAGCCTGTTTAATTATATAGGACTTTAAAGAAGCCCGAGTCTGACCTTTTAATGAGATAGGCCGAGCCTATGTAGACTTTAAGTAGGCTGGGTTGTAGGCTCCTGTCGGGTAGCCTGGCCTATTTCCACCCCTAATTATAAGAAAGCTAATCTATAAAATCAACTATAAACATTCTATGTATAAAAAATATTTCGAAGAGAAGGTTTTTGATGGATCCTCTATTTTTCCATTCCCATACGTAAATATGGAATTACACCAGAAATGTTTGATATGTTGCAAAATCTAATAATTTGACTTAATAAAAATGAGTTGGTCTTCTGAGAGACGGTCTTAATATTTTTTTATTGTGAGACGGAATTTAATACATTATTTCAATAAGTTAAATACATTATTTTATTTTTAAAAATTACATTATTTGCAACAAAGAAATACATCATTTGCAATAAAAAAACATATCATTTCATTAAATTCGTTTCACAATAAAAATGGTGAGACAACATTTGCAATAAAGAAACACATCATTTCATTAAATTCATCTCACAATAAAAATGATGAGACCGTTTCACCTCAGAATTTGCCAATAAAAATATAATATATATACTCCCTTCATTCTGATTATTTGGCCTGGAACTATTGTAGGGTATTCTAATTATATGGTCTAATTTTTATATTTGATATTTTTTTTTAGCAATTTACAAATGTACATTTAAATTATTTTGAAAAATGAGAACATTAAAATAATATTACGAAAAAAAGGTTATTTAATGCTTTTGTATAAGGATAATGCTGAAATTTTTTTTAAATATATTATTTTCTTAAATTATTTTTTACAAATGTATAATATTAAATTAGACCATATAATAATTGGAATGGAGAATTTATATCCGTAGAAGCTACAACTGTATTTAAAAATCATATAAAAACTTTAATTACCGAAATTGCATATGTTAAATAGGAGATGTCACTTCGAATGTTTCTTAAAATAATTTAATTCATGTGATCAAATGAGACCTAGTAAAATGTAGAATATTTTGTGGGTAATTTTAAATATAGCCAAAATTTTATTCAATTCAACATCTTTATGAAAATAAAATTTAAATTATAATAAAATACAATATTACCTTGTAGTTCCTAATTTAAAATCATAATTATAATAATAAATATCAAACCTCAAATTAACGTGAAATAAAAACTAAAACCATACTTGTGTCTATGTTCAACTCAACATTCCAATCACTCATTATATCGGATTAGTTTTCACCATTTCTTAAGATGACACATATAGATCAGTGTACCGATACCTATATAATGCAATTGCAGGCCCCTTCTCAATTCATATTATTTATGTTTGTCTATTCATCATTAATTGCTACATCTGGTTAAAAACCGCAGATCCCAGAAAGCTTAAAAAAATTATTTGTGCTTTAAATTAGTACCTCCGTCCCGCGCCATTAGTCCCATATGGTTTCGGCACATGAACCAATGTTTGTGAGTGTAGTGGAATTAATATTTTATTGATGAGTGTGAAAAAGTTTTCCATTTAAGGAAATGAGACTAATAGAGTGGGACAGACCAAAAAGGCAAATGAGACTAATAGAGTGGGACGGAGGAAGTATATTATATTGGTGTTCAGAAAAAATATGACTGCATTTAGAAATCATTCATATTTTATATATGTGAGAATTAGCAAATGCCAGCTCAACTAGGTTTATTCGACGACGAAGATGATAAACACAATAATAATAATAATAATAATAATAATAATATAATAATAATAGTAATAATAATTTATAAAAAAACATTACGATCATATTCCTTATTCTTTAGTAGAAAATTGACTTTTTGTTCTATGTAATAGTATAAATATTTATATTGTTTATATATATATATAGTTGTGTTAAATATGAATAAGTCTATAAACTTTCAGATTAATTAAATATATAGTTGAGATTAAAAAAATTAATTGTTTAATTAATACATATTTTTGAATAGGTGTTGTGCTAAAACTACTAATGCATTAAGTGCTAAGAACAATGTGTAAAATAGGAATTAATCAGCAAGTTTGATCTATACTCTATCAACGATCACCTACATTCAAATTTGTTTACAATCTTATTTTATTTTTGCTACATATTTAATACTTTAAAATATATTTTGCTTTCTTCATATATATTATACTTAACTTATGTTTTTGTTATCTATGTTATGCTTACAAAACAATATACTCCCTCCGTCCCGGCTGAATTGTCCCGGTTGACCGGGCACAATAACCAAGGAGTGTGAGTGTAAAGTAAATTGAGTGGAATTAATATTTTATTGTTGAGTGTGAAAAAGTTGCCTTTTTAAGTAACGGGACAATTGAGGTGGGACGGACGAAAAAGGAAAGTGGGACAATTGAGGTGGGACGGATGAGATACTATTAAAAAGGACCTCAATTGTTAATTTGGTCAATTGAAGAGTTCAAACTCATTTTATTAAACATTAATTTTATTTCTAACATTAAATGTAATCTATATAGATGGAAGAGCATGTGTTGTGAATGATTAGAGATGGCATGTCCAGGCAATTAATCAACCATTTTGTTGCCATTTCTTGTGGTCAACACCCAAATAGCAAATTAATTATCGATACAATATGCAATATTATCTTCTTCTTTTTTCATAAATCATTATTACGAACTTGTTTAGGAGGTCACCTATTCCATGCAGATTCTCTTTCCTTTTTTCGTTGTAGGAATATCAAGCCTCCTTTATTTAAAACTTAGAGTGGAAAACACTTTACAAACATTTCTGTATATATTTTTAATGCCTACTTCTTAGTCTTGATTAATTATAATTTACGTGTCTTTCCATGACAAAAAAAAATAGAATAAATTCAATCGATGTTTTGATGTATTTTCAACCGTAATCTTAACTAAAATTAATCCTTTAGGGCATCCAGTAGAGGTTGATAATTAGGGTAGAAATTGAGGTGGATGGTAAACCAAAAAACTCAGGCTAACTATCATATATATATATATATATATATATATATAGGGAGCGGATCCAGTGAGAAAACTCTTAACGTGAGAAAGTGAGAAAGATGCTTGATTGCATTTACGACATTGCTTGATTGTATTCAGGTTGTTGCTTGATTGCAATGTTGCTTGATTGTGCTTTAGTTGTTGCTTGATTATTTTGTTGCTTGATTGCGTTTTAGTTGTTGCTTGATTCAATATCAACCATTGATTTTTTACGATCTGATGGACACGATTCATTCTTTTTTCTCACAGGGGGATTTTTTTTTACATGATCCCTCCTATATATATATATATATATATTTTTGAAAAGAAAACTATTGGATAACTAAGCTCATGATTAGCTCGCTATATTATGTTGCTCTACTTTACCTTATTATTCACCTTCTTTATTGACCCCAAAATTTAACTACAAATCAGCCCCTCCCCCTAAAGTTGCGTGCACTTTTGAATACAATGCTCCATCTCCTTTCTGCCTTGTATTTTTGTATTGGGTATAGTGAGAGCCTACATGTGGGATTAAGGTGACACTCGCTCACGGCAGTATTACAGTGCATTTGTCAATGAGTATCATTTCTCCAACTGTGGTCACTGCGATTGGTATACAATGATGATGTTGTACTGGTTGTTGGTGTGGGCTTTCTAATCCGAACACCGTGTAACTTCTGCGTGCCCTCCTTCCGCTACTGCACTGCATTGCTGTCTTCGACGACCTCATCGCTGCTTGTGGTTGCATCTTCACTGTTGTAGCAGTTTAACCTCTCTAGCACCGAGTGAACCGCCTTAGCCCGCTGTCTCCGTGCAGCTTCGTGCACCTTAGTCTATCTATCGCCGTAGATCATCCCTCCCGGCACAGGTAAGTTGTTGTCCTCTTCCAACCTTCCTTTCTTATTTCTTGTGTTGTTTCATTGTGCAGTAGAGAACGAGTGTTGAAACACGACAGTAGGAGCAAATTAACTTTGGGACTGAATCATGGCGAGGGCGATGATGAACGTCTGCAACCTCCCTGTTGGTCCCTAATCAGAGTCTTCGTGGTGAGTATCGAACAACAAGCACACACGAATGCATCGGAAGTCTAAATATTATCTTGCACTTAAGTTCTTATAAAATGTTTAAGCTCAAAATCGTACTTAGGGTTTTCTTCAAGTATACTCTAACAACTTGAGTTGATAGGTTTTAAATCAATGAACAGAACCCAATAGAACAGTAAAGAACACGCAATATTTATAGTGGTTCGATCCAATAGATCTACGTCCACTCCTCAGCAATATTGCTAAGAATTTCACTAAAAAGATATATGGTGTACAAGGAATCGCCGTTCACTTGTAGTAGGAAGTGAGCTTTCGACCTAACCACTACAAAGCTATCCTCCGATCCTCCAATCTCTTAGCAGTTGCAGCTCCAGTCAAGTCAAGGGCGCACCATCGTAAAACTTGTCCTTTGCTGGAATGGAGATTTTATAGTTCTCTCCGAACTCTGTCTAGTTTGCGGCTAATGCTTGTCGGAGTCAATCCTTTTCAGAAAAGACTGCTGGGTGCTTCCAAATTTGGAAGGTATCCCAATGATTGAAGATTCTTGAGCTAAGTCAAGGAATCTCTTCAATGTAGTGTCAGATATTGAATGGGGACACTACGACGGTTGTTGAGAGCTTTGAATATTCTCAGATGTGAGCTCTCAACTGACTACTCCCTTTTTTCTTTTTCTTTTTATCAAAGGAATCCTTTTTGGTTCGCTCTGTAAATGTGCGTTGATTCGAGAGTTGAGTAGTTGTCTTCTCTCTGTTTGGACTTGTCTTTTATATCTGGAGATTCAAACTTTGAATCTCCATACCTATTAGACACAACGGCTCCTTCGTCCAAGAGAGTAACTTGCTTTTTCGTCCTTTCCGGCATGTACAGTGCCTTTTTACCTATTTCGGGTAAGACTTTCGTCCTTGGTTGTACTTTCTGTCAGAACGAGCGTCTTTCGCAAGTATCTGCTGAGTATCTCCTGCTAGGCATTCTATCGAAAAATGCTGGGAGTACTCTGCTAAGCCTTTTGATTGCTAGGCTCTTCTAGCAATCTGCTCTTCAATCTGCTGACTCCTTCAGCATATGCGTCTTTAGCACTTAAGTCTTTATCTGCTGATTGCTAATGCTTAGCAATCTGCTAGAATGCTAGCGAATGCTGACTCCTTCAGCGTTCTGCTATCACTTGCTTCTGACCACTTGTCCTTAGCAGTCTCTTTCTTCAATATGTGATTGCTAACGCCTTAGCAATCATTCTTCTAGCACTTGACCGCTAACGTCTCTAGCAGTCATTTTTGTCTGCTGATATCTCTAGCAGCTACCATCTGCTGAGAATACTTCTAGCATTCCGAAGTTGCTTGAACTTGATATTCTTCTTTCCATCAGCTGAATCCTTCAGTAGTCTTCTCAGGCACTTCTTAATCTATTACAACTCGATATTTTTCCTAAACAGGACATTACATTGGAGTTGCTAGACTATGCTAGAATTCAGCAATGATCGACCAACTAAATAAGCTTTGATTCAACAAAACTTTTACAATATTGATCCTAAGGGAGGAATTCGCAATTGATTCCTAACAATTTCCCCTTTTTTGGTGCGACCAAAGCTTTTTATCGCTTGCTGAATCTAATAGGAAAAATTTCTGAGTTTACAAAAAATTTCTAAGTACCAAAGCTATTCTAGCAGTCTAACTCAGATTTTATCCAACTTAGTTCTAGCATGATTGGTTTTAATAAAATTCCCCCTCAATAAATGCTGGGAAATATTTCTCGATTAAAAACATAAGTAAAAATGCTATTTCGGAATATGCTAGGAATTCTAGCATCCAATTAAATCAGCAAGCATTTTACTTAATCAATCACAAGACAATTAATCTCAGAATCCACATGCATTTTTTTGAATACACAGAAAGTGTATATCAACTAAGACACACATCAAAAATCAGAAGTGGACAATGAGAAATTGTCTAAGTCTGATCCAATTTCATTCATATGAGTGATCATTACAAGTACAATGAAATCAGAAAAGATCAAAAGAAATGTTACAAAAGATTTGATAAGATAAGAAGTTAGAACTCAGTCAGGGGCTGGCTTCTTTCCTTTGTCATACTCATCGAATTTGCCAACGGCCATCTGCACGAATTTCTCCAAGTATGCTTTGCTAGCTTCTCGGTCTGCTGCTTCCCTCTCCAACTTCTTAGCAATCTTTTCATTCTCCATCTCTAGCATTTTGATCTTCAGCTCCATCTCTTACTTTTTCAACTCCTCCAGAGCAAGTCTACGCTCTTCAGCAGCAACAGCAAGTGCTTCTTCTTTGTTTTTCCTCTGCTCTGCTTCAGCAAGTCTCCTCTCTTCCCTCTCTTTGATTGCAGCAAAAAAGGTAGTTGAGAAAGAGTTGACCTTTTGCTCTACCTGTTTCTGGGATTCAACAACATCTTCTTTTAGCACGTCCATGTTGGTTTTCACCTCAGAGACGTCTACTTTGACCTCAGCTACTTCTGCTCTGACCTCAGAAACTCCACTCCTGACCTCTTCAACTTCCCTCCTTATATCAGCAGCCTCCATCGCCATTCGCTCATTTATAGAAGAT
The DNA here is from genome assembly GCA_026898455.1 of Plectranthus barbatus. Classification (NCBI taxonomy): domain Eukaryota; kingdom Viridiplantae; phylum Streptophyta; class Magnoliopsida; order Lamiales; family Lamiaceae; genus Plectranthus; species Plectranthus barbatus. The sequence goes on from JAPKLW010000728.1 coordinate 54,008, forward strand.
ATAGCGGTTTGCACAGTGAATTGAACAGCAGAGTTCAAGTAGAATGGAAAGTCGTGGGCGCTTACCGGGGTAGAATCGAATGAAGAAGTTGTGGCAATCACAAGCTCCCGACTTCCAGCAGTGGTTACTTCTTCTATCTCAACATTCACACCTCCGTAAGTAGCCAGATGAAGAGCTTCTTCATCAATTAACCGCTCTGCTGACTCCATTGCTTGGATAAGCTCTCCTTGAGCAGCGGAGTAGCGAGCCTCTTCAACAAATAAGAGCATGGCACCGCTCTTGGCTTGAGCTATAGCAGCTTGGGCATCCAAGTAGCGAGCCTCCTCATCCATTATACGCTTGGCTGCTTCCATGATTTCAGCAGTCTGGGCAGCCTTTTCCCTCTCTTCTTGTATCACATCAAGGATGTCAATTTCCAAAAACTTGACAATTCTTCGATCACGAGCATCCAGCTCTGCGGCCTCTCGCTCAGCTACTTCAGCAGCCATCCTGACCATCAGCCTTTCCTTCTTGTATTTCTCATACTCGACCTGGCGTCTACTATACTCAGCAGCTGCTCGTGCCTGGCGCTTAGACAGCTCAATTCTAGCATCAGAGTACCCATTTGGAGCAAAACTAGACTTCGGCAAGGATTGTGACTTGGAGAACAGCCTGTGAGCCCGAATTGCTTGAAGACGAGCAAACACCTGCTTGTCTGTGAATTGCTTGGATCCAGCCACTTGGTCAATCCAATCGTTTGCCCATTGGTCCTCTAGCCTCCTGTACTTTAGGTCTCTAGTGATGATTATAAGCATCCTCTCTTCAAATGATAGCTGATGCATCACGTAATTAAAGAACTTCCATATCCTAAATTCCTTGCCCAACATCTGGCCTTCGGATGTATCTTGATCTAGCTCAACATTAAAGGTGCTGGCGATATCCCTTTCGATCTCTGCATTCACAAATTCCTCAATCTCAAAAGCCATAGGGAAGATATCAGAATTTACCTCCTTAGCAAGGTATACATGAGCACACAGCTGTGCCACTCTCTTGAGCTTGAACCTTGGGCCTGGAAGTCCTTTGAAAGGAACTCGGAGAGTTTCATTGTCCTTGGTTGAATTCTTTCTTAACAGCTTGGCATCAAAAACATCGGCAATTCTCCATCCGAGTCTCATTCTGAAAAACACGAGGCTAAGAATGCTGAATCTAGTTCGGCAACCTCTTCTGGATTTGCCTCAGCATCCGCTCCTTCTCCTCTTCCAGAAATGCTAGCCACTGGCTCAGCACCTGTCCCTTCAGCAACGTTGGATGCTTCCTCAGCATGTACTTCAGCACCTCTTGTGCTGCTAACACCTGCCTCAACATTCCTTCCTGACTCAGAGGCTTCCTCAGAAACAACCTCTTCATCACTGTTGTCTCCTCCTTGAGCGTCAGCACGCTCCTTTATTGAAACTCCGTCTTGACCAAGAGGGCGGTCTAGAGCATCAAAAGGTCCGGTTTCCATCAACTTGTCAAAATCTTTATCGATTAGAGACTCCTGCTCTAGCACGATCTTTTCAGCTACGGGGATTGGGGTGGGGACTTCAGGAACCACTTTTTCTTTTCCTTTCTTAACAGCTTCAACTGCTTGCCTTTGTGCATCTTCAGCTGCTGTGGCTATCAATGCAGCAGCTTTCTCGGCTGCTTGCTGTTCAGCAGCCGCTTTCTTAGCAGCACGTTCCTCAGCACGCTGCTTGGCTTGCTCGAAGTTCCTATCTCTGGCTTCGAAAGTAAGCCTCTCCATTTCCTTCTTGTGTTTCTTAATCTCCTGCTCCTTCTTTTGAGATTTCCTCTTCCCTATCCCTTTCAATCTCACCTCAAGAGGTCTTTCAGAAAGAGGAGTCTCCGCATCTTTCTTTTTAGCAGCCTCCTTCTCTGCTGCTTCCGTCTCTGCTTTTTCTTGTTCAGCAGTCTTAACAAGACGTCTGCGCGTCCTCTTATTCTTAGGAGATGTAACTTCTGATCTTTTCGTCTTGGGAATTGGCACAACAATCTGACCTAAAACTGTTGTTAGCTGTTCTGCTTGCTTCTTCTCCATTATTTCCTCAATCTGCTTGACAGGCAAATAACCAAGATTCTCAATCTCCTCCAAGTTCTGAAAGCATTGCTCTGTTTCAGCAGCTTTCTTAAGAGTAGCAATCTCCTCAGCAGATAGTGGAGTAGCTTGCTGCAACAGGATCTCACCAGTAGAAGGTGTCTTGGCTGCTAGGGTTGGTTGTGCTCGGGTCGGCTGCTTCTTCCACAGGGGAATGTAATCGGTATTCAGCAAAGCCTCACCCTTGTCAAGTTCCTCCTTCGGAATGATTGTCTCAAGGAACTTGCTAATCTTCAGTCCAAAATTAACGTTGGACATGAAGGTTCCTTCTTCCTTCATCTTCAAATTCTTTTTAGCGTGGTCCAACCATCGCTCAAAAAAGAATTGCGCCCAGTTCCCATTGAACCCATCTACCAATGTCATCATCACGACATACTTCTTGGCAGAAAGTTCCGAATACGATCCTGCATCGCATTGGAACATCTTTAGTACGAGCTCAGCAAGGAGTCTGTAGTCCTCCTTGAAATGATGTATCGGAGTGGCTACCTTCCAAGGATGTGATGGGTCCTCTTTCAGCTCCGGTCTTTTCCACTCGTTCCACCGAGCCTTCATCTCCTCGGTATTAACCACCTTATACGTGGAGACACGTTTGCTCGAATTGTGAAGCCCAAATGTCTCTGTAAGGGCGGCGACGGTTACCTTGATAAGGGTCCCGAACACAGAGGTTGTGAAAAACATGTGACGATCATCAAAGACATCCCTCGCATAGAATTCCGAGACCATATGTGGTCGGAATTTCGTAGGCTCAGCAGATAGATACTGGACTACCTGCGCCTGTACCAGAGTGTTCATCACCCATTCTGGAAACTGTACCACAACAAGAGGAGTGTATAGAATCCTATCTTTCATCACCTGCGCCGCGTGCCTCTGGGCTTTTGATAACCCAAATTGTTCTTTCTTCCTTGCAAGAGTAACTAGGCGGGAGTAGGGGATCTCTTCTTCAACATCGTCCTTCGACGCAATGTTGGTAAACTCCGGTGCATGTCTCTCATGCAACGTCAAATCTGGAGTAGGCTTGAAGTAAAACTTAATCGGAGTTTCAGATGGGGAGGAGGATTTAGGATTAGACATGTTGAGAAATTTGGAAGAATTTCAAAGTGTAGAATTCTGGAGTATTTGGAAGGCTTAGAAATTCTAGGGATTTCAAATTCAAAGTGTAGAAGGTTTGAACAAAGAATGAAGTGAAAGGTTTATACCTTCTGGACAATGATCTGACGACTGGGGAAACACCTGTTCAAATCCACTCAACGGCTCAAATTTGGCAAGTCCCTTCAAATGGCAACCCACGCCCCAAAACGCTCGAGTGATTTTGACGTGTCGCCTCCTGATTTGATGCAGCCAGTTGCATGCATTAAATGCACTATTTCAGACCCTTCAATTCAAATTTAAAACTTCCTGCTTTGACTTCTGAAGGCTGCTGAAAGCTTGGACTCAGCAATCTGCTGGCATAGAAGTCCTTAGCAATCATATATGATCTGCTGAGAACTGGGACTCAGCATCCACAGCTTAGCGTCCAAACATCTTAGCATTCCCATATTGTCTACTGAGAGCTTGGACTTAGCAAACGACTTCTAGAAAACACCTGTACCACTTGATGAAATTTGCTGAATAATAACACAACATCCTGACGAAATGCTGAGAGCTTGGACTCAGCACCCGACTTCTAGCGAGCATTGGAATCATTTGTTGCAATAAACTTAGCATATCAGGGGATTGCTTAGAGCTTAGACTCAGCAACCAAAATGCTTAGCAATCAAAAGTCAGCAACAAGAATCAGCAACATAAAAACCTAAGCTAGGATACGTTTCTCTCCGTCTTCTTCAAGAAAATCAGAAATCCAGAAATCCAGAAAGAATGAGAACTTAATAATCATTCATCCACAACATCTTTCAGCTCCATGAGGCCTAACTTTAGACAAAGTTCTTTGAAACGAGCCTCAACAAGCGGCTTGGTGAAGGTATCTGCTAGCTGATCTTCAGTGCATATATATTGAATATCAATATCCTTCTTCTCCTGATGATCTCAGATAAAATGATGTCGGATATTAATATACATTGTTCTTGAATGATGAATGGGGTTCTTCGTTATGCACATAGCACTATTGTTATCACAGTAGATCGGCACACATTAAGAAGGGATGTCATAATCTAGCAATTGCTGTCAAATCCACAAGACTTGAGAACAACAACTAGCGGCTGCTACGTATTCAACTTCAGTAGTAGATGTAGCCGCTGAGTGCTGCTTCTTGCTAAACCAACTGATCAGCTTATGTCCAAGGATTTGGCATGTCCCGCTGGTGCTCTTCCGATCAATCTTGCATCCCCGGAAGTCTGAATCGGAATAACCACTCAGTGCTAGCCCATTGCACCTTGGATACCAAATTCCTAGACCTTCGGTACATTTGCGGTATCAGATAATCCTCTTAGCAACATCCAAGTGTGACTTTTTTGGATTTGCTTGATATCTCGCGCATACACCGACATAATAAGAAATATCGGGTCTGCTAGCTGTTAAGTAAAGCAAGGATCCAATGATACCTCGATAGAGTGTGGGATTCACAGGTTCTCCTCCTTCATCAATGGAGATCTGGCAACTCGTGCTGATTGGAATCCTCAAACTCTTCGTCTTTTCTGGATAATACTTAGCAATCAGATCGCGAGTGTACTTCCTTTGTTGAATGAAAATCCCTTCACTCGATTGCTGAACTTGAAATCCTAGAAAGTACGACATCTTGCCCATCATACTCATCTGGAAATTACTCGTCATAAGCTTCAAAAACTTGTCGCACAAGTTTGAATTCTTCGATCCAAAGATAATGTCATCGACAAATACTTGTACGAGCAATATGCTTCCTTCGTCTTTAATGCGGAAGAGGGTCTGGTCAATCTTCCCCTTCTTGAAGCCATTATCCAGAAGAAATTTTGACAAGGTTCCATACCACGACCTCGGTGCTTGCTTCAAACCATATAAGGCTTTCCCGAGCCTATAAACTTGATTTCCTTGTTCAAAGCCTAGTGGTTGCTCAACGTACTCTTCCTCCTTGAGCTCACCATTAAGAAAGGCTCTCTCCACATCCATCTGCATCATAGAGAACTCATGATGTGCAACATATGCTAGGAATAATCTTATTGCCTCCAGACGAGCTACTGGAGCAAACGTCTCATCGTAATCAATTCCTTCGCATTGTCTATAGCCCTTTGCTACGAGACGAGCTTTGTTTCGAATGACTGTTCCAGACTCGTCCTTCTTATTCTTGAACACCCATTTGGTTCCAATAACACTCTAGTGTTCGGGTCTTTCCACCAAATCCCAAACATGGTTGCGCGTGAACTCGGCAAGCTCCTCTTGCATAGCGTTCACCCAATCTGGAGATTGTAAAGCATTTTCAACCTTCGTAGGCTCCTCATGCGAAATATAACAAGCTAGCATCGCATTAACTTGACGCGTCCTTATTGGATCATTGACATCTAAAGAAAGACTAAATAATCCTAATGCTCTCGTGTGCTCGTGCCTATTTTCATAAGGAAAAAATGTGCCTAAATATAGACCACCCGCGTCCCTTTTATAGAACAAGGGAGGTGGTTACAACCCTAGCGCTTTTCGATGGTTGTTCCGACATTTGGGGGGAGCCATTGGTGGTGGCCGTTGGCGTCTTTCTAATGGAGTTGGTTAGTCGAGATGTTTCGAGATCCATAATAGGAGAGCATTACTGGTCGCACGAGATCTTTGAGGGTAGTTCCAATTTTCAGGGTGGAGGTGGCTTTGACTTACAGTCCTTCAACTTCCTTCCGGTTTTAGCGCATTCCCAAGTTTGGCACCTCCTACTAGGGTCGTGCACGAGGGTTGGACCTTCTTGTTTGATCTACGATTATGTGGTCCTAAGGCAGGAGGTGATCGTGTCCTTGACTGGGTGCTGGAGCTAGTACCTCGTATGCCGGACCTTGGACCTAGTCGAGGTTGTCGCCTCGAAGCTGTTGAGCCCGTTTAGATGCATTATTTCGGGCCGTTGTCATTTCTAGTGGGCCTGGACCGGACTTTTCCGGCCCAATCATTTTTGGGCCCAACAATAGCCCCTTCGGGCTTGGGGTCAAGTGATCTAGAGAGATCCCAAGGTCAAACAGTTGGGTCGTACCTTTTGCATGCAAGTGCCCAGAGCGCGGAAATTCCGAGCTACTCGTGAGAAGGCATCGGGAGCCCAGGAGAGGTCCTCGTAAGGTCCCTATCTCCTTTGGAAGGTTGGTTACCTAGAGGTAAACTCACCAATTGTAAGATCCCTATTGGGGGAATTTACATGGAGGTGCAAGCAGCCCCGTGGGGCTGTCTTGTGGGCTCGATTCATGGGTCTGAAACCACGAGTTAGGTGAGGGATGTCCCGTAGGACCTCCCGCTTTATTGGAGCCAAGCTCTCATGTACAACGCTTTGTGCGTCCCCATGGGGAACTTCTTGCAGGAAGTTTTTGTTTGTTTCAGATAGATCATAGGATCCGTGGGTCCCCTAAGAGGTATGGGGCCTCAAAGAGGTTTGGGCTCTTGTAGGATCCATATTTCGTCGATTGCGCGGGATGGATCCTGGGTTTAATATTTTGAAAACCGTGCGCTGGAACGGTTTGTGTATTCCGCCACGTTGCAGTGGTGTAACCATAATTATGCGAGAGTTTAGGGGCGGTTAAGTAGTTTTGGGAGACGAACCGTCGCCTGCAAAAATACGTCACATCATCTTCTTCCTCATAATTCACTCGAGCTTTCTCTTTCTCCTCCCGGGCATTTTCTGTGGCGGTTGCAATCCTTTTCCCGCATTTGATTTTCCGTCTTAAGGTCAGTGGCTTTCCACCCCATGCGATCATCTTAAGTTATTCTTCGTAAGTGCGTGCTCTTGTGTTCGTCTTGGTAGTAGGGTTCGTGTGTTGGTCTTTTTAGGGTTTATAGTTTGTGCTTTTTTGATGTCTTCGTCGTCTGATTCTCAGAATAGGAGTAGTAGTTCTCTGGCTCATGAATACGAATCTTCTTCAATCCACCCATCCTCCTCAGAGGAGGTTGGTTCTATGTCCTTGGGTAGGGGTACGCTAGAGGTCGGTCAGGATGTAGACATAGGTTCCCCCTCCAGGTAGCTATAGTTGAAGTGTCGCCTTCTTTCGGCGGGGAACCGCCGGTACAATCTGCCAGGTCCTGTACCCAGAAACAAGTAAAACCAAAGAGAGATCAGGTGAAAGATGCGGTTTCCTCGCTTTCTGTGGGTCAGTTGGTGGAGGTATTGGCGGATTTGGCAAGGGTTCCTCCCGGTTACCGAGTTCCCTCAATGGAGAAGCGGTGCTTTTCACCGACGAGGGGCTTTGTGGAATTCTATTTGCCTATTTTAGAAAAAGGGGTGGATATTCCGCTTTATACCTTCTTCAGCAACATGTTGAATTCCTATGGGTTGTATCCTTTTAACCTGTCGCCGGTCACTTGGTGTCATCTTGTGGGGACGTTCCTGATCTTTATGGATCAAGGACTTGGTCTGCCCTCCGTTCGTGAGTGGCATTATCTTTACCGCCTCAACCCTTACCGACAGGGATATTATTATGCTACTCGATGGACTGGAGAGAGGCCTCCCTTGGTCACGGGTGCACTGGATAATTCTTCACGGTGGTGGAGCAGATGGTTCTATTTGGAGATGGATGCGAGGAGTCCCGAGTTTACCCCAATCGAGCACGATACCTTGAGTTAGTTCTTGCCTCTTAGGCTATCTCTTGTTTTGTTTGGGAACGAATGGGGTTTTAACGAACTGCGATTGTTTTTGTAGGTTTGAAGAGAATTGAGCTTACGAAGGCAGAGCCGCGGAAGGTGAACAAGGCATACGTAGCAGACGTGACTTCGTGGATGGAGTTGAGAGCGGGGAGGTGTATTTCTGCTAGTAGCATACAGTATCTAGACGGGAGAATTGAGGATTTGCAGGTGAAAATGAGGGGAGTTAAGTCAACCAGGGCTGCACTTGCGGAGGCACTGAAGGTGAAAGAAAGGGCAAAGGCGGAGGTAGGGCAGTCGGAGAGGAAGCGACCGCCTTCAAGCAGGAGGGTCGGCTCCTCTCCGCCCAAAAGGACGACTACTGAGCACAAGGAGAGGCAATTATTTGCTCGCGGTCAAGAGGAGTCTCGCGGGAAGGACGAGCGCATGGTGACTCTTATGGTGGACGACTGCGATCAACGTCGTGAGAGAAGGAGGAGGGCTAAAGAGGGCGCAAAAGAGGACTCCCACGACTGGGATGCTGACAGATCGAAGGTTCAGCCCCTTCCTCCCCCTCTCCTCCAGGGTCGCGCTGCTGAGGTGGAAGCTTTTGTCTCGAGGGCGAGACAGCTGCTTACCGGTTCTGCGGTTCCCCCGGACATATCCCTTGGGCAGGCTTTCCAAAGGGTAGCCAGTGTGGATCAGAAGGTCTTAGAGGTAAGGGTTAGCTTTGTAATTCCACGGTCTTTTGGAGTTGGTTATTTATTATTAGTGTTGTTGCATTGCAGGGCGTGATGGACCTTTTGGAGTTCCACAAGGAGGTGGCTATCCACGTGGAGGACCAAGTGAAGGAGCTTGCTAGGGTCAAGACGGAGGGTCCTCGTGTTCGGGAGCTCGTGGAGAAGGTCTAAGGGCTGGAGAAGGAGTTGGCAGACGCTCAGGAGGATCTGTGTCGGTGCTAGCTGGAGTTGGAGAAGGCCAGGAAGGGCTCGTCCGAGCTGAAGAATAAGTTTGCTCGCGTCGCCACGGAGGTTGATTCCCTTTGCGGGGAAATCTGTACCTTGACGGCTCAATTGGGGTCAGCACGAGAAGAGCTCCTGGCCCAAGACGTTAACTTCAGGTAGGAGCTGGGGGACCTTGATGATGAGATTGCCCGGCTCAAGTGGGGAGAGGGACTCGATTACTCTGCCATCATCATGTCCGAGCACTTCAGCGATACCTATGAGGTATATTTTTTGTGTTGATATTTAATCTACCGGTGTTGGGCTGAACTTTGTTGCTTTTGCAGATGATGGTGGGGCAGGTGACCGATGAACTTGGGCGGTCGAATCGCCCTCAAGTACCCCGACCTAAACTTGGGCTTCTTGGACGAGCCGGAAGAAGGTGTTGTGCATAAGGAGCCGTCTCTAGAGCTCAAGGTGGATGACCAAGGAAAGCTTAACCGGACCCCTGCTGAGGAGACTCCTTGCTCGACCGCTGATGCTGATGAGCTGCATTGCGGGGAGCAACTTGGCCCACAGCCCGACTCCACCGAGCCTCCCAAGTCTGCTGCTGTCTGAATCTCTTACGAAAAAAAACTTTTACTTTCCGTTGAAATTTGTTAAATGATCTTTGTGTTCGATGTTTGCTGAATCTGCTTTCTTTTTGGTTGTTTTTGTTGGACGTATGACTGGTGGCCACCCTTTGCTGACAAGTGAAGAAGGGTGGTAATTTATGTGAATAGATGTCTGTTGTCGCTTCACCGCGCGTCTTATTATGCTTCTTTTTGTTTTTACTGCGATGAGTTTGCCATGGGTAGAACAAAAGAGAGGCGTGAGTGTGGGCAATGCACTTGGCATCGCCCCTCCGACGCTCAAGTTAGTATTCGATATTGAGAATTAAATGAAGGAATACAAATTGGTGTGCGAACGAAACGATTCAAGACAAGTGACGAAATAAATAGAACTTATAAAAGCGAATAATAGCATTTATTGAAATGAAACAAATGATAGCAAAGTGTCACTTATTGCAAAACAAAGCAGGATCGAATGGTATTAAAACACAAGCAAATTCGAAATGACAAATTATGGATAAGGTAACATGAAGTAAATAAAAAAAGGCATATCTGTTGGGTCCTTCGTGAAGGACCCTGGGATGAGACTAATGGTAGTATCGCTTCAGGTGCTTTATGTTCCAGCTGTTGCATACGGGCCTTCCCTCTGGATCTGCGAGGCTATAAGCCCCTCGCCCTGATATTCCGACGACGACGTATGGTCCTCCCCACTGGGGAGCAAGTTTTCCTGCTTTGTCCTCCTTGGTGTTCTGGAACACCTTCCTTAGTACCAGGTCGCCTTCGACGAGGGTCCTTAACCACAGCTTTTTGTTGAAGAATTTCTCCACTTGTTGCCGTCTTTGGGCCATACGGGTATAAGCCTCATCCCTAACTTCGTCTATTAACTCGCGGTTCGCCATGAGGTTGAGATTATTGCTGTCCATCTCGCAGAATTCTACTATTGGACTTCCCAATTGCGTCTCTATGGGGATTACGGCTTCCTCCCTGTAAGCCAGGGAGAAGGGGTAGCCTCGGTCACTGTTCGTGGGGTCGTTCGGTAGGACCAGAGGACCCCAGGCAGTTCTTCCACCCACCGAGACTAGTGATCTACCAGTTTCTTTTTCAAGGTGTTGAGAAGAGTCTTGTTGGTTGATTCGGCCAGACCATTTGCCTCGGGGTACCTTAGAGTGGAGAATACGAGCTTGATTTTGAATTTGTCACAAAATGCTTTGACTTTATTGCTCGTGAATTAAGCTCTGTTGTCTGTTCGTATTTCTTTTGGGACCTCGAATATACAAAGGATGTGCGTCCACAAAAATTTGATGACTTCTACCTCTCCCGTGTTCCTCAGAGCCTCGGCTTCCACCCACTTGGTGAAGTAATCGGTAGCTATGAGGATGTATTCCTTTTGGGCTGTCCCCTTGGGTAGCTTACCCATGATGTCCATTCCCCAGGACATGAAGGGCAAGGGGGTGACGGTAGCATGTAGCTGTTCTGCGCTAATGTGGGAGGTGGCTTCGAACCTCTAACAACGATCGCATCTTTTGGTGAACTCCCTCGCATCGCGGCATAGGGTTGCCCAGTAGAAGCCGACGGATATTACTTTATGTGCCAGAGATTGTTCTCCTGAGTGGTTGCCACAGTCGCCTACATGTATCTCGTGTAAGGTTTGAGTAATTTCAGGTTCATCGATGCACCGGAGAAGGGGTCCCTTGAGGGACCTTCAAAATAGGGTGCTATTGATGATAGAGTACCGGGCAGCCTATCGTTCCAGTCTTACAGCTTCATTTTTGTCGGTTGGCTTGGTTCCGTCCCGTATGAACGCGGTTATGGGGATCATCCAAGAAGATTTGGGATTTACGGTTACGGGTGTTACTTCCGTCCTACTGGTGGCATTTGGTTGCTCGACCTACGTGACAGGAATCGGCTTTCTGAATGGGGTAGTGAGCGAGGTGGCTAGGCCGGCCAGGGCATCAGCCACGAGGTTTTCTTCCCGTGCTACGTATTTGACATTAAAGGCGTCAAAGGATTCTCTGAGAATCTTGACCTCTTTGTGATAGCAAAGTAGCTGGGGTTCCTTGACCTGGTATTCCCCATTGGTTTGGTTAACCACTAGCTGGGAATTGCTAAAGACTTCCCACTTTCTAGCCTCTAGTTCCTTGGCTAGGAGGGCTCCTCGGAGGAAGGCTTCATATTTAACTTTGTTGTTAGTCGCGTCGAAGGCTAATCGTATGACTCTTTGGAAGGTTTCTCCCCAAGGGCTGGTCAGGATCAGCCCCGCTCCGTTGCCATGGATGTTGCTCGCCCCATCTACATACAGGACCCAGGGATCTTCAGACTGAATCTCTCGACCTAGATGAGCCACTTCTTTCTCCGCTTGAGTTTGGAGATCACCGGTGAATTCCGCCACGATGTCCGGGAATACTTGCGATTTAATTGTCATCCTTGGTTTGTATTCAATGTCATATCCCATAACTCTACGGCTCATTTGAGTAGACGACCGGACAAGCTTGGTTTCGAAAATACTGTACGAAGGGGGTAAGTTGTCACTACTTTGATGCGGTGCGATTCGAAGTAGGGCTTGAGTTTTCGGGCTGAAATGACTAATGAGAGCGCCAGCTTCTCCAAGGTGGTATACCGGGATTCTAGGTCGAGGAGGGCTTTGTTGGCATGATGGACGGGATGTTTCCTGGTTCCCTCCTCGCGCGCGAGGATCGATCCCACGGCCTTCTCGGAGACCGATAGGTAGAGCAAGAGCATTTCTCCGATCTCTGGCTTGGACAGGACCGGGGGACTGGTAAGGTAGTGTTTCAGTTCTTCCAATGCTTTGGCGCACTCCTCGGTCCATTTGAACTTACATCCCTTCTTTAGAGTCTGGAAGAATGATTGCATTTTCTCGGAGTACTTGGCCACGAACCTGCTTAGGGCCGCGAGTCAGCCGGTTAGCCTTTGAACCTCCTTAGGATTCCGGGGATGCGGGATGAGATGAATTGCCTTGATTTGGCTTAGATCCGCCTCGATTCCTCTCTTCGTGACCATGTAGCCGAGGAACTTACCAGAGGCTACTCCAAACGCGCACTTGGCGGGGTTCAGCTTCAAGTTAAATTTCTCGAGGGTTTGGAAGGCTTCGCGAACCTGTTTGACGTGGTCTCTGGCTTGAAGGGATTTTACGAGCATATCGTCAATGTAGACTTCCATGTTCTTTCCTATGAGGTGCTCGAACATCTTTTTGACGAGCCTTTGATATGTTGAACCGGCATTCTTTAAGCCAAAGGGCATCACCTTGTAACAATAGATTCCTTTGTTGGTCATAAACACCGTCTTCTCCTGGTCTTCAGGGTGCATCTGAATTTGATTGTATCTGGAGAAGGCATCCATAAAACATAGGAGTTCGTGCCCTGCGGTTGCGTTCATGATGCTGTCAATGTGGGGCAGAGGGTATGGATATTTAGGGCAAGCTTTGTTGAGGTCTGTGAAGTCGATGCACACGCTGTTCTTGCCATTTTTCTTCTTTACCACCACTACGTTGGCTAGCCATGTGGGGTATTTAACTTCCCATACCAACCCAATGCTCAGGAGTTTGTCGATCTCTTTGTTTATGGCCAGGTTCTTTTCGAGAGCGAACCTCCGGCGCCTTTGCTGGATGCATTTTTGGCGAGGGTTGACCTGAAGTCGGTGAGTCATCACTCTGGGATCAATCCCGGTCATATCTTTGTGCGACCAAGCGAATACTTGTAACTGGGACCGTAGGAACTGTAGGAGTTCAGTCTTCACTTCTGGATCGAGTTCGGTACCCACGAAGTTGGTTCATGTTGGATCGTGCTCATCAAAAGATACCTCCTCCAGTTCTTCAGGTGGTGAGGTCTTAATGGATCCCTCGATGCTGTTCACCGCTTCAAGGCTAGTGTAATAGCACTCGCGAGAGGCTATTTGTTCTCCGTGAATTGTATGTATTCCCCATTTGGTGGGGAACTTCGCCACCTGGTGGTAGGTGGATGGAACGGCCTGGAGCTCGTGTAACCAGGGTCGTCCGAGGATGGCATTGTAAGCCAAGGGGGCATCAACACCCTTGAAAATAAGATCTAAATTCTCGCCCCCGCAGCACACAGGTAGTCGCACGTCCCCTAAGGTATTCCTTTTTTTGCCACTGAACCCCGTTAGCTGGGTTATATTTCCGATCATCCTAGATTCAGGGATTCACATTTCTTTGAAGGCTTGATAAACGAGCATGTTTGTTGAACTGCCGTTGTCCACTAGGATTATGTAAAAGCATCAATTAGAGATGGGCAAAGAGATGACCAAGGCATCGTGATGCGGATGATGGATACCTAGTAACTCCTTGCTGGTGAATTCGATGATTTCGTGTTCCGGGTTTTCACGTAGAATCCCGTCTACATTTCTGGCGGCTCGGCAGGCTCTCTTGGTGGAGCTACAATTGATGCCGCTCACTTCCGATCCTCCGGTGATGAAGTGGACGATCTTTTCAGTAGTAGGGGAAGTTGGTGCCCTACCCTCGTCGGGCTTCTTCCCGGGGTTTTTCCTCCCGCGGGTCCATGTTTTCTTGCCCTTCGGGGACAAATACTCCATTAGGAGGCCCTTCTTAATGAGTTCCATCACTTCGATCCTGAGTGCCCTGCACTCCTCCGTACGATGACTGTGGTCATTGTGGAATTCACAGAACTTCTTGGCATCTCGAGAGGCAGGGTCGGTCGCCATCCTCGGTGGCCACCTTACAGCCCCAAGCATCTGTTTCAGTACGTTGTTCACAAGGTCGGCGGGCGCAATGCTCAGGGTGTAGTCTGGGACGTAAGGGGTGGCGCTCCTCGGTGCCCGGGTGTATGGGTGTGGCCTTGTATCCCTTTTATCGCGGGAGTCGGACTTTTTGTCCCTCGTTGCCCGCCCAGGGGTGCGTAAGGAGCTCCTACGGGAGATTTAGTACGGTTTGTCTTCTTCCTATTTGATGCGAGCCCCAACCTTGATGAGTGCGTCATCGAGGGTCTGACAAGGATACAGGGTTAGCTCCTTGTAGAGGTCAGAATCTACATCCAGCCCCTTCCGAAAAGCCCCGATTGCGGTAGTCTGGGGGCTGTTGACTAGTTCTTTGTTGAAACGAGTTCCGTATGACTGTAAAGGCTCCCGCGACTTTCGGATGATGGCATAAAGCTCGTCTGGGTGTTTCTCCAGCTTTCTGCTTCTTGCGTACTGCCTTTGGAACAATTGGTGGAGTTCTGCGAAGGTGGAGATACACCCTCGTGGCAGGCTTACGAACCATTCCAATGCAGGACCTGTCAGGCTGGACCCGAAGTTCTTACACATGTACGCCTCGCGCTCCTCTGCTGGGATTGATGCTGCAAACATTTTTTGTTTATAGATCGCGATGTGATTCTTAGGATCTGTGGTTCCATCGTACGGGACGAAGTTTGGTGGAACAAACCTCGTGGAGATCTCCACATTGGCTATGCCGGGAGTGAATGGTGAGTCTGCATAGCTTTCTCTCGTGATGTTTCTTTCTGGCAGAGGCATGCCGGGAATGCGAGCCAAGAGAGACTCAAAGTAGTTCAGGCGACTCTGGATCTCACTCATAGCTGGGTCAGACGTGGGCGGTCTCTCTTCCCTAGCCCCAGTCCAAAGCTCTCCTCCAGTGTTAGGAGGAACATGCTGCCCTCACCCGTTGATGTTGTGCTCAAACTCAACGTTTAGGTTCCGAGGGGTCACCGGTGGGCGACGCATTGAGCTCTCGGGGGCTGTGACCCAGGGTTGAGGGTTGACAACGGGTCTTACAGCCCAAAGATGCTGGTTTTCTTCGATCAGCTCACGGTGTGCCCTCATCATTTGTTCCATCTGGAGATTAACTCGGGCAATTTCTTGTTGCGTGTCACGAACTTAGCTCATAAGCTGGGCCACAGTAGGGTCGTTCATGGTAGACGGAGGCGCTGGTTGAAAGCTCAATGGCAGTTGCGGCGTGCAGTTTTGCTCCATCCCTAGTAGGAGATTCTGGAGTGCATTCGCTCGGGGCTTCGGAGCCTGTTACGTGGATTTTTAGAATCAGAGCTTATCTCCAGCGCGTGTTCGTCGGCCATATCCTGTGAAGTAAACAAGATTATGTTCCAAAGGCTCCACGGTGGGCGCCAAACTGTTGAGGTTCGATTTGTGATGAAGTTGGGACCCTTGGAACTTAATAAGAATTGGAATAAAATATAACCAACGAGAATTAAAATTGAATGCAAGATACAAGCCGTGGATACAATTTTGTATGAAAGACTAAACAATCCTAGTGCTCTCGTGTGCTCGTGCCTCTGTTTATAAGGAAAAAACGTGCCTAAAAATAGACCACCCACGTCTCTTTTATAGATCAGGGGAGGTGGTTACAACCCTAGCACTTTTCGATGGTTGTTCCAACATTTGGGGGGAGCCGTTGGTGGTAGCTGTTGGCGTCTTTCTAGCGGAGTTGGTTAGTCGAGATGCTTCGAGCTCCATAACGGGAGAGCATTACTGGTCGCGCAAAATCTTCGGGGGTAGTTCCAATTTTTAGGGTGGAGGTGGCTTTGACTTACAGTCCTTCAACTTCTTTCCGGTTTCAGCGCATTCCCAAGTTTGACACCTCCTACTAGGGTCGTGCACGAGGGTTGGACCTTCTTGTTTGATCTACGATCAGGTGGTCCTAAGGCAGGAGGTGATCGTGGCCTTGACTGGTTGCTGGAGCTGGTACCTTGTATGCCGGACCTTGGACCTAGTCGAGGTTGTCGCCTCGAAGCCGTTGAGCCCGTTTAGATGCATTATTTCGGGCAGTTGTCATTTCTAGTGGGCCTGGACCAGACTTTTCCTGCCCAATCATTTTTTGGCCCAACAACAATTACCCTAGAATCTTATTAAAGATTTACCTACTCATGGACATCGAGATTGAAAAATAAAAAGATGGAACATGTGAATGATCTTCATTAAATCAATGTAATGTTGATTCTAATCCAATATGTCAAATCTTGATCCAAATCTTCAATCCCAAAGCAAGAGTAATTGAAGAACAATGAAAATAAAATCTCAAAGTCTCAAAAGTGGTAAAATTCTTCATTTTCGGTGTGAAAGGTTAAATATTGTATTGGGCCCAAGTCTTGAAAATTCTGCCATACAACTTCGTATGTCGTCCGACATAGCGGATACCGATCGACATACGCCTCCAACATCGACCAAGATAAGCTCCACCTTGAACTACCCTTTTCTCTCCATATCGATCTGGTACGATCCTCGTGGGGAAGTTTTAGATCGGATCCCAGGAACTCGACTTAAAATGACTCGGATGCAATGCGAAAGTAAACTGAAAACTAGATTCGGTGAGAGATCCAACTCATTTGAAATCAACCCTTAGAGAACTGCAGGCAAGAATGAAAATGAACCCTTATGGTTTACAATGATGGATATAGTGAAGATGCCACAACGGATGTGAAAGTCCGGTTGATAAGTCAATTTTGAATTTCAAGGTAATCCACTAAAATTCACGAGTTTTCAGAATTTGAGAAATAACTCACAAAATTATTATTGAACTTAAATCTGCATAAATTAGTCCATAACAAGGCCTATATATAGGCAAAATCAAATCCTAATTTCATAAGGTAATAAAGAAATCAAATCCTAATTTCATAAGGAAATCAAATCCTAATCTGATAAGGAAATCAAATCCTAATGAAATAAGAAAATAAAATCTATCTAAAAGATTAATAAAAATCCTAATATATCTAGAAATATAAATTACTTAAATAATTAACTATCAAATCTCATCAAGATAAATCAAATCTTCTATCATATATTCAACGAATCTTCTTAAAATATCTTGATAATTCTTTCCAACTGGATCTCAATTATTCCCCTCCTCTTCAAAGGGATTTGTCCTCAAATCCACGTCTACACTGGACTCAATGGACCATCTTACGTTGCCCTTGGTTGGCTTGTTTGGCACATCATCATGTTTAAACTCTGGCAATTGCTTCTCTTCATGTATTTTCTTTTTCGGAATAATAGTTCTTGCAGAAACAAACTTATGAACTATTTCCCTCTCGACTTTCTCCTCCATTGCCTTCACTGATTCCGAAAACTCGCGTATATCCACTTGACTCTATGCACTCAAAGTTTCACTACACTACAACAAAAATGTTCATAGACAACACTGAATAAAAAATGGTTTAGGCTTGAAACCATTGTCGTAGAGTGATTAAAGCCTAAACCGCTAAACCGTTGTCTATTGATATCTAAAAATGCATAAAGAACACGGTTCATCTTTACCGTTGTTGTTTAAGTGTTGTGTATTAGAGAAAAGACAACAAATATATTTTAGTGTTGTGGTATATTTTATCTACAACACTAAATTAATAAATCTAAAATCTTGCACTAAAAAAAAATCAATCTAAAATCTTAAAACCTAATGAAACCCCCAAATTCAATTTCCCCTTCTCTTCTCTCTCACGCCTCCTTGCTCCTTCACGCCAGCCACCACACTCCTGCTGTCTGCACAAACGCCCACCAGCCGCACGCCTGCACGCCTCTGACCTACTCTTTCACGACAGCCACTGCACGCGCGCGCACGGTCGCTGTTAGCATAAATGCCCACCAGCCGCACGCTCTAAAGTCCGTCTGCACGCATGCCGAACAGATTATGATTCCTGCTGCCATTCTAATTTAATTTAAGGTAAGTTAATTCATTCCAAGCAGTTTTATGTCGTTTCAATTAATGCAAACTTGGACCTTCGATCACTGATGATGATGATGGCGTTTTGTTTTTGAAATTAAAGATGACAATGCGAGAAATTAAAGGGTTTTGAAAACAATAAAGGGAAACACAGATCCTAGGGCAGATAATCTAATCATCAACATGCAATATCAATCAACTCAGCAATGGGGAAAATATAGATTTTGATGGATTAAGTTCCTTGGTCCAGCAATTTAAATCCTAGATTATTAATTAGTGACTATCTCCTCTCGGTCTCAAGAACACCAAATTAATCAATCTCATAATTATCTAATTATTCCTATGTAGGTTTCTTCCTTTTGAGACAGAAAACAAACACAATTAATTCTCTCTTCTTGTTAATAATTTTCATCTCTCGATCCTTTGATTATTAACTATAAACCTAGATATCAATTCACCTCTCGGTCCTTCTTTCAATCTAGATTATAAAATTAAATCAGAGAATTAATCCATGCTTAGAGAGTTGATATCAATTAACATGCATCAGAAAAGAAATCGTAACCCTAGAACTTGTTAGGGTTCTAGCCACAAAACATGACTAGAATTAAAGCAAATGTATTATTAATGAACTTACAAATAAAGAGGAACCTTGAATGTCTTGTAAAAACTCCAAAGCTCAATTATTTTTAGTGCAATAATGCTGAAAAGATAGATATCAAAAGCCTTAATTTCGTGCCTAAGAGGTCCTATTTATAGGGGAGAAATTAAATCATCAAAAGGTAATGGCTTGGGAAGGAAAAATCTCCAAATTGGGAAAAAATATGCCTTTCCGGCGCGCTTGTCGATCGACGGGCTGCCTGTCTATCGACACGGATACAATATCCATCCTCTATTTCGATCGATGGGCTGCTTGTCTATCAAGACAGAAACCTCTGTATCGCCCGAGATTCCTTTCGTCGACTCCTTCTGCGCAATCTCACGGTTTTGGCCATAACTTGTGCTCCCGAACTACGATTGACCCGATTTCAGTTGCGTTGGAAAGCTAACTCAAAGATATTTCTATTTCCATGCTCCATTAGGTCAGATTCCACGTGTGGAAGAATTCGTAACTGTACCTTTGAACATCATCTGCTTTCGGTACGGGTTTCCAATGAATTCGGCCTAAAACCTGCAAAATCTTTCCATGACAAGCATAACACCCTCTAAAATAGTCTCATGCATGGAAATAAGTTAAAATATAATATAAAACACTTGAAAGAATGGAGAAAAATATAGATAAGTGAGTAATAATATGAGCTTATCAGGTTGCAAAGATGAATCATACCTTGCCCAAGTATAACAAGGAGAAGTTTAATTCGTGGCAAAAGATGGACACCATCCAGCTCCAGAGCATACATCCAGATATGGCAGATGTTCTTGCTAAGGGACCTATAAAGATTATGAAGGTCAACCCCTTCGTTGGTCCAGTTGCTGAAGGTCAACCGAGACCTCCGCAGATGATCGAGAAGAAGTTCGATGAGTATACGGTGGAAGATAAGAAAAGAGCTCAGTTGGACCACTTAGCAAAGAAACTAATCCTTGATTCCTTGCCGCCGTTAATGTCAGATAAAGCTTTAGACTTTGATACGGCCAAGCAAATGTGGGATTATGTTTGTGAATCTTCCTAGGAGACCAACTAGATGAAGCGCAACAAGCTACATGTAGTTGTTGATAAATATGAATCTTTCTCTATGATTGCAGGAGAATCCATCCAAGCTATGGAAGAAAGATTCAACACCATTGTCGGAGAACTCCGGAATCTGGGCAAGATGTACGATAATGGCGAGATGAATAACAAGATCATCTCGAAGCTTTTTCCACGGGAGGATTGGTTCGTGAAGATGACGAGCTTGAGCGAGAAAGACCTTAGCCAAATGACCACATCTGAGGTATTCGCTCAACTCAAAACTCATGAATTTATCATACAACAATCAAAGAAGAACGAAGCCGCTGCTGCGAAGACTTCGTCATTAAATGTTGTACCCCCGGAGGATCTAGCATTCTTTGTGAAAAGAGATGTTTCCAAGTGGAAGACAAAGAAGCCCTTCCGTCCTCATGAAAGATCAGCTCCTGCTTCTCCAACAAAGGAAGTGGTTCCATCCTCCAGCATGCAGCCTGAAGATCTGAAGATAAGTGAGATTGAAGAGCAAATGCGAAAGCTTCAGAAGTTGATGCGGGAAGCTAATGTCGAAAAAGAAGCAAAGGAAGCTAAGCATACTTCATCATCCTCTCGTTCCACAAAGAGAAAGCCAAGGACTTGCTTTGAGTGTAATTCTCCAGATCATCTCAAGCATGAATGTCCAAGAGTAAGTCAGGAAGAAAGAGAGCGCCTCAAACAAAGGTTTGAGAAAAGAGCGGTTCGAGCGGTCACAAGAGCCCTGCTGACCAGGACCGAAGTGCTGGACATTCCTGATAATGAGGAAGAATATTATTCCTCGGAGGAAGATGATGAGGAATCTCTGCTGGTCCTGATGGCCGATATTGTTGAAGATCAATTTGCTGATGCTGATGATGAACAGAGTGTTGAATCGGCTCTAGCAGTCAATGCAAATGAGGTACCATCTACTAGCACTTCTATTTGGCCAGTCACTCCAGCCACTGTAAGTAAAAAGGTTTATACACTTGTGGTTGTTGATGACTTTTCCAAGTACACATGGGTTCATTTGCTAAGAACCAAAGACAAAGTGAAGCTCATCCTATCGGAACTAATCCTCAAGGAGCAGAATAGCAAAGAGGTTACCGTGAAGAGGATTAGATCAGATAATGGAACTGAATTTTGCAATGGGATCTTGATGGATTTTTGAGCCAAAGCTGGTATCTGGCATGAGAAGTCCACTGCTAGGACTCCCCAGCAGAACGGTCTAGCAGAAAGAAGGAACATGACCTTAAAGGAAGCTGTGCGGTCTATGCTAGCCGATTACGGTCTTACTGGAAAATATTGGGGCGAAGCAGTCATGACAGCTTGCTACACACATAATAGGAGCGCAATCAATGGTAGATTTAATAAGACTCCTTATGAAGTGTACAATGGTCGTAAGCCTTCTATTACTCATCTTGGTGCTTTCGTTTTGACATGTTATATTCATAACAATGGGAAGTCGAAGCTTAACACTTTTTCACCTAAGTCTGATGAAGGTGTGCTCCTAGGATATGGACACCCATCTTACAAAGGTTATCGAGTGTTAAACAAGATAACTCAAATTGTGGAAATAACATGCAATGTTATTTTTTATGAGTCTATTTTAGTGCGCAGAGCTATAAGAGAGGAAAATGATAGCAATCATGAGGCTAATGATGTCCATGGTCAATCGATCTTGAATTCTTTAAAAAATATGAAGATTGACCCGACTAAGTCTATGACTGATTGCAATCCAATCCAGACGCATTCAGTAGGTGACCAGACTGCTGACCAGGCCGGTGATGCTAATGATCATGCTGAGGCCACCCCACCAATTTATCTTAGTGATAATTTAGAGGTTATGGGATCGATTGATGAAGAAGATGAAGATATCCCAGATCCAGCAAAAGATGCCGAAAGAGGTTTAGGCGTTGCTGAAGATGTTCCCAAAGAAGATGCTGAGCATTTGGATGCTGCAGTTCCAGCTGCTGAGAATCTAGCTGCCGAGGAACCGGTTGCTGAGATTCCTGTTGCTAATGTTCCGAATGCTGAGTTACTCGTTGCTGAACTCCAGGTGGATGCTGAAGAGAATGTTGTAGCAGACAGCAATCCAAAAGGTGATGCAAGTGCTGAAACCTCAGCACCCAGCAATCGGAAGCCAAGATGGCTAAGAGATCATCCCTTAGATGCTGTGATCAATGATGTCAACGATCCAGTCAGGATGCGTCAAGGCAATGCTATGTTAGCATGTTATATTTCCCATGAAGAACTATCCAAAGTTGAAGAAGCTATACAGAATCCAGATTGGGTGAATGCTATGCAAGATGAGCTTCCTGAATTCACGCGCAATCATGTTTGGGATTTGGTGGACAGACCCGAACATCAAAGCGTCATTGGGACGAAATGGGTATTCAAGAATAAGAAAGATGAATCAGGCCATGTCGTCCAAAATAAAGCTCATCTAGTAGCAAAGGGTTATAGACAATGCGAAGGAATTGATTACAATGAGACGTTTGCTCCAGTCGCTCGATTGGAAGCAATAAAGTTATTCCTTACATACGCGGCGCATCATGAGTTCTCTGTGATGCAAATGGACGTAAAGAGTGCCTTTCTGAATGGTGAGCTCAAGGAAGAAGTATACGTTGAGCAACCACCAGGCTTCGAGCAAGGAAACCAAGTGTACAGGCTAAGGAAAGCCTTATACGGATTGAAGCAAGCACCGAGAGCATGGTATGGAACATTGTCAAAGTTCTTGCTAGGCAATGGTTTCAAGAAAGGGAAAATCGATCAGACTCTCTTTCGCATCAAGGACGAAGGAAGTATCCTACTTGTGCAGATATATGTCGATGACATTATCTTTGGCTTGAAGAATCAAAGCTTATGTGATAAGTTCTCGGAGCTGATGCAAAGTAATTTCCAGATGACCATGATGGGAAAGATGTCCTACTTTCTCGGATTACAAGTCCAGCAATCGAGTGATGGAATCTTCATTCACCAAAGCAAGTACACTCATGATCTGATTGCTAAGTATTGCCCCGAGAAGACGAAAAGCTTAAGGATTCCGATAAGCAAAAACTCCCAGATAAGCCTCGATGATGGAGGAGAACCTGTGAATCCTATCCTATATAGGCGTATCATTGGATCTTTGCTCTACTTAACTGCTAGCAGACCCAATATTTCTTATTCTGTTGGTGTATGCGCGATATATCAAGCAAATCCAAAGAAGTCACACTTGGATGTTGCTAAGAGGATTATCCGATACCTCAAGTGTACCGAAAGTCTAGGAATCTCGTACCCAAGGAGTGATGGAATAGCACTTAGTGGATATTCCGATTCAGACTTTGGAGGATGCAAGATTGATCGGAAGAGCACCAGCGAGACATGTCAATTTCTTGGTCATAAGCTGATTAATTAGTTTAGCAAGAAGCAGCACTCCGTAGCTACGTCTACTACTGAAGATAAATATGTAGCAGCTGCTAGTTGTTGTGCTCAAATCTTGTGGATTCGGCAGCAATTGCAAGATTATGACATTCCGCCTGAATGTGTGCCGATCTACTGTGACAATAATAGTGCTATGTGCATAACGAAGAATCCCGTTCATCACTCAAAGACGAATCATATTGATATTTGACATCACTTCATTCGAGATCATCAAGAGAAGAAGGATATTGATGTTCAATATATATGCACTAAAGATCAGCTAGCAGATATCTTCACGAAGCCGCTTGCTGAGACTAGATTTAAAGAGTTATGTCTAAAATTAGGCCTCATGGAGCTCGAAGATGCTGTGGATGAATGAATTGTTATTCTCATTCTTTTTGGATTTCTTGGTTTTTTGAAGTTGAAGGAGATAAACGTATCCAAGCTTATGCTTTATGTTGCTGAGGTATTGCAGCTAAGTAATCGGATGCTGAGTCCTCGCTCTCAGTAGATCCTAAGAGGTTTTCTCACAACAAGTGGCTTAGACGTCTGCTAGAAGGTGAATGCTGAGTCCAAGCTCTCAGCAGTCCCTATGTATTATACTAGCAAGTGGTACAGACGGTTGATGAGAAATGTTTGCTAAGTCCAAGCTCTTAGCAGACAAGATGTGAATGCTATGCTACAAGCATTACGATTGGTGCCAGCAATTAATGCAGTGGAAACTAGATTCTGGATGCTAAATCATATGGATGCTAGGATCCGGATGCTGAATCCATGCAGATTGTTTGAGTACTAAGGATTTCCAAAGCTAGTAGATTGCTGAGTCCAAGCTCTCAGCAGTCTCCAGAAGTCAAAAGCGGGGAGGATTTGAATTTGAAATCTTGTATCCAACACGCTGCATTTAATGCGTGCAACTGGCTGTGTCAAACCAGGAGGCGACACGTCAAAAGCACTCGAGTTCATGGGGGAGTGGGCTACCATACGAAAGGTCTCGTCGATTCTAAGCCATCGATTGGATTTGAAAAGGCGTTTCCCCAGCCATTGGATCATTATTCAGAAGGTATAAACATCTCACTTCGTTCAACACTCAAACCTTTCTGAAATATTTGATGTTCGAATTCCTAGCCATTTTCTCTCAAATTCGCAAGTTCTCTCTACAAGTTTTTTTTTCAAATTTAGAAAATATTTCGTTATGGCTGCTAATCCTGAATCTCCTACACACTCTCAACAATCTGACTCCCATACACATACCGATACATCTGATTCCTCTACGGAATCAAGAATCCCCATTCATTCCCTTACCCAAGATATAACCCTGCATGAGCGGTGGGCACCGGAGTATACCGAAATAATCAAAAAGGAAGTTGTTGAAGACAACATTCCTTACAGTCAATTGGTGTCGCTAGCCAAGAAGAAGGAACAATCTGGCTTATCCAGAAACCAGAGGAGGGCGGCACAAATCATGAAGGACCGCATTCTGTACACTCCTCTCGCCGCACTCAAATTCACCGAATGGATAATGGATTCCCTGACGAAGGCAGGAGTCGTTGCTTACTTGTCAGCAGAACCATTGTGGTTCCATCCATACATGGTGTCTGAGTTCTATGCACGAGCGATGGTTGATAAGGGAACCTAGAAGTCCTTCAAGACTTCGGTCTTTGGAACCATTTTAGTGGTGAATGCAGATATTCTTGCTGCCAAGTTTGAGCTACCCAAGGACGGTGAGCGCATTGCTGTGTATAAGTTAAATGATCTGGATGAAATGGAGAAGAGATGCAAGGCCTGGAAGAAGCTGAATTGGTGAAGGATCAAAAGGGTAAGCCGATCACTTTCAAGATTGCCACTCCGATCAATCAATTCAGAGATGACTTCAAAATTCTTGCTGAGCTAGTTATTAAGATGTTCCAATGTGATGCTGCTTCATACTCAGAGTTGTCTGCCAAGAAGTATGCGGTGATGATGGCGCTGGTGGATGGAGTGAAAGGAAATTGTGCAGAGTTCTTCTATGGGCGGTGGTTGGAGCACGCCAGGAAGAATCTGAAGATCAAGGAGGAAGGTGTGTTCACATCCAATGTGAACTTTAACTAGAAGATCAACAAGTTTATTGAAATGTTCTTTCATAAGAAGAGGCTTGATTAAGGAGAGAAGTTACTGCCAACAAACATCATTTTAATGACCAAGAATGCTCCAACTCCGATCAATCGCACCCGACTAATTATTTTGAAGGGTAAGACTAATGTTGATCCGAAGGTTCCTAGGTCTCCTGAAGAGCCCCATGCTAGCGAGTTAGCATTCCAGAGACTAGAGCAGGAGATTGCTATGACTCTAGATGAGATAGCTGCTGTTCAGAAGGCTACCAAGACAGAGCAGTGCTTTCAGCACTTGGAGGAGATAGAGAAGCTTGGAGATCTACCGGTCGAGCAGATTGAGGAAATAATGGCGAAAAAGGAAGCAGAACAACCAACAACAATTTTGGGTCAGATTGCTGTGCCAATTCCTAAGAGAAAAAGATCAGATGTTACATCTCCTGAGAAGAAGAGGACTCACGGACGGCTGGTGAAGCCTGCTGAAAAGGAGAAAGCTGAGAAGGAAGCAGTAGAGAAGGAGGCTGCTAAGAAGAAAGCCGAGGAAACTCCTCTCTCTGAAAGAACTCTTGAGGACAGATTGAAAGGGATAAGGAAGAGGAAAGCTCAGAAGAAGGAACAGGAAATAAAGAAACACAAGAAGGAAATGGAGAGGCTTACTTTCGAAGCCAGGGATAGGAATTTCGAACAAGCCAAGAAGCGTGCTGAGGAACGTGCTGCTAAGAAAGCGGTTGCTGAACAACAAGCAACCAAGAAAGTTGTTGAATCGATAGCAAGAGCAGCTAAAGTTGCATCAAGGCAAGCAGTTGAAGCTGCCAAGAAAGGAAAAGAGAAGGTGGTTCCTGCTGTTCCCATTCCCACCCCAGCAATAGCAGAGGAGATTGTAATCAAGCAAGAGGATATGACCGATGAAGACCTTGAGAGGCTATTGGAAACTGGATCCTTTAATGCTCCAGATCGCCCTTAAGGAGGAGTCACATTAAAGGAGCCTGCTGTCGAGCAAGAAAATGAGAGCAGCGATGAGGAGATGGTGTTCGATGAAGCCTCAGGCTCTGGACTGAATGCTGAGACCCCTGATAGCACATCTGCTGGAATTGCAGAGACAACTACTGAGAGGTCTAACATAGAGGTCCCTTTTGTTGATAGGCCTAGCGTGGAGACGTCTGCTGAGACGAGGCCCAACACAGAGGATACTGCTGAAGAGAGACCAAGCAGTGGAGGCACAGAGGAAACAAATGATGAAGAAGCTGTACAACATGAAGGCTTCCTCACCTCACGCTTTTCTGATTCTGACTCCAACGACGAGTCAGATGAGGTTTTTGATGCGCGATACCTAAGGAAGATTAAGACAGGAGATAATGAGCTGCTACGCCTACCCTTCAAGGGACTTACTGGAAATCAATACAAGATGCGGAGGATCTCACAATGGTGTGCTCTGATATCTTTTGATGAGCAGGTATACTCTGATTTCTTCCCATTCTCCTATGAAATTGACGAGTTTATCACTACGCAGATCGAGAAAGATATTACAGAAGTATTCTCTGGGGAGGTCGATGATGGAACCCCGGAAGAAGAAGTTCTCGAAAGATAGATAAGGCGTTGGAAGATGTGTGACTGCATAATGCGCGAGCTCTGCTTCGAAGAAAGGATGCTGCTGATAGCAAGGAAAGGACTTAACTATTGGAGGCAGGAGGAGAATTGGGCTAATGATTGGATGGATCAGGATCCCCTCACCAAACAATTCACTGACAAACAAGTCGTTGATAGACTCCAAGCTATCAAAGCTCATCGAAGGATCTCACCCTTTCATACTCTGCCAAAATCAACATTTGCTCCTGATGGGCACTCTGATGCTCACATTCAGCTATCCAAACGCCAAGCAAAAGTTGTTGCTGAGTACAGGAGGCACCAAGCAGAGTACGCAGCACAGAAGAAGGAGAGGTTGCTAGCCTGAATGGTTGTTGCAAAGGAGCAGGAGGAGCACGAGGCCAAGAACCTTGAGATAACCATACACCGCAACAGAAAAGCAGAAATGCGTGCATATCTCTTGGAACTTGAGCTCTCGGAAGTTTGGAGATCAGAGGAAGCAGAATGGGTTGCTGAAGAGGTTGAGTACTTGAAGGCTGCTGCCGATGAAGCAGAGGCTGCTGCCCTTGCTGAGGCACAAGCAAAGAAGGCAAGGAAATCCCGGGAACTTGCTGAGGCTCTAGAGAAGGCTTGGAATGCTGAGGAGGTGGAATGCATAGATGCTGAGAACCTATACCTCGAAGAGCAGACCGAGTGGTTTGAAGAAGCTATGGACATTGAGCCTATTTCTGAAGTCTATCCATCATCTAGCAGTGGAGCACTTTTCATCTCATCATCATCTGCTATGGATGTAATTCCTGTGAGTTACGATGCTTTTCAAGTTTTTGTTCCTACTGCTTTGCAACATGCGATCCAGCATGCTCTCTCCACCTCTCTTCCTCATGTTTTCCATGAGCAAGTGGCTCTCCAAAATGCCAATTTAAGGAGGGAAGTAGAGGAGATCAGGAGTGAAGTCTCGGATGTTAGAGCTGATGTTGCTGAAGTCAAGCATGATGTTGCTGAAGTGATGACGAACATGGAAGTGCTGAAGGAAGATGTTGTTGAATCCCAGCAACAAATGGCGCAAACTGTTACTTCTTTTTCCTCCACCTTTATGGTTGCGCTCAAAGAGGGGGAAGAAAGAAGACTTGCTGAATTAGAGCAGGGGAAGAAGCACTAGCTGCGGCTGCTGAAGAGCGCAGACTAGCACTTGAGAATTTGAAGAAGCAAGAAATGGATTTGAAGATCAAGATGCTTGAGATGGAAAATGAGAAGGTGGCTAAGCAGCTGGAGAGAGAAGTCAAGGAGAGCGATGCTATCAAGGCTTATCTCGAAAAGTTCATGCAGATGACAGTGAGCAAATTCGATGAACTGGACAAAGAAAAGAAGCCAGCTCCTGACTCCTAAATATCTTAGCAAACCTTCTGTACATCTTTTTTATCTTTTCCAAATTCATTGTACTTGTAATGATCATATCATAAATGAAAATTGGATCAGATTTAAACAATTTCTCATTGTCCACTTCTGATTTTTCTGTGCGTGTCTTAGTTGATATACACTTTCGGTGTATTCAACTAAAATGCATGTGGATGCTGAGATTACTTGTCTTTGGATTGATTGTGAATGCCTGCTGATTTTAATTGGATGCTAGAATTCTTAACATATTCCTTGCAGCATTTACTTGTGTTTTTAATTGAAAAATATTTCCCAGCACTTGTTGAGGGGGAATTTTTATTAAAATCAATCCTTCTGGAACTAATTTGGATAAACTCTGAGTTAGACTGCTAGAATATAGCTCTGATACTTAAAATTTTTGTAAACTCAGACATTTTTCCTCTTAGATTCAGCAAGTGATAGTAAGCTTTGATCGCACCAAAAAGGGGGAAATTTTTGGGAATTATTTGTAAATTCCTCCCTTAGATCATATTGTAAAAGGTTTTGTTGAATCAAAGCCTTAGTAGATTGGTCGATCATTGCTGAATTCTAGCATAGTCTAGAAACTCCTATGTAATGTCATATTTAGGAAAATATCGAGTTGTAATAGATTACAAAGTGCTTGAGAAGGTTGCTGAAAGATTCAGCAAATGGAACGAAGAAATTCAACTCAAGTGACTTCTGGATGCTAGAGGAATTCTCAGCAGATGGTAGCTGCTAGAGAAATCAGCAGACAAGAATGACTGCTAGAGATAATAGCGGTCAAGTGCTAAGAAGAATGATTGCTAAGGCGTTAGCCATCATATGCTGAGGAAGAGACTGCTAGTCGGAAGTGATAATAGAAAAATTCTACAGGACTTAGCATTTGCTAATGCTCAACAGTCAGAAGCAAAAGGTAGCAGAATGCTAAAGGAGATAACATTCGCTAGCATACAAGCAGATTGCTAAGGAGTAGCAATCAGCAGTCAAGATCGAAGAGAAGATTGCTAGAAGAGCGTAGCAATAAAGAGACTTAGCAGATCGTTCCAGCATTCTCCGAGAATGCTAAGTAAGGAAAATATCTAGCAATGATCTCGATTACTACCGTTCTGACAAAGGTACAGTGAAAAGATAAAAGCTTTCCCAAAGTAGGTCGAAAAGTACTGTATGATGCCGGAAAGGATGGCATAAGCAGAAGCTATTTTGGACAAGAAGAACCGTTGTGTCTAACGGGTCTGGAGATTCGAAGTTTGAATCTCCAGATATAAAAGACGAAGTCCAAACAGAGAGACAACTACTGCTCATTCAAAATAGCGAACAACGTCTGAAAAATCAATAGATTCCTTTGACAAAGCAAAAAAGGAAAAAGAGAGTAGTCAGTTGAGAGCCCACATTTAAGAAGAATCTTAAAAGCTCTCAAGAGCAAGTGTCACTACATTGAATACCCGACACTGCATTCAATAGATTCTTGACTTTGCTCAATAATCTTCAATCATTGGGATACCTTCCAATCATAGGAAGCATCCAACAGTCACATCTCTGAAAAGAGATTGACTATTACGAGCAAAAGCCGCAAAACCAGATAAAATTTGGAGAGAACTATAAATCTCCATTACAACAAAGGACAAGTTTTACGAAGGTGTGCCCTTGACTTGGCCGGAGCTACGGACTAGAAGATTGAAGCATCGGAGGATAGCTTTGTAGTGGCTAGGTCGAAGGTTCACTACCTACTACAAGTGTTTGGCGAATCCTTGTACTTCAATATCTTTTTAGTGAATTCTTAGCGATACGGCTAAGGAGTGGACGTAGATCTATTGGATCGAACCACCATAAATATTGTGTGTTCTTTACTGTTTTATCATTTACTGTTTGTGGTGATTTAAAACCTAGCAACCATAGTTGCTAGAGTATTTGCTTGAAGAAACCCTAACTTCAACCTCGAGCTAAGATATTTTAAGAACTTAAGTACAAGATAATATTTGAACTTCCGCTGCATTCATGTGTGTTGGTTGCTTGTTACTCACCACGACGACTCTGATCTGGGACCAACAGATATAGTGGTGGTCTGGCTCTTCCGATTCCCAACTTCTAAAAAATTGATAGTGACATCAAATTCACACTAGCTCCTAAGTCACAAAGAGCACTTCCTACATCTTGGCCTCCAATGGAATAGGGAATAGTAAAACTTCCTGCATCCTTAAGCTTGGTTGGAATTTGTCTTCTCAGTGGTCCACCGACCTCCTCGAATAGTGATACTATTTCAAATCCTTCAACCTCTTCTTTTTAGACAGAATATCTTTCAAAAATTTTACATATATAGACATTTGCTCAAGTGCTTCTTCCTAGGGAATATTGATGTGAATCTGTTTTAGCATTTACAAGAATTTTTTAAACTGCTCTTCTTCCTTTTGTTTTTTGAACCTAACTGGATATGCTGGAGGTGGTGCACAATCGTACTCATCCAGGCCAGATTTCCTCTTAGTCTTAGTTGCATTTCCTTCAAAGTTCTCTACAACGTTCTCCAGATGAACCTTTTTTCATCTTTTCTTCAGGATGCATCTCTTCATTCTCTGTTTGTTTTTCCTTCAATGAATTTTCCTTGCTTGTAGCAGCCCCTGAAGATGATCCCTCTCCAGCTTCTTGAGGTATAACTTTCCATTCCTCAAATCGTTTTCCACTTCTTAATGTAACTACCTTACAATGCTCTTTACCTCCCATTAGGTTTTCAGTGTTGCTAGGTAAAGTACCTTATGGTCTGTTTCTCAGCTCATTAGCTAACTGTCCCATCTGCACCTCTAAGTTCCTCAATGAAGAGGCTTGACTTTGAATAAAAGCATCTTGACTCTTTAAGCGCACCTCATTTTGCGTCATAAACTCCTTCATCATCTTTTCCATAGATTTCTCTAGCTTAGGAGGTGGTTCCTCCAAACTTTGTTGCTGATTGGTCGACTGCTAATTATAGTCTCCTTTGTTATAAGAATTATGATGCTCTGTTGTTGCAGCATTTTGACCTCCTTGTCCAGACCAGGAAAAGTTTGGATGGTTACTCCATCCTATATTGTAAGTGTTCGAATAAGGATTGTTACCCTAGTGATTTTGATTTCTATTCCCCATATAACATACTTAAGCTGGGTTTAATGGGCAATCCTCAAATTGTTGTCCTTCTCCACAGTGAATATAGCTCAAAGCCACTGCATATTCCGAGGGCACTGAGGCAGCCATAGCTTGACTGGTGTTTCTCTCAATGCTCTTCATAGTTGCTCCCAAAGCTTCTATTTGTGTTGTCAGGGCAGTGATAGGGTCTTTTTCCATGACACCAGCTACCTTTGGAGTTGAAATTGCTGCAGCCTTTGAATATGACCAATAGTAGTTGTTTGCAACAATCTTTTCTAGAATATCACAAGCTTCATTATAAGTTTTAACTATCAATCCTCCCCCAGCAGATGCATCCACAACCATTCTTGTATTTCCACTTAGACCATTGTAGAAAGTCTCTATCTGAATACCGTGTCGTATCCCATGGTTAGGACATCTTCTAAGCAGATCCTTATACCTTTCCCAGACTTTATTAACAGATTAATCTTCCTGTCTGAAGGACATGATAGTGCTTCTGCATCGAGCATTCCTAGTTGGAGGGAAGTACTTCATCAAAAATGTTGCAGCCAACTTATTCCAAGTAGTAACAGACCTTGGTGAAAGATTGTTCAACCATGTTTTAGCACTGTCCCTTAGGGAAAATGGAAACAATATCATCTTCAAAGCCTCTGGAGTTACCGCTTGTAACTTGAAGTTATCACAGACCTCCAGAAAAGACCTCAAATGCAAGTGAGGATCCTCAGTAGCCATTCCCCCAAGTTGTCCCAAACTTTGCAGCATTTGGAACATAACAGGCTTCAGTTCAAAGTGTTGCGCCACCATAAAAAGTTTAACTACTCCAAGATCAAATTCATTTAGCCGTGGGGCTATGTATTACCTTATAGCTCTGTTTCGATCATCAACTAGGGCTACCACATTCTCAGGATTTCCTTCTCCATTTCTACCACCCTGTGGATTTGCTTCAGCCATTTTCTTAACTCTGTATTTTCTTCGATTCCTTCTAAATGTTCTCTCAATTTCTGGATCAAATGGAAATAATTCTTGCTCAACTTTCTCACTCTTACACAATTAGCATCCCTACAATCACAGAAAATGTTTAGTTTTTAGCGATTTCCGTCAGCTAAATATATATGTAGAACCAAACAATATATTAACATTCAGACTTAAAATCAATCACTCCCCGACAATGGCGCCAAAAACTTGTTGTGTGCTATGATGTGTTACAGTTTAATACGCAAGTGCACGTAGTCTAACAAGTAATATAGATCAAGAGTCCAAATATTGTACCCAAGGGAGTGAGAGTAAGCCGTGCACAAAATATTGCTTGTAAATAAGAGATTGTGTTATCATTTCTAAATTAAAATTACAAGCCGTGCACAACTTTTCTTCCCAAACAATGATCATGTAAACTTCAAAAATACAATTTAACAATGAGAGAAAACACACTCGGGTTGTCAACTTATGTTTATCAACTATCCTATATGCTAGAGCATGGTTCACACATCATCTCTGAGTCTTGTAACCTTTCAAAAGTGCCTAGCAAGCTCTCGCTCTACTAGATCTACTTCTTCCTATCAATCTTCATATGTCAATGCAAGATTTAATGTCAAATGCAATGAATCAGAACGGAGGTTTCTCAAAAAGTCTAAATTTCCTCATATGTTAACACAAGAAACAAGGTTGACTATGATTTCCTCTTCTTAAATCTCCTTTTGGTCTCTTTAAGCGATAATTTCTTTTTCCGTATCGTGCTCAAAGAATCAAACAAACCAAAACCATGATCAAACTCAGATTTGAAACAAGAATTTACTTTAACACATATTCAAATAGGCAAACTAGTCAACAACCCAAGCATAAAAGGTTTTAGTTCATATTCGAAAGAGGAAAATAAAAGATAACTATTATGTTCATCTTCCTAACCATCTTCTAACAGAAAATAACTTTCAAAAACCAAAATAACTCAGCCAAGATCCTTGTTCAATGACTCTTCTTCCTTGATTTCACACGAACTCTTCACTATTCGATGTTGTCCCGCACGCTCTCCTCTGAATGTTCTTCGTGTATTTTTTTCCTCCTTTGCTATTTCCAAAATATCTCCATCCTTCTTGCTTCAGTTGCATCTCCATTCTACACGTGGCTCTCCATAATTACCTCAAACACCGATAGCTCACAACAGTCGACACCTATCTAGCTTTTGAGACAAAATCTGAAAAGCAAGTGGATTCTGTCTACAAGTGGTCCAAAAGTTGCTTTTTCCAGAAGGCAGACCATGCGGTTTCCATGCTTCAGCAACAAGTTCTCCTTTGCATGCTATTGTTAAGCTCCAACATAATGCACCATGCGACAACACTTAGACAATTCTTTGCTGAAAAACCTAATAAATCAAACTAAACACCACATAATAAACAAGAACAAGATACGATGATTATTTAATCCAAAACCTACTACTTATCTCATTTACATGATAAAATTAAAGATACGTTTAACTAAATTAGAGTAAAATGAATAACTCTTTATGAGAGTTATCAAGTTTTATAATGTAATCCTTGAAAGGATTGTTTAAGTTGTTTTAGAACTTAGGTGTTGAAGACCGAGCAAAGAAGACGCTCGAGATTTGTAGAAGAAGTGTTCGTGCTTAAAATTTAGTAAGGTCGACCTTTGAAAGTCAGTATAGATGTTACCATACTCACCTTGGGAAGTCAGTATAAGTGATGCCCATATTAACTTTGGAATATAAGTATGTAGGCTTTTATTTCAAAAAAGCATGAGGAACGCAAGGCAAATTGAAGTCAAACTTAAAGGCGAATAAATGCTAAGTAAAAGTTAGTACGGGGATGTCTCATTCTTGGATTCCTCGGGCTGAAGCTTAGTCTGACAAGAGCATGTAGGAAGTGTAATGCAAGGACAACTTTTCAGAGCAGAGCAGAACTATGAAGAATGACTGTGATGGGATGGTTCAATCTATATCACTAACAACTTGAATTCCGTGTCTAATGGATATAATTCAAAGTGTTGACCAAGGATGTCTATAAATAGTTCAACATTTCTTCTCAAAGCTCTCTCTGATATTTTGTGTGCTTAATCATGACGTGTAAAAACAACACTAGTCAAGTTAAATTTTATCAATCCAAGGTTCTTTTCAACTTCGCCCTATAGAATACTCTTTACTCATATGGAATTTTATAGTTAGGCAAAACTTAAGTCGTTGAGTTTTTCTATTAGCTAGGCATAAACATAAACTAAACTAGAGCATAAATGAAGTTAAACACAATGACAATCATATTGAATAGAAACTTTTAAAAGAACCAATCAAACTTTCCAAACGAGGTAGACAAAGTAGCAAGTTCAATCAAATGAGATAAGAGTGAGTGTTGTGTGGAGATTCAATGTGTTCAATTTAGATCAAATTATGATGTAAACTCAATTTAATTCATATGAGATTGAGCAATCCACTCTAAGGTAGCTAACCCCTTGTTACGGCGAGTTAACCGTAGATGATCCTAGTAATCTCAAACTGTCACGTTATCGATTTCTAGTCCACTCCTTCTAGAGCGTAGATATTGCCCTATGACCTATTTCTGCACATGGATTGGATTTAGAATAATATGAATTCACACTATTCACGATGATTCCACCCGCGTGTTGGCTGCAGTGTTCACATCAAAAACCACCTACATTGGCCATTACCTACACCTAGGTGATTGGAGATAAGATCTAGTGTGATTCAAACTCTCATAGGAAGGTAAACTTTCAAAATTCAATCTCAATTTCCCACATCATCAATCCAAACAACACACACAAGGAATTTAGTTCTCCATACCTTTCAATTTGTTCAATACAAGATAAAATGAAAGACAATCCATTACAAACTTGAAAGGTGAACTTAATTCTTTCCCAATTGTTGGCCTTGCACTTGATCTACCCTTGATTTTCTCTAATCTTCACCAATTTGTTGTAGATCTTGCTCTTGATCCACTTGGATTGGGATGGAATGAGGATGGAAGATGGAATTTGGGAGAATTTCTAACTTGATCTAATGAAATTTTCGCAAAAGTCCTCTAAAAACTCGAAATTCCCCCTTTTATAGATGAGCAAATAGGGCCTCGGATCGCCTGGGCCAAAATTGGATCGCCCGAGATAGCTTGAAAACAAGAAAAACCACCAAAAGACCCGCTCTGGCTCGGCCGAGCGAGCCCTCTGAACTACGAGCGAGGCAGTGCTCAGTCGAGCCTGCTCTCTGTCCGACATGGCTTAGTCAAGCTAAGCTCGGCTGAAATCTGGCCTGCTCCTCTCCTCTGCTCCTCTTGGTCGATCCTGCTTCCCTTTGACTCTCGGCTCGGGCGATTTTCCTCCAAAACGAAGCCGAAAATGCTGCTTTATGCTCAAAACCTAACCTACATCATCCAAAACACACAAAACACGAAAACACAACAAAAACAAGCAAAATGCATATGATATGAGAGTAAAATGGCCAGAAACATGCACGCTCACAAATCGAAATATAAGTCATTTTACGCACATATCACTCAATACGAGACTTAGGTTTTGATCGATGCAAATCTGCACACAGATTATAGCTAAAGGCAAATAAATTTATCAGAATCCGAAGGTTTTCGAACCCACAAGGATAGTACAACGAGGGAATATCATGTACTGAATATAGTTTTTTTATCTTTTGTTAGGGCAAATCCAGATTTAAGGGGTTTTGGTTTTTATGAATATAACTTTAAAAGAAATTCAAATTTAAAGAAGCACAAATCCTAGGGAAATCTACCCATCTGATCAACATGCAAGAGACAAATAATTGAAACCTATACAAAACTTTTAGTGGGAAGTCTGGTAAAGTGCAATTAATTCTTTTGTTGGGCAATTAAAACCTAGATTATTAACTAGTGATTATATCCTCTCAGGCTCAAAAATACAAGTCAATCAATCTCAATAAAAATCAGATTAATCCTACTATTGAATTATTCTTTGTTGGACAGAAAATCAAATGAATTAAACTCTCACTTCCAATTATCAACTTTCACCTCTCGGTCGATCAATTAATAAC
This sequence comes from Plectranthus barbatus, assembly GCA_026898455.1. Classification (NCBI taxonomy): domain Eukaryota; kingdom Viridiplantae; phylum Streptophyta; class Magnoliopsida; order Lamiales; family Lamiaceae; genus Plectranthus; species Plectranthus barbatus. The sequence goes on from JAPKLW010000728.1 coordinate 90,321, forward strand.
AAAAACCTATTCCAATCTTCATCTCTCGATCCTTCAATTGAAAATATATTTGAAATAAACACAAAAAGTTTAAACCAATTTCGGGTTTGAAGAATTCGAATCAAAACATGTGTTCACAAATGGAGAACCCTAGAATCTAATAAAGATTCTTGCCTATCATAATGAAACTAAACATTCAAACAAAAATTAAAGATTGCATTAAAGTAAAGAAATACAAGAAAATACAGAGGTTTGGTTCCAACCCTTGAATACTTGAAAAATAAAAAGTAAAAATTCAACTAAAAACTGGAACAAAAACTAAGAACCCTGATAATCAACTATTCTAGAGTTTATATAGTGGTAGGGTTGTGCTCTCGATTTTTTTCAACTTCTTGGCCAACTTTGCTCTTTTTCTTCATTTTTCATACAAAACCTTGCACCACAAGCATCATACCGTCCAAAATACACTCATTCTCAAATTATTCAAGAAAGCAAACTAAAATGCATAAAAGAAATAAGAAAATAATGCGATAAGTGAGTAGAAATATGAGCTTATCAGGTTTCTAACTCAAGTTAATCATTCCTTGCTACGTGGTTCAAAGCACGAGGTTAAAGCTAAAAGCTGAAGCTATTTCTTGGTGAATATAACCATCTAAGTTATATTCACAATAATCATTATCCTACAATACAACCATCCAAGAAGAAGGTTGCAGGGTGCGTCCTCACTACAACCTGAAGAAGTGCCAGCTTGCAAAGAGTTCCTAGGCGAGTGACGTCAGTAGACCGGAGGACGGAGGTTTCCAACAGGCTGGCCATACATCGTAAGGAGGCTTGTAACCTGATGCTTAGTGGATTCTCAATTATGCTTGGAAGAGTGGACATAGGATATTATGTCCGAACCACTGTAATATCTTGTTCATCTTACCCGCTTATTTTACATGTCTGTATTATTAAGTTTCCAAACTTTGAAACTTTCAGTACTTTGCTAAGTATAGAAGTGTATAACACTGAAACTTACTTAACTTCTATCTGAGCTAACCTTAATTTTATTAACCCGAAACTGAGTTCCAATCAGTTTCAGAGAACTAGTGTAATTCAAACTTATTCTGCTACATATTACACACTCTAATTTCAGGACCAACAAGTGGTATCACGCGCCATGGTTCTTATAGACAATGGTTGTGTTAAGTCGCTTAGGACAAGATCTCTATTTCCTAGCACTCGCTTGTTTCTTGTGTTCAAGCTCAGGTATACAGAGATGACTCACATCACACAGATTCAAACGTATTCTCAAGAATCTTACAACATATGGAAGAAAAGATCCTTGTCCATGCTGAGGAATGTACATCAAGAGATGGCGGATGTCCTAGCCAGTAGGCCAATCAAAATTAAAAAGGTGAATAATGAGCTTGGAGGAGCTGGAGGTCCAGAGATTGTTGACAAACCCTATGCTGAGTGGATCACAGAAGATAAAGTCTGTGCTCAATTGCACACAGTTGCCATGGAGCTAATACTTCAATCCCTACCAGAGCCGTTGCTTCTCGAAGCTCTATCATATGACAATGCAAAGCAGATGTGGGATTTCCTTGGCACTCTCTGCTAAGAGACCGACCAATTGAAGTGAAACAAACTTCAAAACTGTGTGGATATGTTTGAGTGGTTTCAAATGCTTCCTCGTGAAAACATAAAATCTATGGAAGCAAGATTTAATTCTATAGTCTGTAAACTTAAAAACTTGGGGAGAGAGTATTTTGTTATAGATTTAAATGAGAAAACCACGAGCCTGGATGAAAAGGACTTGTTAAAGATGTCGACAAAGAATGTGTTTGCCCAGCTCCAAGACCATGATTGGATATTCAAATGGCGAACAGAAATGAGGCAGTAAGAAGTGTCAGCACACAACCTGAGTAGGGTGTTGCCTTCTTTGTCAAGAGAGACTTCTAGAGGAGGCCCCAGAAGCCTTACCAAGATAACAGAGCGGTCGGACAAAGCTCTGCATCAAAGTCAGCACCAACACCTTCCTACCAGAAGAAGGAGGAAGAGAGCGCAGTTGCTGAGCTTAGAAGAACAGATGAGGAAGCTGACTAAGCTTCTGGATAAGGCCAACGCCAACACTTAGAGTTCACAAGGATGTGAACATAAATTCAGTGAAAGACCTCCCAAAGCATGCTTCGAGTGTAACTCTCCAAGTCACCTCAAGTATGAATGCCCGCTAGTATCCAAGGAGGAGAGGGAACGTCTCTAAAGAATATTTTAAAAGAAACCTTCAAGAGCCATGGCAAAGGCCATGCTATCTAGAACCAAGGTTCTAGACATCCCTGATAATGACGATGGCTATTATACATTTAGAGACAAAGACGAGGAAAAAGCTCTTCTGGTCTTCATGGCCAAGCTTGGAGAAGATGATTCTGAAAAAGAAGGAACAGAAGCTAGTCACAAAACTAGTTAATAACCTCGAACTCAGTTTCTAGTTCCCATGCTTGCATAAAAGAGGACATTGAATCACATTGTTCGGATTTAAAGGATGTCACTCTAGAAATTTTAAAGAAAGAATTTTCAAAGTTTTATAAATAAAAAAAATGCCTTGGTAAGAGAAAATGACTCACCGAAACTTAAGGTTTCAGAATTGAGCAAAGAGATTGAAGGATCAAGGTCAATTATTGAGGATTTGACCAAGCTTAGTGAGGAACATTTTGTTTTACTTGAAAATTTTAAAAACATTTCAGAAGAATGCAAATCTCAAAAACTTAAAATTGCTCAGGATCAAAAGCTGATTTGTTATCTATATTCATGTTCCAGCAAAGTTACTGAGGCCTTAAATAGTCGAAAAGATCCCTCTGACAAATCATGTCTAAGTTTTAATAAGGACAATACGAGCAATCGTGCATCAACTTCCGAAACTAGAAATCCAAATGATCATCATTTCAAATGTGATTCTAGTTTAGAAGTTAAGTTGTTGGGTAAAGGAGCTCTAACAAGAACTCCAAATTCGTGAATCAGGACAAAGAACAGAAGCTAGTTTCAAAACTGAGCTCGGTCCCCAAGCTTAATAGTAATTTTGTTTCAGAGCTAAATAAACCAGAAATGAAGCCAAGTAATCCCAAGAAGTGGGTAAAGAAAACCATTCCTAATTCAAGGAAACCCACTTCAACAACTAAAATTGAGCTTTGCAAGAAGTCAATATCATTTCCGGATTCAAGAAATCTGAGGTCCTTTGATCATAATTCATATGAAAGGAGGACTTATCCGAGTAGGAAGGACACCTACTCGAGGTCTGAGCCCAATCAGTTTTCCATTTCAAGGGCTAGGAAGACTGATCACCCCAGACTTGGTTTCTGAGAATCTAACAAAAACTTAGTTTCGAGAAACTCAGATTTTCGTAAGGTTTTGCACACTCATACTATTCCTTCTCATGTACATCCAAATAGCATACATTATTAAAGAAGGAAAATAAAGGTGGGTAAAGTATCACCAAAGCTAAAAGTGAAACAAGTTTGGATTCCTAAAGGATGGATTCCAAAAACTAACCCTACAAGACCCGCAGAAGCTTAGGTACATAGTGTCTAACTTCACTTGTTTTGCAGGCACAGGGTCACCAGAGCAAGATCAAGAAGAAAAAGAGAGCTTGGTTTTTGGATAGTAGGTGCTCTGTTCAAATGACAAGAGAAAATGACTTACGCTCAAACTTACAAATGGCAAGAAAATCCCCAGTTGTCTTTGGAGATGCTTCCAAGGGGAGAGTTATAGGCAAAAGATGTTGGCAGTATAATGGAATCACCATCAACAATGTATCCTCGGTCACCAATCTCATTTACAACTTGTGGAGTATAAGTCAGCTTATCCAAAGTAGATATGTGGTGACATTTGCCGAAGAACATTGCTTAATCAAGGAGAAAGACTCAAAGGAGATCGTGCTGAAAGGAGTAAAGAAAGGAAGTCTCTACATCGTGGATTGGGAGAGCGAACAACTTGACACGTGCCTTATCGCAAGAAGATCATCCCAAGAATGTGTCAATTGGTTGTGCCATATGAGATTAAACCATCTAAACTTCCAGTTGATCAGACATTTTGTCAAGCATAAGCTTGTGGAAGGACTTCCAAAGATTGGCTTTAAGAAAGAAGGAGTCTGACGAGCTTGTAAGATGGGGAAGCAAACAAAAGCATCATTTAAGAATCGCTCCATCACAGCAAGTACAGATCGGATTCTAGAGCTATTCCACATGGACCTATTCGGACCAATGAAGCCACCCACCATCGGAGGAAAAAGATTCACACTAGTTGATAACTACTCAAGGTACACTTGGGTGAGGCTAATGAAGACTAAGGATGAAGTCAATCTTCAGCTGCCAGAACTCATCCTTTAAGTGCAAAACAACAAAGGAGTCACCATGAAGAGGATCCGTTGTGACAACGGTATTGAGTTTTGCAATGGACCGCTCATGGATTTCTGTGTGAATGCTAGAATTGCTAATGAGAATTCAGCTCCAAGGACTCCTCAACAAAATGGTCTTGCTGAGAGAAGGAACCGCACACTAAAAGAAGAAGTAAGGACCATTCTTGTAGAAGCAAGCGTGAGCGAAGGCTATTGGGGAGAAGCCTTGATGACGGCGTGTTATACTCAGAACAGAAGCGCCATCAATAGTCATCATCACAAAACCCCTTATGAGGTCTACATTGGTCGTAAGCCTTCTATAGTTCTTTGATATGTGTGTGAAATGATAATTTTTATCGATGCATTTTTATGATTGTCCACGTCTATTTCACCCACATATCATAGATTTTTGTTTAGATTTCATGCATTTTTGAGTTTCTTTTTGTTTGAAATGTGTAGGTGAGCTTTTGAGCATAAATCCACAAGTTTGGCCAACTTCTGAAGTGATTTCAACCCAATTTTTGCATGAGCTAAGTGAATTTCGATCCAGATGAAGAGTGGAGAGCAGAAGGGGTGAAATAGAGGAATATTACGACCCAATCTTGTTTGGGTTCGGTCGAAATCTTCCTCTGTAGGGCAGATTTTGACCCAACTCCTCTCTGCTCGATAGAAATTTTCTCTATAGAGGCAAATTCTAATCGAGATCTCTCTATCCCGGGTGAGATCCTGTGGGAATTTCTAGAAGTTTCTAAGTTTTGGCAATCTCGGTTGAGATGGATTGGTCCCGAGCTAAATTTCAGTGCTGCTACTTATTATAAAAGGGGAGAATCGAGTTGGGAAAGAACTTTTGGCATTTTCAAAGTAGATCTAAGAGGGAAATAGGTAGTTATTCACTCCAAAACACTTCCAAATCAATTTCAAGCATCAAATCAAAGGAGAAACCATGAAGAATCTATCCAATTAGAAGCGGATCAAAAAGGATTGTGAAGATCAAATCAACATTTGGGGAAAATTTTCTCCTCAACCTTCAATTGTAATGGATTCATTTCATCTTGCAATTGAATTGCAATCATCAAAAGGTATGAGTAGTTAAACTTGTGGAGGATATTGGTTGAATGATGCTTTGGATCAATTGATTGAATTGAATGCTTGTTTACCTTCTCCTATTCAATTGCAACACACTAGAGCCTTTCTCCTAGTTAATTAGTGTAGGCATTAACCAACTAGGTTATTAATTGGCACCAAAATTGCAGGATCTAGGTGTCATGAAAAGTGTGATTGCATACGAGTATTGAACCAATCAATGTGTGGGGATAACTTGTAGGTCTATAATCTATTAACCTTTTGGAGTGAGATTAGATTCGATAACGTAATAGTTTGAGCATTTAATCTCATCAACTTCTAATTCACCAGTACTAAGGGGATTAGATAGTATAGGTTGGATTGACCATTGTTTGGAGAATTAAAAGTTGTTTGTAGCATTCTATCCTATCTTTGTTGGTTCATTGCAAAGTTCAAACCAATATCTTATTTTTTTCTCATTTGTGGAATTCGTTTGATTCATGAGATTTGATGACATTGTTTGTGAGTTTGATTGGACAAGTGGAGTAAATTATTGTTTTTAGAAATGTTTTTCAAGCATTTATTTACTTGTGATTGTGATTATTAGCTAGTTTAGATTAATTCTTTGCCTAGATTAATACTACACAACGATTGAATAGACTTGGATACAAGCACAACACAAAAGTAACCAGTACTCTAAGTAGGCAAAATTAGAAGAATTTGATTTGACAAATTTTATTCTTAGTTAGCTAGGGGTTTGGATGATTTTATGAATCTAATTTTTAGCGTACCAAGTTTTGGCGCCATTGCCGAGGACTTCCATTAGTAGGTTACTTGATATTTGTGAAATTGTGTTTGTTGTAGTTCAAGAGTTTGTTAAATTGTTTGTTAGTTGGTGATTGAAGTTTGTTTGACTTGTGTAGGTTTTGTATGTCACAAGGTCCATAGCTCGATCGTTGGAAGAACGTCGGAGAAAGGAAGGCTTAGAAGAAGTGGATGCCAATATGGAGAACCGGAGAAGAGTTTACACAGAGAGAATGGATGATTTACAAAGGCAAATAGAGGAGATGAGAGCAAAAACGATGGAAAGACAAAGACCACGGAGGCCACTCCGGACGATATTTGAGAAAATAGCGAAAAATAGCTACCAATGGATGGAAGCTAAAATGAAGAAGGAAGAAGACTATCCGAAGGAGGTGAATTAGGTAAATCAAAGGTGGGGGAACGATCATTAGAATTCCCAATATCATTATGGTGAGATGTATTACCATCCAAAACAGCAATCCTTCCTATATTCTCCGCCGACATATCAATAAAGTGGTTAGAATCAACTCGCAGGGAGTGGAGATGCCGGTTATGAGATTTGGAAGGTTCCTATAATATGAGAAATGGATGATACTATGAACTTAAGCAAGGAAGGAGAGAAGAAGTTTGAAAAATATGATAAGATACTTGAAGATATTCAAGTACAAATCTCAATCATTTTCAAAACATTGAAGTGAAAGAAAGCAAGAGGAGAAACATTCGCATGAAGAAGTCAAAGAAGAGGAGATAGTGGTGTTGCAAGAAGAAGAATCAAAGAGTGAAGGTGAAGCTTTACTTCAAGATGAAGGCACCAAGGAGGAGCTTCTAGTCTTTGAAGATGTGAGGAAGGGTGATAGTGAGATACCTTTACCGGAAGAACCATAGAAGATGTCGGAAATAGCATGTCTTGTGGAAAATGAGATGTGGGTAATAACCAAGGTGTGTGAAGGAGAATTTTTTAAGCCAATTGAGGTAGAGTTGAAGAATAAGTTGGCAATTGTTGTCAAGGTAAATGAGAAGGTGCTTACCATTCACATGGCGAGGAAGTTTGATTAAAGATTTGGGGGAAGTTTTGTAGTGAAGAATAGTCTTGATGAAGCCTCGAAAATCACTACGAAGAAGTAGCTACCACTCTTGAGATCAGAGGTGTTCAAGGCATTCAAACCTCCTTGGAAGTATGAGAATGGTACAAGGAAGATCTCATGGAACAAGTTTCTCCCGAGTAAGGTGCGATCGGTAGAGAAAGGTGTACTCAAAATTAACAAGATTTGGATAATAAATGAACATGGTAAGGTCGTCTAGCTACCGGCGTTAACCGAAGTGCTTGATGAGAGGCAACCCTACCATTTTTCTTTCTTTTATTTTAAAATTTCTTGTCTAGATAGTTTCAATTTGTGTTTGGTAGGAGAAGAGACTTTAAAGAGATTTGAGTGGATAATGGTGTTCCTTGTGAGTTGTTAATAGTGTGACTTGATCTTTGGCAGTGTATACCATTTGGGGGATAGAGTGCATTGATTAAGAGCTCTATCGCCAGCCTTACTTGCAAACTTAATCCTTTCAGGATAAGTTTGGGGGGATGTGTTCGGCTACCAGTTTATCCTGTCACCTTATCCCCTCACTATATCTACTCTATGTTTTAGCTATACGATGATATGTTTTTCCCCTTGTTGATAGAATTGAGATTTTCATTGCTATGTTTTGTGATATTTGATGTAGTATGTTGATAGTGATTGAGTTGGCTTGTGGAATGTATGGTGGAGCTAGTGGAACAACATTTATTTTATTTGTGACATGGTAGTTGTTTGTTTGGTGGAAAAATGTTTGGATGAGAATGATTGGTTGAATGTTCATATTTTGATGAGCTTATTTGGTGGAAGTAGATTGGAAGTGAAACTTTGTTTTGTTGGATATGGGTTTTGTTGGAAGTGATTTATGTTCAATGGGTGGTGTGTTTATGTTTGTGTAGTAGGTGCAATAAGGCCATCGGGGAGCGGTTTGATCGAGTGGATGCCGATGGGTAACACTTTCTAACGTTCTCTTTTGCCATTTAGTTGCATTTGTTGATCGTGTTGTTGATGAGTTTAGGTTTGTGTATGCTTGTGTGGTGTGTTGAACCCGATTTGGACTTGAGATTTACTGTTGATTAACTTATGGAGTATAATTCCTATTTGAACCGATGATAGGGCGGAATCATTGATATCAAAGCATGCTAAAATTGAACTTTGAATTTCCAATAATTTGTGTGAGTTAATGCTTAAGACTTCTCAAAAGCCGTGAGATTTGAGCTTTGATATTGTCATGTAATTTTTTGATTGTAAGATGCGAGATTGAAAGTGAGAAACCTAGAACTCACATCTGTTCTCTAGCTATTTGTATATGATCTTTTGACTAGAAAATGATATAAGGCCATCAATTCCTAGTCCTACCTTGCACATTGGGGGTATAAGGTGATATATGTGATCGTTATTTGCCTTTCATACCGTTGTTTCCTGTATTGATTTTAATTGGAGAATTTCTTCGAGATATGCTTAGGAAAATGTTTGGGGGATGTGTGTATGAGAGTGAATATGGATGTTGTGAGTGTGGGTTGGGAATTGATTGGTTATGTGATTTGGATCCCGTTATTTGAGGCAAGAAAGGAAAGAATAGAAAAAATTGAAGAAAAGGATGTGTTGAAAAGAAAAGAAAAAGAAGGAAAGAGTGAATGGTGCAAGTCAAGAAAAATAAGCACCAACAAGAAATTGAAAGAATTGTTGTGGAAAAAGAAGGGGAAAAAACAAGCAAGGGCATGATAAAAACAAAAGAAAGAAGGAAAAGAGTTGGAATAAACCTCGAGATTGGTTGTTGGTGAACAATTTCTTAGGGGTTTTGGGATTTTGTTGGAGTTTAGTCACTTTTGCCAAAAATCACCTACCTTTAGTCAACCAAGTTATAACCGATTAAAAGACCTTCTTGATTCTAGAATTAAGCTCATTGTAGTATAGTAGTGAGATATGATGCAAGCTTATGGAAATCGAACTTGATATCTTGTGTTTGAGTGAATGGTCCCTAAACACGAAAGGGAGTGAATTTCATTGTTTTTATCCATTTTATTGAGAGTTTGAGTCTCTTGTATTAACCATTGCACAAGTTTAGGTGATAATCTCGTTTGATTGAGGCATGCTAAGATTGATATAATTAGCTTTGAGGTATTGCACTAATTAGAAAGATTGCTTTACTTTGTTTTGATTTTGGACAATCAAAGGTTTAAGTTTGGGGGATTATGATATGTGTGTGAAATGATCATTTTATCGATGCATTTTAGTGATTGTTTACACTTATTTCACACACATATCATAGGTTTTTGTTTAGATTTCATGCGTTATCGAGTTTGTTTTTGTTTGAAGTGTGTAGGTTAACTTTTGAGCATAAATCCACAAGTTTGGCCAATTTTTGAAGTGATTTCGACCCAATTATGCATGAGATAAGTGAATTTCGACCCTGATGGAGATTGGAGAGTAGAAGGGGTGAAACAGAGGAATATTTCAACCCAACCTCGTTTAGGTTCGGTCAAAATCTGCCTTTGTAGGGCAAATTTTAACCCAACTCTGCTGTGCTCAGTCAAAATTTGCTTTATAAAGGCAAATTTCAACTGAGATCTCTCAATCCCAGGCATGATCCTGCAGGAATTTCTAGAAGTTTCCAAGTTTTGGAAATCTCGGTCGAGATGGATCGGTCCCAGGCAAAATTTGGGTGCAACAACTTATTTTAAAAGGGGAGAATCGAGTTGGGGAAGAACTTTTGGCATTTTCAAAGTAGATATAAGAAAGAAATACTTAGTTATTCACTCCAAAACACTTCCAAATCAACCTCAAGCATTAAGTCAAGGGAGAAACCAAGAAGAATATATTCAATTAGATGCGGATCAAAGAGGATTGTGAAGATTAAATCAACATTTGGGAAAAAATCACTTCTCAACCTTCAATTGTAATGGATTCATTTCATCTTGTAATTGAATTGCAATCATCAAAAGGTATGAGTAGCTAAACTTGTGGAGTATATTGGTTGAATGATTTTTTGGATCAATTGATTGAATTGAATATTTTTTTACCTTCTCCTATTCAATTGCAACACACTAGAGCCTTTCTCCTAGTCAATTAGTGTAGGCATTAACCAACTAGTTGATTAATTTGCACCGAAATTGCAGCCATTCCGCGTATCTAGGTGTCGTGAATAGTGTGAATCCATACGAGTATTGAACCAATCCATGTGCGGTGATAGCTTGTAAGTGTATAATCTATGAACCTTTTGGAGTGAGATTAGATTCGATAACGTAACTATTTGAGAATTTAATCTCATCAACTGCTAATTCAACCGTACTAAGGGGATTAAATAGTATAGGGTGGATTGACAATTATTGAGAGAATTTAAAGTTGTTTGGAGCATTTTATCCTATCTTTGTTGGTTCATTGCAAAGTTCAAACTAATATCCTATTTTCTCTCATTTGAGGAATTCATTTGATTCGTGAGATTTGATGGTATTATTTGCGAGCTTGATTGGACAAGTGGAGTAAATTGTTGTTTTTAGAAATGTGTTTGAAGCATTTAGTTTACTTTTGATTGTTAGCTAATTTAGATTAATTCTTTGCCTAGATTAATGCTACTCAACGATTGATTTTACTTGGACACAAGCACAACACAAAAGTAACCGGTACACTAAGTACGCGAAATTAGAAGAAATTGGATTGACAAATTTTATTCTTCGTTAGCTAGAGGTTTGGTTTATTTATTAATCAAATTTTTAGCGTATCACTCATCTTCGTGCATTTGATTCTCTATGTTACATTCACAATAATGGAAAGTCTAAGTTGAATACCTTTAGTCCCAAGGCGGATGAAGGTGTGTTCCTTGGTTATGGACACCTTTCATACAAGGGATATAAGGTACTCAACAAGACTACGGGACATGTGGAGGTAACATGTTGTGTTGTTTTTTATGAGTCTATCTTAGTGCGCAGGACCTTGTAGGATCTGGAACTTGATGATCGTGAGATCAAGCATGCTTGTGAGAAACAAAGTTTTGAAAAAGAAGATTCTAATACAATTTATCATGCTAGATCTATGAACGAACAATTAAGTACTCTAGAAGACTAGGCCGGTGAAGCAATTGCTCTTGCTGAGGCCACATATTCACTAACCACTAATTTAGGTAGCAAAGTACTCTAGAGGACCAGACGCGAAGCCATAAGGTTATTTTTAGCCTATGTCGCGCACTACAATTTCACAGTGTTCCAGATGGATATGAAGAGTGCATTTTTAAATGGGGAGCTCGAGGAAGAAGTCTATTTTGAACAGCCCCTAAGATTCGAACAGGGAAACCATGTATACAAGTTGAGATAAGCTCTTTATGGGTTTAAGCTGGCACCCTGAGCTTGGTATGAGAATTTGTTTAGTTTCTTCTCAATAATGGTTTCCACAAAGGAAAGATTGACACTACGCTATTTAGAATCAATGATGGATAAGACATCCTATTGGTTCAAATCCATGTCGATGACATTATATTTAGATGCAAGAATTTGAAATTGTGCGAGAAGTTTGCCCAACTTATGCAAAGAAACTTCCAGATGAGTATGATGGGTAAGCTTACTTACTTTCTCGGTCTCCAAGTCATCCAATCCGAAGGAGGAATCTTCATCAATAAGAAGAAGTATACCAAGCCCTTGAGGATCCTAATGAGCCCAAGTGCTCAGATCAACCTTGATGAAGAAAGAGAAGCAGCCAATATAACTAGTTATAGGGGAATTATTGGATCATTCATATATCTGACAGCAAGTAGGCCGCAAAACTGACGATTTTACTCTCAATGCTTACTCAGACTCAGATTTTGGAGGATGCCACATTGATAGGAATAACACAAGTGGAACTTGTCATTTCCTAGGACATAAACTTATAAGTTGGTTTAGCAAGAAGCAGCACTCCATTGTTACATCAACAATCGAAGCTTAGTATGTAGTTGTTGCTAGTTGATTTGCTCAAGTACTATGGATCAAGCAACAATTACTTGATTTTGAGGTCGAGACTGGGTGTGTTCCTATTTATTATGATAATAGCAGTTTTATGTGCATCACGAAGAACCCAGTACACCACTTAAGGACCAAGCATATCGACATCAGATACCATTTCATCTGAGATCACGTTGAAAAGAAAGGTATGTCTGTCGAGTACATCCGCAATGAAGATCAATTGGCGGATATATTCACCAAACCGCTCCCAGAGACTCGATTCAAGGTGTTGTGCATCAAACTTGGTTTATTAGAGTTTGATGAGAGCTCAGTTTAAGAGGAATAGTTGCAAAATAAAACTGAGTCCTAGCTCTCAGTTTTCTAGTTTTCTTACTTTCTTAAATCTTAAAAAATTTGGAGGTGATGATGACTAAAACTAAGTTCCAGCTATCAGTTTTTGATGATAGGAAGTCACATTATTTGATATATCTTAAGTGGTGTCGCCAAATGGTTCTCAAGATATGAAAATCAAAGCAATCTATGTTGAAGACGACGGAAGCAGACTAAATTTGAGTTCCAACTCTCAGTTTTCAGTATTGTTCTATTTTCTCAGTATGGCGGACTTATACTTAGCCAATTTTAAAGAATTGATGTTGGCAGAGAAACTGAGAAACTGACTTTCGAAGACTAAGTCTCAATACGGAGGACCTATACTCAGTATAGAGGATCTACACTAAGCTATATTTTGAAGAAATTTCTTAAGTGGTGCTTACGGAAAGTCCTTGATGCTTACTTTTAAAATCTAAGTTTTTGTTCTTCATACTGGCTCTCAAAGAAAAACCAAGTTTTGGTTTTCACACTTAGAATATTTTGGAAGAAGGTTGCGGAATAAAACTGAGTTCCAACTCTCACTTTAGAAGCTTACTTCTACTCAGTATGAGTATAAAGGTGGGGGATTTTCAAATTTAAACAGTTGCTTATCCTATACGATGCATTAAATACGTAACAGACGGTGACAAATCCGAACGCGCCACATGGACAACCCTGCTCCCCAAATCAGATCTGTCAAAACTAGTCCAAACAACGCGCCTCCCCAACCATTGATCTTGTATCTATCGACTTAACCAGAGCTATTCGATCTGCATTATTGAACTCTATTTATAGCAAAGGCAAAAACGACATTTATACTTTTGTTACTTTGCCATTTTCATCGAACTTGAAACCTTCCTCAATCCAGATCATCCTCAAGCATTCAATGCAAGAACAAAAATTCTTTTTCTTCATTTATTGTCAATCATCACCATTAAAGATGTTTAAAAAAACCACCAAAAACCCACAGAATCCAGCAGGAGAAACCTCGATGTCTGGTCGAGAGGAAGCAGAAGTAGTTTATGTTAATTGTCCTTATTCCCAGATCTTAAAGCTTTTTATGGATGATCCAAAGAAACTCTCTCCCAAGCAGAGGAGATCCGCGCAAGTGAATAAGGAGCAAATCCTTAATGTGGTGGATGTCAATGCAACATGTTTTGATAAATGCCTGCCGAAGAAGCTGAACGGGGAAAGGATTGTTCATTCTGTACGCTCACGTCTGAAGAGGTTCCACCCACACATGGTTTCCAAATTCTATGCCAACGCAATGATCGACAGTGATAAGCATTTTACACATTGGTGGCCAGTACTAGAATTCATGTAACTCCTAAGTTACTCAAGGAGGTGTTCCACCTCCGGAACCATGGCACTTGCATACATCTTTATTTGCAAGGTGTTTATAATCAAAAGGTGAGGGACTACATGGAGGACCACCAGAATCAGTGGAAGAGGGATGAGATCACCATCAGGTGGAAGATGAACCATAAAACCAATGAACCCGACCCCTTCTATAAATTCCTCATGGATATTGTTATTCATATGCCACAATGCGAGGTGGGTTCGTTTTATGAGATAAGCCAGAAGAGGTGCTCAGTACTTATGGCCCTTGATGACAAATTTCAAGAAAACTGGATAGAGTTTCTATTGAACAGTTACTCCATAATGTGGGTAGGAATACCACGATTGCAAACACTGGTTAGTTTGTGACCAATGTTGTTTTCGGGTTAAAGGTGAGAAATCTTTTGGACAATCTGCTACCGATAGTTGATGCTGGAGAGGTGTTGATCCCTACTGACTTCATCCCAACTAAGTTAATTGTGGGGGAGCCTAGCTCATTGATAACTCTCATTTAGAGTTATCTTTTGATCTGTTTTCATGAACTTTAGATGTTGTTTTGAATAAGATGCTTAGAAATCAAAGTCTTTTTTGCTTGTTTATGCTTATTTGTAATTAAGTCATAGTATTTTAAATTGTGCAAGTTTTAATAAGTTTTTGCAAGCGTTTGGTGAAGTTTTGACCAGGTTCGGAATGCTAGAGCTTACTTGCCGCATGCTGTTGAGAGATATGCTTGAGCATAGAAAATGCATGAACAAGAAGACTGAAGACTTTCTCTCTCTAGGACCACTTTGAGACAAGGATAAAGGTCCTTTTTGATCTTGTCTGCTGGAGGGACAGGTGGCGTAAAAGGAAGCTGATCTCTTGTCTGGACGAAACAGTGACCCCTTAGCACGTGGACACATCCAAGGGAGAGAGAGAAGATCGACGGCTGTGGGGATAACTTTTGGAAAATATCAACAAGAGAGAGACGATAATTTGGGTATCAAGCGGATAACACGAGAGGAGTACGCACGAACGGAGAGAGATAACCGTAGATTGGCGATTCAGCTTGGGACAGAAGTAACCGGAGCTAAAGGGTTCATCATTTCAAGTTTATTTTGATGATGAATGATCTCATGTTCTTATTCCTTTTAATTTTAAGTATGAGCTGAATTCATTAAACACTTGGTTGTGGAACAAAACACCATTTTCTTGAATATATGTTAGAACTAAGTTTCGCTTGACTGAACTTGTCTTTGATCCTGTTTTCAACCGTTTCTTGAGCACGACAGTGAATAGAAACCCATCACCTATGGAGACCGAAAGGTGAAATAGGCCGAGGGGATCTTAGATAATTGTGTTGATTTCATAGACATGCGAGACAATGAAACTTAATCGAACTTAGTTTTATATTTTCATCGTCCGATCACTGAGAGAGGCATAGACATATGAATCCCAGTGAAAGGGTGTAGATCTAGTAGGACGACAGTTCACTAGGCAAGATTAGAAAAAGTTCTGAGGTTCAGGGGATTGCGGGACATACACTCTAGCATATAGGATAGCAGTGGTGAGTTGTATTCCATAACCTGAGTGTGCGTTCTAGTATTTGTGAAACCAATCATAACCTTTATGCTTATATTGTGGAGTGAAGAAGTATTACTGATCTTAGCTTTGTTTGGAATTATAATTGTTGCGCATTTTATGTTTTGAATAGACTTAGACAAAACCCTCTTTTCAAATTACAAACAATTCATAGTGCACGATTTAGAAACCCTCTCCCTTGGGTACGATATCTGGTCTCCCTTGACTATATTACTTGTGATTTGTGTATACTTGCACATTAGTCCTGTAGTATCACTATAGAACACAACAAGTTTTTGGCGCAGCAAGTGTTGCTCTTCAATGCTAGGCTGAGGTTGTTTCCTAGAAAACTCAAGTCCAGGTGGTCAGGACCTTTTACTTTGGTAAAGATTTATCCTCATGGAGCTGTGGATTTCAGAGATGAAAGCATAGGAAGCACCTTCAAGGTCAATGGGCAAAGGGTAAAGCAATATTATGACAAAGGTTGGGGAAACCTGAAGGCTTCTTTCATTTTGGAAGAGCCTTGATGCTGAGGTAACCTAAGCTATCATGAGGAATAGATGAAGCATGTGATGATAGCTTAGGATTTATATTTTAATTCTGTATTTATTTTCCTACCTAGTTAAATTTAAATCTTTTGCAAATTAACCTTAGGATAGTAGATGTTACAGCCTGTGAGTAACATGGGTGTTTAGTATAGTTGATTTCAGCATGTAGAATATTATAAGTATTTTGTTTCGTGGTATGTGTTTTAGGTATTTTATGCTTTTAGTATAATAAAAAAAAAGAAAAAAAATATGCCGGGACCAACAGTAAAATAGAAAAACTTGTGGATAGGGATTGAACACCTAGCCGTTGAGGAGAGAGAATGCGATTATCCCTAGGAGTGACAGTTTTGGAAATTTGCTTTTTGAGTTGAAAGGAAAAGTTGTGTCTAATCAAGGGAAGTTGAAGGGGTTTCCTTATTTCTTGTGCCGGGTTTTGCTTAAAGTGGGGTTATTTATACATGGTTGATATTGTCGAAAATCTTCAAAAATCACTCCATCTTTAGCAAATTGGGCAAAAGAATCTGGGAAGTCCTGCGCATACTTAAGAAAGTTTTCGTCGAACAACAGGTTCGAACTCTTCTTTATTTTAACTGCTTTGCTTTTGGGGGTGTTCCATCTCTCTTCCGAACTCAGTTCTCCCTGTTCTTATTTGGTCTCGCAACTTAGAATGGCTGGTATGTTTGGGTTTGAAGTCTGTGTTGCTTTATTATCTTGGGCATGAACTGATACTCCATGTTTGCATGATTATCGAACCCCTGAAGTTGGAAAGAATTTGAAAATACTTATCTTGGTTTCTGTGATCATTGCGATTCGCATGCAGTAGTTCTGACAGGATAGTCTGACAGGTTTATGTTAGGGCTTGAGATGATTTTAAATTTTAAACTGGTGTTTAATCTGTTGTTTGGAACTTTGAGTGAACTCAAAGTTTGGGGGAGTATATCTGTAGTGTGTTGAAAACGTAGAACGACTGATTGCACAGTTTCGCTTTTGGGTTTCCTGTTCGCAGGGTAGACATTTCTGCAATTGTTGAGTTTAGGATCTAAAAATATCTTTTTTTTGCAGATTCGAATATGAGGGTAAAACAATCTGGGAAGAAGCGACTGGGGATGGAGATTGAGTCCATCGAGGCAACCCCAGAAAGGGCGAGTCCAGTTTCACCAAATCCCAAACCTGTGACAAAGACGAAGAAGCCGGAGCCTGTGCAGAAGTTGAGAAGGTCTAGCAGGGCCGCCGATTTGATTATGGCCCAGAGAAATACGAAACTACCACCCACCAGTGCAGAAAACCCAGTAGAAATCCCCGATGAGCCATCCAAGAAGCCTAAAACCGCAACCAAACCCAAGAAAGGAAATCTGATGGATCTGGTTAATGCGGCTACTTCAAAGCCCGAACTGGAGACTGTCAAAGAGCCTGAGAAAGTGATTGTTGCGGAACAGGAGGATGCACAGTCTGAAGATGCAGAATCCGAAGCAGAAGGAAGTGTCAATGGCCAGTCTGAGGAGCTGGAGGTAGAGCAAGAGCTCGAGCAATCAGAGGGTGTTGATACGAGTACAAAGGGAACAGAAGCAGGCCAGTCTGAAGAGCCCGAGATGGAGAACGAGCCCAACGCTCAGAAGAGTTCGGAGACCCAAAATCAATCACTTGCCAAGGAGAAGGAAGTGAGAGTTGAAGAGGAAGCCGCAGGAGATAATGCTACAACATCAAAGAAGCAAGCAGCCATATCTAGTGGGAAGTTAGCTAGGAAGGGAAAGGAGGCCGTACCTGAGAAAACTTCAGCACCTAGGAAGCGAAAGAGAGTTGACACTGTCGAAGATGACAAGGGGATTTTAAGAAATAAGGAAACAGGGAGGCGTGTAAAGCAAGTTGTTATTAAGGAAACATGAGAAGGCTCAGCAAAGAAAACAGACAAGGAGCGGAAGAAAGAAATCAAGCATGGGAAAGCCAAGATTGTGGAGCTATCTGCAGAGGAGATTGATCAAATCCCAAAATTTTCTTCAAAATTACACAAATCCAGAATGCAAGAACTTGCAAGTCGGCAGTTCAATTTGGAAAGGGGCTTTAAGGATCTCTCCAAGTTACCTGATGCCATCCTTCGCAGTGTTGAGCAGCAGGGTTGGGTACCCTTCGTGGTGATGCAACCTGCGCCAGTTATTGCTCTCGTCCGAGAATTTTATGCTAAATTGTGAGCAGTCAACAGGGGTCGATTATGAACTTAGAGCAATCGTCCGAGGGACGGAGGTGATCCTGAACCCCAAAATTGTTCATGCAATTTATGGAACACATTCGCCGAAGCCCGATACTTTTATGAATCTGCTGAACTCAGTGACAAGGGAGCAACTGGATGAAGCTCTGGGTGTAGTGTCAGTGCCAGGCGCTCGATGGGTGGATGAGACCAAAGAGAACCTATCCGCCCTGGCCAGCTTTCTCACAGCCGAGGCCAACACTTGGATCCACTTCCTGAGGAACCGGATTAGTTCCACAACTCACAATACTCTGGTAGGACAAGAAAGAATTTTGATGGTGGCAGCTATTGTGAAGGGAGATCCAATAGAAATCGCACCATTCATCATTGATTCCATCACAGTTCAAGCTTCAAAGAGAGCGGGGCCACTCTTCTGCCCCTCGCTAATTTCTGAACTCTACAAGCGTGCAGGAGTTCTTTTTCACTATGATGAGCCGAGGAGCATAGCCAAGAGCTATTTCAACATCCCTTACCTGACGAAGAGGCATGCCCAAGCCCAGGCTCGTGCCCAAGGGGAAGCAACTGCTGCGGATGGTGATGCAATGGAAGCTTTGCAGAAGGAGCTGTCTGTGATCAAGGCGAAACAGGTGAAGTTGCTGAGGGGATTTCGGATGATGCACAAGGTGTTACTGAAGATTAAGACTCAAACCAGCCGGCTGATGAAAAGGAAGGATGGTCGTGGAAAGAAGACGAAAGTTGCTGGAAGCTCAGCATGATGAACAGGGTCCCTTCTAACCTTTATCTTTGTTTTGCAAAAACAATTTTAATTTTCGTATGGTTATGTTATTTCTATTTTTAGTTGTTGGGTATTAGTTTTTGATGAATAGGTTTCCGAACTTTCATGCTTGTCTCATGTTAAAGCATGATAGTTCTTTTGGTTTTATAATATTTTGTTCTAAGTCTAGTAGTTCATTCTCCTTCTGCTTTATGATGCCTCGTTTTTCCTCATTCTTTCTTATGCATGCGTGGTTGTGATCGTGATTGCTGAGAGTCAATCCTCGTTTACTTTCATTGTTTAACTTTGTACATAATATCAGGATCTACGAAACAAAGTTTGAACGCAACATTACTTTTGAATAAACCTGATATGCTAGACATGAGCTTGAGCTTAGCTGGTACTACATCTTGAATTTCACATTGTGAAATGCCATCTACCCTAAGTTCAATCTTGGTCGATATGAATTAGGTCTAAGCGCACTACTTAGAGATGATTAAGGCAGTTGCTTGATCTTTGTGCCTTCAGAAGATTCATTTGCTATGATTGAAATTCCCTTTGCACCTAGATTTGAGCATGAGCCTTTTCTTGTTTTTACCTACTTCATGTTTAGCCAAAATCCAAACACGTCCTAGTTTCGAGGGTTGCCCCGACTTAGTTCTACTGTAACATTGAGGACAATGTTTTGTTCAAAGTTTGGGGGGGTACCACTTCTCGTACCCTCTTCGAAGTGTTAGTTCTAGACCTTTGATCCTTAAAAAAAAGAGAGAGAAGGAAAGGAATAAGGCAAGTTTATAGCTTGAAAAAAAAATATGAGCACAATTTGACATGAGTGTCCGGAATAAAGTTTGTATGGAAAATTAAGCTTGTGTTGAGCTAAAAAAAAAATTCGTGGTATAAGTCCAAGGGTAGAACAAGAAGGGCAACACCTCTAGACTTGAGTCACTCTTCCCAAAAATTTCCTCACCTGGAACCTTGGCCTAACATTAGAAGCTTTTAAGCCCTTTTGATCTAGGAAGGATGCAAAGCCTAATAGTGGAGAACAAGAGAGGACGAACGGGTAGGAAAAGAAACATGGCATTGATGAGCATTGAATCTTGAATAAGTAGTTAAAGTTAAGCTCAGCTCTATTTTGGCTATCTTGAAATCTGATTTTCTTTTCGGATAACTTTGGATTGTAAGATTAGATGAATGTATATTGTTAAACTTTGCAAAGAAAGAGGACTGAAGTTGAGCAATCAAGAGAACTACTACTCATGCTTTCTTTTTAATTTTTTTTTGTTGAAGGCTTCATAAACAAGGAGATGAACTATTCTAGCTTATTACTTGCAAATTTTATTTTGGTTTAGTTTGTTTTTGTTGCTTGAGGATAATCAACATCTTAAGTTTGGGGGGATGATAACTCTCATTTAGAGTTTTCTTTTGATCTGTTTTCATGAACTTTAGATGTTGTTTTGAATAAGATGCTTAGCAATCAAAGTCCTTTTTGCTTGTTTATGCTTATTTGTAATTAAGTCATAGTATTTTAAATTGTGCAAGTTTTAATAAGTTTTTGCAAGCGTTTGGTGAAGTTTTGACCAGGTTCGGAATGCTAGAGCTTACTTGCCGCATGCTGTTGAGAGATATGCTTGAGCATAGGAAATGCATGAACAAGAAGACTGAAGACTTTCTCTCTCCGGGACCACTTTGAGACAAGGATAAAGGTCCTTTTTGATCTTGTCTGCTGGAGGGGTAGGTGGCGTAAAAGGAAGCTGATCTCTTGTCTGGACGAAACAGTGACCCCTTAGCACGTGGACACATCCAAGGAAGAGAGAGAAGATCGACGGCTGTGGGGATAACTTTTGGAAAATATCAACAAGAGAGAGACAATAATTTGGGTATCAAGCAGATAACACGAGAGGAGTACGCACGAACGGAGAGAGATAACCGGAGATTGGCGATTCAGCTTAGGACAGAAGTAATCGGAGCTAAAGGGATCATCATCTATAGTTTGCTCTAATCTTTTCAAGTTTATTTTGATGATGAATGATCTCATGTTCTTATTCCTTTTACTTTTAAGTATGAGCTGAATTCATTAAACACTTGGGTTAAGGAACAAAACACCATTTGCTTGAATATATGTTAGAACTAAGTTTCGCATGACTGAACTTGTCTTTGATCCTGTTTTCAACCGTTTCTTGAGCACGATATGGAGACTGAAAGGTGAAATAGGCCGAGGGGATCTTAGATAATTGTGTTGATTTCATAGACATGTTAGACAATGCAACTTAATCAAACTTAGTTTTATATTTTCATCGTCCGATCACTGAGAGAGGCATAGACATATGAATCCTAGTGAAATGGTGTAGATCTAGTAGGACGACAGTTCACTAGGCAAGATTAGAAAAAGTTCTAAGGTTCAGGGGATTGCGGTAAATAAACTCTAGCATATAGGATAGCAGTGGTGTGTTGTATTCCATAACCTGAGTGTGCTTTCTAGTATTTGTGAAACCAATCATAACCTTTATGCTTATTTTGTGGAGTGAAGAAGTATTACTGATCTTAGCTTTGTTTGGAATTATAATTGTTGCGCATTTTATGTTTTGAATAGACTTAGACAAAACCCTCTTTTCAAATTACAATCAATTCATAGTGCACGATTTAGAAACCCACTCCCTTGGGTACGATATCTGGTCTCCCTTGACTATATTACTTGTGATTTGTGTATACTTGCATATTAGTCCTGTAGTATCACTATAGAACACAACACTCATCTGAAGAGGATGATGATGAGGAAGGAGGGAAAGAACCAGAAGGTGAAGGTGAGTAGGAAGGAGATGGAGAAGAAGAGGAAGGAGATGGTGCGGAAGAGGAAGAAACTGCTCAACAAGAGGAGAACTTGCAGAAGGCAATAGAGGACCTCCCTACTTTGACCCATCTTGATGAAGTGCCTCCACAGCCTGAAAGAAGGAGGCATAAGAATAAATTTTTTGAAGACCAGCCTGGTCAACAATAAGTTAATTCGAGGGGCGAGTTATGATCTATATCCCGAAGAAACCCCAAAAAGAGGTTGTCTGACCTCTGAAGAGAAAAACTAGAGAAGGAGAGAAGCAACTGGTGGAGAAAGAGAGCAAGAAGCTGCAAGCTGAGGAAGAGGCCATGAAGATTGCTGAGGTAGAGGCTGTTGGGAAAGGGAAGGAGAAAGTTGAAGAGTCATCCACCCGATGCAATCTGACTTTCCAGAAGTCGGAGATCCCTCTAAAGGGAAACATTACGTTCTTATCTCACACTTCTAAGGTAAGAACATTTGAAAATCTTTTCCAGGAAGCACAGGGTGCTGACCGACACCCCGAAAGGCAATTTGAGCAGCCTGAGCAACCTTTGGGCGATATAGTGGTGGAGGCAGATCTAATTTACCGGGCGACCGACCCAGTACAACCGACGGAAAGTGGTGTGGAGAAGGAATGGAGCAAGAGACTCAGCATGCACGCAAGTAAGACGTGGTGGTACATGCTGAGGAATTAATCCTAGAGATAGCCCAAGATGTGGTGGAAGGGCAGGAGAATGAAGAAGAGGTGCGAGCGACCACCTCAGATAAACTGGCGGAGCAGGAGAAGGAGAAGGAGAAGGGTGTGGAGGTTGTGCAAGGGGAAACCTCCACCCATGCTGAGACTGAGACTCAGCATCACCTGCAGTCCACTCATGCTGAGGGCTCCCACGAGGATCAGGGAGGAGAGGATGCCATGAATATCTCATTAGATGACTCCCAGATCTCCTCCGGTGAAGATGATGATATTCACAATCCCCGGATGACTGAAGAGTGTGATTATAAGCGGGATATACGTGGAGTCTAGAGGCCGCATCCCTAGGTTGATAGGGTCAAGGACCAAGCTTATCAGCCCAGTCAGCTTCCAGAGTACAAAGTGCCATTGAGTGGGGTACCACATCCTGAGTCTTCCACAGAGCGAATAAGAAGATGGTGCCCACCAATTCAGAGAATTAAAGTAGGGGATGCCAAGCTTATCCCCTGGGCGACTGAAATTTCTCAGAAAATAGAGAGGAGGGTCTATGAGGAGATAAACTTGCTATATACTGACTTGTTGACGGAGAATACAGAGGCCTGTAGGATACTGAGGCAGAGTTTAGAAGGTGGAGGAGGTTTGATCTAGCTATGCATGAGCTCAACAATGAAGGCATGCCCATTATGCAAGCTAGATTCGGCTTAAATTACTGGAGGTTGGAAGAGGTGTGGACAAATGAGTTGAGTACCCAGGCGAAAACGAGGCAAATGAATGAGGGGGAAGTAATGATGCAGTTGCTATCCATAAGAGCTTACAGAGCATAAACTTATGATGATCACAATTATCAGCTGGATGCTCTCAGGCTACCCCCCTCCAATTTTTTCTTCATGTCGGAAGCTCCCATCTCTGCCACACCAATCACTAAGGTACACTCCATCTCATCTGAATCGCCTCCCCTTGCTGAGTGAGAGGGGGCGTCAACTTCAGAGCCAAAGTAGAAAGCATATCGCTAAATCATTGCTGCTAGGAGAAATAAGGTGGAGAAATTGTCTGAGCAGCAATGGAGGATCGAGGCTAAGATTGAGCAGACCAAGGCAGAGTAAGAGTAGGCTAAGGAGGAGCTGCAAGCTGTTGAAGAAGACCACAAGAATTTGGAACAAGCTCTTGCTCTGTCTGCTACACTCACCTTGGCATCCACTGCAGAGCGAGCAATATGAGGTGATTAATGTCATAACATCCAATCGTGCTAGCTAAGCCAAAATGGTTAATCCAATAAGGTTCAGCGAGATGATTCAGACGAAGATTGAGGCTCAACATGCTAAGTCACTAAGGCAGCTGCAGGAGACTAAGCTCAAAAGTAGGGAAGATGAGGAGCTCGATAGGCAGCAACAAGAGGCTGAGAAAAAGTGCAAAGAAGAAGAGGAGCTTGCCAGGCAGCAGGAGGAAGCTAAGATAAGGCGGAAGGCTAAAGAAGAGCTCGCCAGGCTAGAGGAGGAGCGAACCAGGCTTTTGGCCGTGGTGTCTGTTGCACCTGAGTCTGCTCTTCAAAGTTCTTCAAAAGTTGTGCCTACTACCATGATGACTCACATGCAAGCTTTCTTCCAAAATCAAATAGATAAGCACAAAGCCTGTTTTGAACAGATGGAGGCTGAAATTTCCAAGTCCATATCAACGATTAAGTCTACTATCTCGATCCTTGTTGATATTGTCACAAAGGGGGAAGAGCAGAGACAAAAAGAAAATGAAGAGTATAGGCTGAGAGAAGAGGCCGAAGGGAAGAGGAGGCATGAGCATTACTATATGCTGGTAGAACTTATCATAAATAATCTGGATCAAAACATCCTAATCTGATCCTCCTCCTCCATGATTCTTCTGGTGTTGAGTCTGTTGTACTTAGTTTTTGTAAGTTCAGTTTTTGTGTTTTCATTGTACTTGTAATTTATTATTCATTAATGAAAGTTCTAAAACTAACCTTTAGACAATGACTCATTGTCTATCTCTCTCTCTCTCTCTTTCTTCTAAGTTTTTAAATTGGCTGAACTCACTTTTCCTAAGTGTGAGCAAAAAACTTAGCTTTTTTGCTCTATTGATTTTAATCGAGGATTATCTCTCCAATTCAAGGGGAAGATCGAATAGAGTAGGTTAGAACTAATGACACATGTACTGAGTAGTGTCTTTGTAAACTCACCCTACTTTCTTTTCTTTCTGACTTTAGTAAGTAGTTTTGACGATATAAAAAAGGGGGAAATTGTTAAGAACTGAGTTTCAGTTCACCTCTTAATTTGAGGTTTTGATATGTCAAAAGTTACTTTAGCACTAAGTTTTTAGAGTTCTATAATGTAATCCTTGTATAGGATTGTTTGAGTTGTAATAGAACTTAGGTTCTGAAGATCGAGCAAAGAAGACAATCGAGATTTGAAAAAGAAGTGTTCGTGCTAGAAACATAGTAAGGTCAAAACTTAGTTTCACTTAATATGGCTAAAGCCTATACTGACCTTGGGAAGTTAGTATAGAGGTTACCATACTAACCTTGGGAAGTCAGTATAAATGATGCCCATACTGACTTTGGAATGTCAGTAGGCCTTTATTTCAAAAAGGCACGGGGAACACAAGGCAAATCGAAGTCAGACTAAAAGGCGAATAAATGCTAAGTAAAAGTCAGTAATAGGATGTCGCATGCTTGGATTTCTCAGACGGGAGCTTAGTCTGACAAGAGCAGGTAGGAAGCACAATGCAAGGACAACTTTTTAGAGCATAGCAGAATTATGAAGAATGGTTGTGATTGGATGGTTCAATCTATGTCTGTAACGACTTGAATTCTGTGTCTAACGGATATAATTCAAAGTGTCGACCAAGGTTGCATATAAATAGTTCAACATTTCGAATGAAGAACCTACTTGAATCACGTGGAAAGCAATGCCGACACCACCAATCTTTCTACTCAAAGCTCTCTCTGATATTTCGTGTGCTTAACACAAGACTTAAGTTTCCACTTCAAGTTAATCATTCCGTGCTACATGGTTCAAAGCACGAGGGTAAAGCTTAAAGCTGAAGTTGTTTCTTTGTGAATATAACTTTCTAAGTTATATTCATAGTAGTCATTATCCTACTCTCGGATTTTGATTATTACGGGCATCTGCCGACCAAGAAGGCTGTGGGGTGCATCATCTTTTCAATCTGAAGAAGTGCCAGCTTGGAAGGAGTTCCTAGGCGAGTGATGTCAACAGATCGGAGGACGAAGATTTCTGACGGGTGATCACTGCTATTTCTAACAGATTAATTATAATAACAGCGGCAAATAAATTTGTAAACCCTAAGGTTATTGATCCAGGGGAATTGTGTGGGGAAACTATCCTATGTACTAGCTATGG
>JAPKLW010000728.1:125455-228370 GCA_026898455.1 Plectranthus barbatus
GTGGCTCCATATTGGAAGGTCAGATGGGGGCGTTACAAAACCCTTTTGAGTTGATTTTTCCCGAACGAGAAATTGATCGACAACATTCAATACATAAGATAATTTCGCTATACTTTTCCCTTTGGTTTGAAAACCTCCGGGTTATTATAAATTTATTTGTTGTTGTCTTACAATAATGGGGAATTTTCCAACGTTCAGGAATTAGTTAGTTATGAATTCTACTTGCAGCTCCTCCCAAGTGCCGATTCTACTTTTATCCAAGCTGGACAACCAAGACCGGGCTACATCTCTAAGAAATAAAAAGAACAGGTGCATCCAAGTATTGTCCTAGGGCACTCCGTTCTACTTCACCGTAACCCATATCTCAATGAACTGACTAAGCTGGGCATACAGTTCTTCTATGGCCATCCCCTCGAATTGGTTTCGCTTAACAAACTGAATCAGCTCTGTCTTCAACTCAAAGTTCTTGGCATAGATGCCAACTCTGAAATTCGGCTCCTCTTGCTGTGGGAGAAACTGCTACAATATGAACCTCTGAGGAAAGACTACATCCAACTTCCTTTGATGGTTCTCTCCCCCATTCATTGTTGCTAGTTTGGCAGCTTGATCTGCTTGTGAGGCTTGGGTTGTCCTCAAATGCTCTCTAAGCTATCGGACCTCATTCATGAACTCTCTTTGTTGTTTGGGAGTCTGATTTTGTAGTAGTGCTTCTTGTTCATCCGTCATCTCCAGATGCATTTCTTTCCTTTTCTTTGGTCTGTCGTTATTTCTCCTATAGGTAGCTTCAACTTCAGAGTCGAAAGCTTTGAGTTATTGTCCCTTAGCCTTTGTGTTCATACACCTGCTCGGGAAGACAAAAGAATGCAAAATTAAGTCTGTATTGAACGACACAATACGTTTCGATCGACACACACTTGCATCGATTGAAACATAAAGTGAAACAATAACTCACACACGCAATAAGAAATTAAAGCTTAATCCAACAAAAGTCAAAACAATTCCATTAATAAAATAGAGTCTAGCTAATCCCCAACAACGACGCCAATTTGATCACTGGAAAATTACTAGACTATTGTAACACAACGAAGAAAATAAATTTATAAACCCAGAGATTATTGAACCCAAGGGAAAAAGTATATCGAAAATATTTAGTGTATTAGACACAATTTTTCAATTGTTGTTTGAGAAAATCCAGTTTGGAAAAGGGTTTTGGTTTTGCGAAACAACTTCTTGAAATTAAATCAAGTAAATAAAAATACAGATTTTAGGGAAAATAACTAATCCGGACACATGCAAGAATCAACAAATCCAAATCCAAATAATAGAATTGGTTGGAAATCTATTCAAGTAGAATTAATTCCTTTGTCAGGCAATTAAACCTTGATTAGTAGTTAGTGAATTTTACCTTTTGAGTCTCAATTACACGAAATGATTAATCTCAATAAACACAGATTTAAACCCTATATGTTGCCCCCCCCCCAAACTGGGCCTATGTGACAGCCCCGCGTGCGTACAATACACGCTAAGGGTTTTAGTGGTTTCAAACAATTTCACTTCGTTTATCAAATAGGGGAAGCAAAATATATATATTGACATGAAAAATATGGGTCCACCATTTTAGGAAGAATTTGATTTCAAAACATGAGATGAAAGATCGAACATAGCGTAAACAAATAATATGTATTTAACATGAAGAATGTGGAAAACAAAGAATAATAATCGGTTCTCAAATAATGACCTCTACATGGGTCTTTTACCAAGTACGACATGAAAATAATAAATCATAGATGAACAGTCAAATTGGGTACTATGTATGAAGACATAGCCCATTTCGCTTTGATACCGAACAATAAATCAAGGAATAACAACCGAAAACATGCCACATAGGATTTGAAATAGATCATGCCATTAAGGGTTCAAAACATCAAGAAGACAATCAAGTATAAACTTTCAAATAGGTTTACAAACCACAACTTCAAGGTAATTCATCAACCACGCCCTACAAAATTTGCATGCCCAAAAGAAAGGAATAATAATTCATTCCAAAGGAATGATTCACAAGTAATAAGGTAAGTAATCACATGCTAGCTAATAGAGGTACATTTTATTTCAATAAAGATCACTAGCAAACCACCTTCATCTCATTTATACCACAACACCACCGTCTCACGTTCGGAAAACTTGCATAGGGGCTAAGTACATGAATGTACCCAGTGGTCATGTTGTCCCAAAAACAAATTACATAAATAGTATGATGTAATCACCATATCACAAAAGCACGAAATAAGGGTTTTATTGAAAGCAAACTTATGCATACCAAAACATTTTACCTCACATGGATCGGTCCAAGTCATTTTTTTGTGGTGCCACTCATAATCAATCAGCATTCATCATTCATCATCACATAATCAAGGGTTTCAATTCCCTTTCATTTCATATCAATCACACTAGAGGGTTACAACTCCTCCCTCCTCCTTATCATTCCAATAACATTTCACAAGAGAGTTAAATCTCCTCCCTCCTTCTTATCCTCCACATATCCCAAAAAGAGGGTGATTGTGTCCCCACCTCCTTACCCATCCTCAATGATCGTGTCATGGGTATCATTCACAATTATTAGGGCACCAAAATATTTTACGGAGATTCATTAACACCGAAAACAAAACAACATTTGCATTTTTGAAAATATTTTGCAAAAACCATTTTTAGGATAATGTAATGCTCACCTTCAATCTTGTGAGATGATTGTTTACTTGGTACCACTAATTGATGCTTCCTTCCCACAATGTCCAACACCTAGATTTCATATCATTTAATTATTAGGTGTCTTCATTTAACTTCATGCATGCTCTTTTACAGTCAACTAGTCATGTTTTCTTTATATAATATGCTTCATATGTTATTCCACACTTAGGCTTAAATCATGACAATCATGCTCTTAATTATAACAAGTTGGCATGCTCAACCATTATGCATCCAATTATACATCCACAATCATCATGTGAACCCTTCTAGGCTTTCTTTACCATTTTACATGCTCATGAAGTCAATAAAAGCCTTATTGGTTCCCAACATCTCATTCAATTTTTACATGCATCAAGACTCTCTAAAATACCTAAGTCCTAGTGCTAAATGCATACTGTTGGGAAATTATTTCTAAATCTCCTTTAGGACTATATTGTAAAAGGTTTTGTTGGATCAAAACCTTGTAGATTGGTTGATCAATTGATGAATTCTAGCATAGTCTAGCAACTCTTGTAATGTCCTGTATAGGCTAAGTATCGAGTTGTAATAGATTAGACTGCTAGAATCATTCCTAGCAGATTGTGGCTGCTAGAGATATTAGCAGACGAGGATGACTGCTAGAGATAATAGCGGTCAAGTGCTAAGGAGGAGATTGCTAAGGAGATAGCAATCCTATGTCAAAGGAAGAGACTGCTAGAATCCAGTGCTTAGCAGTCGGAAGAAAAAGTAGGAGAATGCTAGAAGAAGGTTAGCATTTGCCAAAAATAAAATATAGCGGAATGATGAAGGAGTCGACATTCGCTAGCATGTAGCAGATTGCTAAAGGCGATAGCAATCCAGAGTCAAAGGAATCAAGTGCTGAACATGAGCAACTGCTGAGCAGTCAGCAATCCGATACATGGTTTAGCAGATTGCTAGGAAGGCTTAGCAGATCGTTCCGAGAAGGCTTAGCAAGGCAAGATAGCTAGCAACGACTGCTGCACTATCGTCCTGACAGACGTACACACAAAGGACAAAACTTTCCCAAAGTAGGTCAGAAAGTACTGTACGATGCCGGAAAGGACGGATAAAGTCAAACCACTCTCGGACGAAGGAGCTGTTGTGTCTAACGAGTATGGAGATTCAAAGTTTGAATCTCCAAGTATAAAAGACAAGTCCAGAAGTGAGAGACGACTACTGCTTCCATTACTCACGAGCTAATAAACCTCAACCACATCTGAAAAAGCATTTACAGCGAGATTCCCTTGACAAACAAAGAGTGAGAAAGTAGTCAGTTGAAAGCGCGAGATAAAAGTGTATTCAAAGCTGTCAATAACCAGGAGTGTCTTCCATTGAATATCTGACACTGCCTTTAAGAGATTCCTTGACTTCGGTCGAGAATCCAATCATTGGGATACCTTCCATCCTAGAAAGCATCCAGCATTCACATCTCTGAAAAGAGATTGACTCCGACGGGCATACTGTGAAAACAAGACAAAGTTCAGGAGAGACCTATAAAACCTTCATTGCAGCGAAGGACAAGTTTTACGAAGGTGCCACCCTTGACTTGGCCGTAGCTTTGGACTGGAAAGAACGAAGTAACGGAGGATAGCTTTGTTGTGGCCGGCTCGAAAGCTCACCGCCTACAGCAAGTGTTCGGCGAATCCTTATATTTCGTGTACTTTCTTAATGAAATTCTTAGCATTTCGGCTAAGGAGTGGACGTAGATCTATTTGATTGAACAACTATAAATATTGTGTCCTTTTACTGTTTTATTGATTTACTGTTTCTTGTGTTTGATCTTGAAATCTAGCAACCAAGTTGCTAGAGTATAACTGTAAGAAACCCTAAGTACAAGTTGAGCTAAACAATCTTGATAAAGAACTTAAGTGTGCAAGTGAACGTTAATATTCCGTTGCATTTCGTGTGTGAGTTGATTTGTTATTCACCACGACGACTCTGATCTCGGGACCATTACATACAGTTAGTTCAAAATAATTTAAAAAACACTCTTAACTCTGAAAAACATGTTAATTAAGTTTTGAGATTATAGATGCAAATTTTGAAAAATTCCATGCTCTTAAATTTAAAAATTTCTAGTTATGCGTTCTAGAAAAATATTGTATTCAAATCAGTGCCAATTAAAATCTACAGAGAATTAAAGTATGAAATTTTACATGCAAAAATTAGATATTTAAATGGACATGATCCTATTGAAGGCTTGTTAAAATAATTTTTCTTTTAAAAGATATGGGTTGGGGAGATTGAATTTCCAGGGTGTTTTGCTACGGGTCTAAAAATAGGGGTGTGTATTTAAAAATTCATTGCGGCCAAAATACACAATATAATGACTTGAAAATTTATATGAAGCTACTATAATGTGTTTAAAACCTATAAATATATTTTGAGAGTTTTCCAAAATGTTGAAATGCAGTTTTAAAATTATTTTTCACCATGCGGCACAGAATGACACACTTTTTATGGACGTATAACTTTTGAACCACATAGTATTTTAACATGAAACCATATCCAAAATATTTATAATAGGTGAAGGTATAACATAAGAAAAATTCAGCTTAATTGAATTCCATTTGATTCATCCGCCACAACCAAACAATCGACTCATGTTACGGCCTCTCTAACAGCATGCTTATCATCTCATAATTCACACAAATTCGAGCCAAGTTTCATTCGAACACTATGTAACTTAATTATTAGACATTTACCAACTCACATCATGATCATGTAGCATATATGTTGAGCTATAGCATGCATACAAAGATTATATCATCCATAATCAACACAATATCACATATATAGCATCAATCAAGCATAACTTCAACCCTAGTTCATCAAATGGCTTGAAAATTGTCATGGAGGTTATTGATCCTACATGCAAACTTCTAATCATGTGAATAGGTTCTAAAGAGGGTATGATAGACCAACAATATTTGCCTCAGAAAATAATGTATTACTGAGCATGTATATATAGAGTTTACAAGATATATGTGATCTATCTAAAGATATATACAATCTAGAGATATATACAAATCTAAGAAGATATAGATATATTATTTGACCTAGTATCTTCATTCATATCTATTCTAATATCCCCCCTCAAGCGAGATTGTGGGAAACCGACAACTCGAAGCTTGCCGCGAAAGTATTCGAACAGTGGACGAGGTAGGCCTTTGGTGAATATGTCTGCCACTTGTTCTGAAGATGGAATGAAGACGGTATTCAATTTCCTCGCATGCACTATTTCCCGGACAAAGTGGTAGTCGATGTCAATGTGCTTTGCGCGCTTATGGGCGACAGGATTTTGACTCAGAAAAATCGCATTGTTGTTGTCGCAGAACAGAGATGGCGGCGCTGAAAGTGGGACGCGGAGCTCATGTAACAGATTTGTGACCCATATTATTTCTGCAGCGGAGTTTGCGAGGGCGCGGTATTCCGATTCGCAACTGGATCGTGATACCGTCGGCTGTTTCTTAGCGCTCCAAGATATTAGGTTTCCAGCAAGAAATAATGCATACCCATAAGTTGAGCGACGGGTGTCCGGACAACGAGCCAAATCTGCGTCAGAGTAGGCAACGAGATCGCAGCTTTCCCGAGTTGAAAAAATCAAACCATGATTGATTGTTCCTTTCACATAGCGAAGAATACGCTTGACTGTCTGATAATGTTCCTCGGTTGGAGCGTGAAGAAACTGACTTACCAAATTTACGGCAAAGGAAAGATCTGGCCGTGTGATGGTTAAGTACTGAAGCGCGCCAACTAAGGACCGGTAGAGAGTGACATCAGCAAAAGTTTTCCCGTCGACCTGAAGGGTTGTGTTTGCGGCGATCGGAGTTGAGACTGGCTTAGACTCCAATAAGTCTGTTCGAGAGAGAATGTCCCTGGCATACTTTGCTTGAGACAGAAAAAGGCCATCAACAGTGTAAGTGACTTCCAGTCCAAGGAAATAGTTCAACTGCCCAAGGTCTTTAATGGAGAACTCCGAATTCATGTCTTGAATAAATCTGGAGATAGAGGCGACATTATTCCCTGTTAAGATGATGTCGTCGACATATACCAGTAGAAATAAGACCACACCGTCTTTGAATAAGGTGA
Source organism: Plectranthus barbatus (assembly GCA_026898455.1). NCBI lineage: Eukaryota > Viridiplantae > Streptophyta > Magnoliopsida > Lamiales > Lamiaceae > Plectranthus > Plectranthus barbatus. The sequence goes on from JAPKLW010000728.1 coordinate 132,293, forward strand.
AGAGTGATGTGTCCGATTTACTACAGGTAAAGCCGAGACAAAGCAAATAATCACTGAGGCGGGTAAACCAGGCGCGTGGAGCTTGCTTCAGACCGTAAAGAGCCTTGGACAGTTTGCAGACGTGATTTGGAAATTGCTGATCAATGTATCCAGGAGGCTGTTCCATGTAGACAGGAGAAGACAGATCGCCATTCAGGAAGGCATTTTTGACATCGAGCTGATGGAGAGGCCAGCTATGGAAAACGGCGAGGCTGAGAATGACCCGAACTGTGGTTGCCTTGACTACTGGACTGAAAGTGTGAGAGAAATCAAGACCAGGAATCTGAGTGAACCCCTGAGCTACTAGCCGTGCCTTGTGGCGATCAATTGAGCCGTCAGCCAAGAATTTTGTCCGGAAGACCCACTTGGATCCCACTATGTTGGTGTTCGGAGGTCGCTGGACGAGGGTCCATGTGTTGTTGCGACGCAGAGCAGCCATTTCTTCGTCCATAGCAGCCATCCAATGAGCATGTTTTGCAGCAGATTTGAAACCACGTGGCTCTGAACTAGACAAAAGAGCATCATAAAAGATAGTGTTAGCAAGATTAGCAATATATCGTGGTCTAAAGATACCGGCCTTAGCTCGAGTGGTCATGGGATGAGTAGGTTGCACGGGTGGATTGGGTGCGTGTGGTAGGGGGCGGTGTTAGGGTTAGGGTTAGGGTTAGGGTTTTGGTTGTGGGCGCCGTTAGGGTTAGGGTTTTGGGCGCCGTTAGGGTTAGGGTTAGGGTTTTGGGCGCCGTTAGGGTTAGGGTTAGGGTTTTGTGCAGGAATAGCAAGAGGGGCGCCGTTAGGCCAGATAGGGCAAGGTGCGGACGTTGGGGTTTGGACGGGATGAGGCGACGATAGTGAGGGAGGGGTAGGCCGGAAAGACGTTGTCGAAAGTGGTTCGACGAACGACGAGATGTCGAGGGAGGTTATAGCCGAAGAGGGCGAGTTTGACACGTAGGGAAAGTGTTTTCCATCAAATCTTGCATGACGGGTAACATAAATGCGTGCCGTAGCAGGATCGAAGCACTTAAAACCCTTGTGAGTAGAAGAGTATCCTAGAAAGATGCAAGGTAAACTACGAAGGGAAAATTTGGTTGAGGCATAATCCCGTAAATAGGGATAAACGCGACAGCCAAAGGGATGGAAGGAGGAGTAGGATGGGATTGAGCCGTATAGAAGCTGAAAGGGAGAGCTGCCGTCTAGAATAGGTGTGGGAAGACGGTTGATGGTGTAAACTGCAGCACTAAATGCATCCACCCAAAAAGACAGTGGTAAGTTGGCGTGGAAGAGGGCTGTGAGGCCGGATTCAGTGATATAACGGTGTTTCCGCTCAGCCCGCCCGTTTTAACTTGGGGTATACGGACAGGAAAAGCGATGATGAATACCTTTAGTGAGGAAGAAGTTACGAACATTGTGATTTGTGAATTCAGTTCCACCATCGGATTGGAAGGTTTTGATTGTACGGGAGAATTGATTTTCGACAAAGGCAGTAAATATTTGTAGGTATTTAAAAAAATCAGATTTCCGCGCTAGAGGATAGAACCAAGTAAAGCGAGAGAAATCGTCAATGAAGATTACATAATATCGAAAATTTGAAGTGGAAGTAACAGGTGCAGGGCCCCAAAGATCAAAGTGAATTAAATCAAGAAGATGCGAAGAACGCTTTTCATTAAGTTGAAAAGGAAGTTTGGAACTTTTAGCAAGTTGACAAGAACGACAGAGACTGCTAGATAAGGAACGACTAGAAAGGGAAATAAGACCTAATTTGCTGAGAAGAAGCAGAGACTCGGGCGGAGTGTGACCCAAGCGAGAGTGCCATACATCCATGGATGCTTGCATGCGTCTCGTCCTTGCGGTAGCAAGAAGAGCTGTGCAATCTCCATCCAAAACGTAGAGGCCATCTTTACGGTGACCGGTGGCAAGAACATGATTTGTGTGTCGGTTCTGAATAAGAAAGAAAGAGTGTGAGAAGACAACACGAAGAGGTAGATCAGCGATTAATTTACTGACAGATAAGAGATTTTTAGTGATAGAAGGAATGACAAGCACATCAGATAAGATAAGATGAGAGTTGAGAGTTAGGGTACCAGTGTGTGTGATAGGAAGATGAGCACCGTTACCTACAACCACCTGCTGGTTACCAGAATAGGGAATGGCGTTATCAAGATTTGCAGGGCTGGAAGTCATGTGGGCAGAGGCGCCAGTGTCGATGTACTAATCCGAACGATCGGAAGAGGGAATCGAACATCCTGCGGCGAAGGCCTCGGCTAGGTTTGAGGATGGCTGCGGATTGTATCGTTGAGGACAGTGTGAAGCATAGTGACCGTTGGTGCGACAGATTTGGCAGTGAGGAGGGCGTTTCTGATTCTTTTGGCCACCACCCTTTTTCTGATTTTTGGGATATGGAGGTCGAGAGGCAGCCGGAGGTGGCCCAAGGATGCCGCGGCCGGAGGAGGTGGAGGAGTTGCTGTAGAAGGCGACAGAGGCAGGAGCAGGAGGATCTAGAGAATCCTGAAATAAGGAGAAACTCTCTGCTTTGGCGAGCAAATCACTAAAGGACGGAATAGTTGGAAGGGCCATCTGTGCGGCTGAGAAATTTACAAAGGTAGGGCCGAGACCTCGGAGAAACCAGTGAGCCTTGTCGGTGTCGTCAACAGGGCGACCAATGGCAGAAAGCTGATCGCAGATGGCTTTGAAGGCACGGCCGTATTCCTTTACCGAGCGATCACCTTTCTTCAAGAGTTGAAGTTCGTCTTTCAGTTGGATCTCCCGGGTTTTTGATTTGTGGCTGAAAGAAGACTCTAGGGCGAGCCAGACTGAACGGGAAGAAGCACAGCCTAGGGTTTCGGCCATTGCTTCTTCGGAGAGAGTAGATAGAAGTAGGCTGAGGAGGCGTTGATCTTCAAGTCTCCAGGAAGTATAGGCCGGATTGACCGACGAGATGCCGGCGGCATTAGTGAGCGTCGTGGGTGGTGAGGGAGTAGAACCATCGACATATCCAAATAAGTTCTGGCATGTCAGTAGTGAAACGATTTGACCTCGCCATAGAAGATAGTTGGAAGATGTTAGTTTGATGGTGATCATATGCACCAGGGTTGACAGCGGAAGAGGATCGACGGCGAGATTTGGATCGGCCATGATGAGGATGGAAGGGTGAGAGAGAGGCGAGGGAGAGAGAGGCGAGTAGGGATTAGGGTTTTATGGAGAGGGAGAGAGATGGGCGAAGGGAGAGAGATGGGAGGGAGAGACTAGGGTTTGTGAGAGGGGGAGAGATCGGCGATTAGGGTTTGTGTGAGAGGGAGAGAGATCGGCGAGGGAGAGAGAGGCGAGTAGAGATTAGGGTTTATTGAGAGGGAGAGAGATCGGCGAGGGGAGAGAGATGGGAGGGAGAAACTAGGGTTTGTGAGAGGGAGAGAGATGGGCGAGAATTTTTGAGAGGAGAGAATAGGGTTTGGCGAGAGAAGAAGAGAGATGAGGGCAGGATCTCGGTTAGGCTGATACCATGATAGACCAACAATATTTGCCTCAGAAAATAATGTATTGCTGAGCATGTATATATAGAGTTTACAAGATATATGTGATCTATCTAAAGATATATACAATCTAGAGATATATACAAATCTAAGAAGATATAGATATATTATTTGACCTAGTATCTTCATTCATATCTATTCTAATAGGGTAGATCAAAGTTACTTGAAGGGTTTAAGTTTCATATTTGAGTTCCCTACTCCAAACTTTCAAAAATGTAGGATTCTTGCTTCTATTTGCTCTTTTCTTGCTCCCTGTGGCCTTCTAGATCTTAAATAATATTCCTCCATAGAACTCTATTTTTCATTCATGGTCGATTCTTCAATGTAAGGATATGATAGGGCTTTTGGTATAAGAGTGTAGAAGATGGTGAGTAGATGAGATTTATGTAAAAATGGTGGTGGTTAGTGAAGTTTTGAGGTGGGTTATGAGGGTTGAAATTAGGTGACCGTAACTTGGGAGCTTCAATGGTGTCCTTCAATACAGTGCTTAGGGGTTGAAGATGGAGTGATGGGGTGGAGAGGGGTGTGTCGATCTAGGGGGTGGGAGAGGGTAGAGGTTGAGTGTAGAAATGAATTTACATGCATAATTCCCATGTTTCTAATGATGATGTCTCAAACATTCATTTACTATTTTCTCCCTCAATAATTTAAATGGCCAAGAATTCAATTTCTTCCAGAATTCCTATTTTTGTCAATATCCATCCACTTGAATTATTTAATTTCTAGGAGTTTATTAAAATAGTGTAGCCCTCCAAACATAATATAATGTTTGGGTAATGATATTTATCCCCTATCTTAATATTAATAGAGCCGAAAACATAGAGAAAAATTAGGAAATAGTTTTCGAAATATTCTCGAATGTTATTTATGGCCGAATTAAAATACACAATTGGCTCTAGATTTATTCTCATGAGAATTAAATAATAACCATAAGGTACAAATTTGGGGCTTAATTTACAAACACATCTCTAATGGGCTTATTGGGCTCCTAGAAATAATTTATTATTTGGGCTCATAATATATTTGAATTAATCAAGTCCATGTCTACACGATTAATATAATAATTCTGTAGCCCAAATGAACATGATGGCCGAAAATTAATAAGGAAATGGGCCTTGATTTGCATCTATTTAATTTCTTCGCCGTATGCGATTAAAATAATTATTTAAGATCTCATATTTAAATACCTTCTGGAACTAAAGATCGAAGGGAATAGTAATATTGTTTGTGGTGCTTAATTCCTTTTCGTAATTATTTAGCTTAAAATAGTAGTGAACAGTGTGGGATGTTATACTATAATTGGTTCTTCTTTCTAAGACAGAAAACAAATACATTAGACTCTCCCTTCCGTTGCTAATTTTCACTTATCAATCCTTCAATTAAACAACTATAAACATATGTTAATTTTCATTTCTCGATCCTTCAACTGAAATGTATTTAAAAGTTTAAATCAAAGAATTTAAACCATTAGAGTGTCCTTCCTTCTCAATGCCCTGGCATCCATCCAATGCATTCTTTTCGATCTTGTACCCGCGTATAGGCTACACAAGCTTCGGTGCGGTATTTTGTTAATCCACAAAAACCTAGGCGTTGGCACAACCCATTGATTCAGATTCAGTGGTTTACCTGCTATTGATGTGTCCACTGCCATTGACTCTTGGATCAGTAGGCCTTCCAGGTCAATTTAAATTAACCGCATCAACAGGATCGAAATCAGTCCCAAAGCAGAGCGTATTGTAAGCCCTTTTGGGTCTGAATTTGAATCATCTAAACATGCAATCCAGGTAGTGTAAACCCTAAAATGTGTTGGGGTTTCTAGCCCAAAAACAATAATTGAAATAGGAACATTAAATTGCATTAAAAACTTACTTGGAAAATAAAAGTACATGAATTAAAGTCTTGATCTAGTTCTTCCAATTCCAAAAGCTTGAAAAATAAAAGAGTACTGAAAACTGAATTCTAAATTGTATAAGAAAGAAAATAGTAAATCGGATAATAATCTGAATAATAAATCTAAACCGAATACATGAGTATATAGTGGTATAGTTAGTTCTTGTTATCTTAAACTATGGGGAAAAGTTGTACTTGGTAAATTTCCTTCAAATCCAGAGTTTGACTTATAAAATTGTGCTTCTATTCTTGAAATTCATACGTCTCAATCGATATGCAAAGCTTCTGTTGACGCATGCCTCTTGCTTCGATCTCATGTTTCGCTCAATGCCACATCACCGTTGCCTCCCACGTCGATTGTCGTAGAACTCTTTCTTCATTTCTCCTTGAGCTTTACACATGTCAATTCACACACTCATTTGTCGCTCAAAACAGACCTTTGGTTGTGGAATTCTACATCTTTTCATCAACTTTTCACCTATTCGATGTATTTGCCTGTAAAATCGAGCAGCACAAGCGTAATACCTACCAAAATACACTCATGCTCAATTATTAAACCTAAACTAATGAAAATGCGTAAAATAATAAAAAATAATTAATGTCATAAGTGAGGGGAAATACGAGCTTACCGTTATTGGCACAGTGGTAACTCCAAGATGTTTTCTTACTTGGAAAGTAAGAAAATTAAGTAGCTCCTGCAAGATGCACAGAGCCTCGTGTTCAAACAGGTACATGGAAAATCTAATAAACAGCCTACAAGCTTTTTAATACTTGAGTACACATTACAACAGAGTTTCGTTGCTTTCATGTAAGACCAGTCCTCTCCTCTTAAGTGCATCTTCTATTTATAGGCGCACTTGAGAGGTTATATATTATAGCCGTTGTGAGACAAAAGGAACGTGTCCAATCAAAGTTTTACTTTACATGATTTGCAGCATCCTTTCTATCAGAGCTGGTAGACGTTGTAATTTTAGCCAGAACGGCTTCCCAAGTAAGTATGAGGAATGTCAGTTGGTTGAGTCCTTGGACGAACAAGCGTTAAAGATCACAAACTTTGATATCTCCTTGCTTAAAGTTTGGACTTGTAAAGTGCTCTCTTGTTTTGGTTTCCTTGTGTCTCTTTGCCGATTTGGGCCTTTCCTTGTACAGTTTGTTCGTGGATCACCAGCTTGTGATGACGTGTCCACCAGCAACCTTCTAGGATGATGGCCCATTGATGGTGTAAGCATTTCACCCGCAAACTTTCTACAAGCTCTTTTGCTGGTAAATGAAACTCGCCAATAAACTTCTTAAAGCTTGCGATCAGCTTTGATTTACAACTCTATAATTCCTATATAGGAGATTACAAATATGGACTAATCTAGCTAGAGACACACTAACTGGTGATATGTTTGACTCATCAAAACGTTATAATAAGGAACGAATTTCTAACAGTTTCCCCCTTTTTCATGTAGTCAAATCCACTCTAAGCTAAACAACAAATAGACTGTTTTTGAGTTTATAGAGAATTTGTCTATCAACTAATCACACACAAACAAGAATCCTGCATAGCGACCTAATGATCTTCTCCCTGACTAGGAGAGATATTTCTCAATTTAAATTATAAGGGTGATAAAAACTTGCTGACTACGTAGAGTATGTAAATTCAGCAAAAGAAGGATGAGAAGAGATTGAGACAAAGAGCTATTTTCTTCAATATTTAAGCCAGTTTTCCATTAATATTAAATTGAGATTACAAGAACAATGGAAAGAAAAAATTTTCTAAAAGATAAAGAAAAATACGACAAGTTCACTAATAAAATCCTACAAATATGTCGGTCTACACTGCTCCTTCTCTGCTCCGCTTCTCTTCTTAGCATCCTTCCTTTGTCATCTAATTTCAACACATTTCTCTTCCATCACCTCTTCTCCGGCATCTGACTCCATTGGATGGGTCAGAAAACGAGGTGTAAGAGCTAGTGAAGGGATTCGTGAATTGAATCACGAAGTCCGTTTGCCAAGGATCGTTAATTGGAATATCAAAAATAAATTGCTATGCCTATGATTAATCCTAGCTTGCTCCTATTGAATATGCATAAGGGGGTTTATGCGGAATACCTGGATTACGAAATCCTGAAGAACGAGTGCGCGGAGCATCCTCTTGATCTTTCCCACGCACAAAGATTTAATTCCTAACAGATTGAGGAAATAAATCTTATGAAAATAAAACAATTGATTTAATTCCTAACAGATTGAGGAAATAAATCTTACGAAAATAAAACAATTATTTTCGAAAAACAAGGAGAGAGGGAGAAGAAAAATCCTCCTGATCTGATATTATGATATGTATCCCAACTCAATCTAAATATCTGGCGAAGATTCCCTTCAGATTCCTTGCCCAGTTGAGAAGCAGAATTTCCTCCTCGTTCTCAGATCTAGTCGATCACCACAGCTCCCAAAAACTGGTTTGCTGTGTGCAACTTAGGATCTTGTGGTGTGTTGAGATCTGAGGAACTGAGGCCTATTTATAGGAAAATACTGGACTTCTATTGGTCTTGAGTTTCATGGGCCAGACCAGAGACCAGAATGCAAATAGCAAAAAAGGCCTATCAATTAATTAATTTCCATATTCAACTCAGAATATAATTAAATAATTAATATTGATTCATTCCACCAAAGAATCAATACTGTCCTACCTATTTGCTACGACGTTTTGAGGTACGGGTTGCATGGGCTCGGTATATCCCCACATTTAAGGTTACAGACATTCGTAAATTAATTTAAGCTCTGACAAGCTATTTAATTAATTAACATCTTATATTCCTGAATCAATCCACTAAAACCTTTTCACTTATGCTTGAACTTAATCAGCCTGCAAGACTTAGCATAACGAACCTTTTGAGCTGTTCAGGGAATGCCACAATCCCATACTGGATGTGGTTACCTAGTTCCAGTACCAGACAGTCATACACAAACTGCTATTACCCAAGATACAGATATACAAGCTCAACTAGAGCCTTTCACTGCAACTCAAAGTAATACACAATCTGCATATACTTCTGTACCTTCATGTAGGCTTAGGATCTCGTCAAGCCATAGAGATCTAGATTCTTTTAATGTCAGATAAAAGAATCGATCTCGACTTAGGTCCTTATCAATGTGTGCCCCACACCAGCATACCAAGCCATCCAAGATAAGATGCTTATTACTGCGTATGCTGCAGCCTACAACGACAGTTTATCCTGGAACTGTCTCAGCTGTGATAACCATTTATATCTCGCTAGATTAAATGATCCATACGATCTTCCGTGATCTTCTATACACCGTATGATCTCCCTATCGACGAGATAAGAGGATAATTGCGTTTGCAACACATGTTTGTTAATTAAGACAGGAGATAAACATAAAACATTTATGATTCCCAGTATATTAACCAATCGACCTTGTACATAATATACCAATCATAATGCTTTCAGTATATAAATCCATCAATCTCCCACTTATACTCAAAGCATTATACAGGTGCTTTCCAGAGTATAACGCGTCTAAACTAATCTAGCTATTACATCAAACATTCTACGTGGATTGCTTTGCCCTGAGCCCAAGGTTACGTACATGCATCTCGTAGACCTTCTGAGGCAGAGCCTTTGTGAATGGATCCGCTAGATTATTTCTTGTATCAATCTTCTCTACTAGCACATCACCCCTTGCTACGATTTCTCGTATAATATGGTACTTCCTCTCAATGTGTTTTGTTGCTCTGTTAGTTCGTGGTACCTTTGAATTAGCCACAGCTCCCGAATTATCACAATATATCGTAATTGTATTGGGTAGCTTAGGAATCACGTCCAACTCCAGAAGGAAGTTTCGAAACCATACTGCTTCTTTCGAAGCTTCAGAAGCTGCCACATATTCTGCTTCCATGGTGGAGTCCGCAATGCAGTTCTGCTTTGCACTCCTCCATGATATGGCCCCACCTCCCAATGTAAACACATAGCCAGAGGTGGACTTCTTTTCGTCTCGGTCTGCCGGAAATCCGAATCAGTATAACCCACAGGGCACAACTCCTCACACTGATAGACGAGACAATAGTCTATAGTCCTTTTCATATATTTGAGTATGTGCTTTACCGCGGTCCAATGCGACTGTCCAGGGTTAGACTGGTATCTCGCTACCATGCCTACAGCAAAGCAGATATCTGGCCTCGTACATTGTTGCGCAATAAAAACTCATACAAATTCTCACTGCACACTCAAGGTTTAATTATCAATCCAGGTCCTTCTTCCCTTCGCCTGTTAGATTACCGAGATACACATTTTAATCCCTAGGAGATTGAGCAATCGACCCTACACTCGTTAAACCCTTGTCACGGCGAGCTAACGGTTGATGATGCTAAGACTTGCAAACAACTACGTTATTAAGCCCTAGACCACTCGAAATAGAACGTCAATTATCGCCCTACGACCTAGCACCGCACAGGGATTGGAACTAAAATCATATGAATCTACACTATTCACGACGATTCCGCCCGCGTGTTGGCTGCAGCGTTCACGTCAACTACCCCCTAAGTTGGTTATTACCTACACCTAAGAGGTAAGGAACAAGTTCTAGTGCAATTCAAGCTCTCAAAGGAAAGTAAACAAACAATTATCAAACCTAATCTTCATGCATCCTTGTTCAAATCAACATCCAAATTGAATTAGAGCAACATACCTCTCAATTGTAACAATACAAAGTTGAAATGAAATAAATCCATTACAATTGATAAGTAGAAAATGAAATCTTCCCCAATTGGATCTTCAATTCTTCTCCAAAACTTGATGAATTAGCTCCTTGATACCTTGGGTGAGGTTTTGGAAGAGATGGAAATGGGAATCGTAGAGAGAATTTAGGTAATTTTCCCTTAGATATGACAAAAGTTCTCAAAATAATTGAATTTCTCCCTTTTATAACGAGTTGGCAGAGCCTCGGATCTCCCAGGCCAAGGTTGGCTCGCCCGAGATGGCTTGAAATTGAGAAACTGCCAAATCAGCCCGATCAGGATCGGTCGAGCCAAATCAGGATCGGTCGAGCCTGCTCTCTGTCCTGCCAGGATGGGTCGAGCCATTTTGGCTCGGCCGAGCCGAACCTCTGTCTGGTTCAGGATGGGTTGAGCCATTTTTGGCTCGGCCGAGCCGTTCTGGATCCTCACAGCTTTTTCCTCCAAAACTCACCAAAAAGAGCTGTTTTATGCTCAAAACGCAACATACAACTTCCAAAACACAAAAACACGAAAACACGACAAAAGAGCAACAAAAACATATGATATGAGAGTAAAATGGACACAAACATGCACGCGCACACATCAAAAAATCGGTCATTTTTCGCACATATCATACATAACATTGCATACATGAGGCTCCTCAAGGCCGATGCATACGGCACGTTCCTCATTTCATCTTTCTCCCTTTGTGTCACCGGACACTGATCCTTGGAAAGATATATGCCATGTCTGAAGGGTAACAGACCATTCTTGGCAGTTTGCATGCTGAAACGTGCAATCACAGTATCCACATATGATCCTTGAGACAAGGTCAGCATCCTCTTATTGCGCTCCCGCAATACTTTTACCCCTAGGATGTATCCTGCCTCCCCAAGGTCCTTCATATGAAACTGCTCGGATAACCACCCCTTTATGCCCGACAATACTTCCACATTGTCGCCAAATAGGAGAATATCATCTTCATAAAGTGCAAGGAACACCACGCTTCCGCTGAAACATAGACGGTACACACAACTCTCGTTTGAGCATTGTGAAAATCCATAGGATTTAATCACTTCATCAAAACACAGATTCCATGATCGTGAAGCTTGTTTAAGTCCATACAAAGATTTCCTTAGCTTCCAGTCCAAATGTTCTTCGCCCCTCTGCACATAACCTTCTGGTTGTTGCATATAGATGTCCCTACCTTCTTCAAGGTACCCGTTCAGAAACGCAGTTTTGACATCCATCTGCCAGATTTCTAGGTCCTTATGTGCTGCTATGGCTAGGAGTATACGAATGGACTTAAGCATGACTACCGGTGAGAAGGTCTCGTCATAGTCTACACCTTCTTTCTGACTATAACCCTTCGCCACCAGCCTTGCTTTGAAAGCTGTAATTTCACCATTCGCTCCTTTCTTTCTTTTGTATACCCATTTGCACCCTATGGCTCAACAGTCATCTGGCAAATTAGTTTTCTGGTATACATCCATAGCCGTAATGGATTCTATTACCGAATCCATGGCGATCAGCCATTTGTCTGCATCTTTATCAGATACCGCCTCGTCATATGTCCAGGGATCGGTATCATCAGATGACTCTCCCACGAACATATACCTCTCGGGTTGGTGGATAACCCTCCCACTGCGACGAGGCATCTGAACCGTGTCAGTAGTTGGCACAATACGCGTTGGTCCCATACCTTGCATTAGTGGCAGTGTTGGTATAGCCTCACCTGTTGTAGGTGGATTTACCATTACACTGGGCTTTCCTGATGGAATTGCTTCCTTGTCCTCAAGCTCGTGGAGGACAATTTCACTCTTGGATCTGTGGTTTCTTACATTATCGTCCTCTAAGAATCTCGCGTTGGTACTGACAACAACTTTCTGATTCTCAGGACAATAGAAATAACCACCTTTCGTTTGCCTGGGATATCCTACAAACAACATCAGCTTACACCTACTTTCTAACTTATCAAGTTCCTTTGTCAGCACATATACTGGACAACCCCAAACCCTCACTTTGTTCAAACTTGGCTTTCGGCCATACCAGAGTTCCAGAGGTGCTTTAGGAACTGATTTAGAAGGTACCAGGTTAAGCAAGTAGGCCGTTGTCTCCAAGACATATCCCCAAAACGAAATAGGCAAGCTTGCATAACTCATCATCGACCTGACAATTTCCAGGAGAGTTCTATTTCTTCTTTCCGCTACACCATTTTGTTGAGGGGTTCGTGGTGCAGTCACTGGGATGTAATCATGTTATCAGACAAGTACTGCAAGAACTCGTTACTGAGGTATTCACCACCACGATCTGATCGTAGTGTCTTGATAGTCTTTACTAGCTTCTTTTCTACCTCAATCCTAAACTCTTTGAATTTCTCAAAGCATTCAGACTTATCGCGAAGCAAATAGACATATCCGAATCTTGAGTAATCGTCAATGAATGTGGCGAAGTACTCATAACCTCGACGAGCTTGCATGGACATTGGTCCACATAAGTCAGAGTGGATCGATTCCAACACATTCTCTGCTCGAGACTGACTTGCCTTAAAAGGCCTGGTCATCATCTTTCCCTCTATACAGGACTCATAGATTTGATGCAGTACCACTTGAAAAGAATCCAAGAGCCCATCGCATGCTAATCTTTTAATCCTCTTTAGATTGATGTGACCTAGTCTCAAGTGCCAGAGACATGTTTGATCCTCATCTGAAGAAAACTTTCTCTTTAAATGATTATTATTATTGGATGAGTTTGCAACATTCACGAAAGATTTATGCATACAATCAATGATATAGAGAGAGTCAATCAGTTTGCCATGACAGATAACACCGTTATTACCAATGATAGAAACTCCACTATCAAAAATAACTGAATATCCATCACAAAATAACTTGGAAACTGAAATTAAGTTCTGCCAAAAAACCGGCACATATAAAACACCTCTCAAAATCAAAACATTGTTTTCAAAGCATAAAGTAAAATCTCCAATGGCTACTGCTGAGACTTGATCTCCGCTGCCCATTGAGATGGTAATCTCGTCATGTATCAGCTGCCTTGTCGGCCTGAACCCCTGCAAAGTATAACAAACATGATCCGTAGCTCCAGTATCCACTACCCAAGAATGGGTAGAAACTAATGCTAAACATGTTTTCGTTATAAATGCACATGATGTACCTTGTCTACCCGTGCTAGGCACTAGACAACTTACTTTACTTCGCTTGCGTTTGCATGGCCTGGTGATAACTTCTGCCTCATCTATTTCATCTAACTTTCTAAGCATTTTTTTTGTTACAACAACTGCCTTGTCAAGAGCTGACAAAGTTGGAGCAAACTCAAATGCTATCATGTCAGATTCCTCTTGCAACAGGGCCCTGAGTAACTCATGAAGAGGGAACTCGCGCCGAGTACCGAGGGACTTGATGAAGTCATTATTAGAATCAGACAAAGAGTGCAGGACAATGTTAATTTCCGCCCGCTTACTGACTTGTCCACCTCTCTTTCTGTACTTTCTCATAATCCTCATCATACTGACGAAGTGCAGAAGCTACAAACTCCCATCAGTCATCCTCTAGCAGACCAGGTCCTCCACAAGATTATAACTGACAGTTTGTCTCCCCTTCCCATAAACTTTCACAAGGTTCCTCCATATCTCAACAACAGTTCAGAAATTCTTGTACTTGAGCTTGAATTCTCTAGACAGACTGTTCATGATGAGTGTGCAGGCAAACTCATCAGAAGCTACCCATCTGTCATAGAACACTCGCTCATAACCAGTACAGTTCCAATACTTGGGAGTTAGAGGGTCCATGTAAAGTACATGGGCATGTTTTGCAGTGCAGAGTATTTCCATGAAGCATAACTTCCACTCAGGAAAATTGGGACCGGTTAAAGGGTTTAGTGCTAAGAGGTTTACAATATGAATAGACATGTCTGAAAATAATAAATTAAAGCAGAAATTAAAACATAGTCGCAAACTATTGAAACAATTAAATATTGAAACCTTATGATAAAGCAATATTAATGTTTCCTCCAATTTGCCTAAGTATTACTATTGCAAGCCACACATGTGGACGTTTACAATAAAACACTTAACCAGACTACATCTTTCAATTCCAGTCCTTTAATTCCAATCCATGTTCGGGTTCCTTAGACAAATGAAATTAATAATTGGAGACTAACTTAAGACCATATTATCCTACTGAGCAGGGACATCACAAATGAGTTATACTCTGGATAACATCTAAGCTAGCTTACCACCATAGCCAACCCTCCCATATAAGGATCTATTAGAACGCACCCGATCCCTATAATAAGGCTGTCTCATTTAATTCAATCCCTAGAGAACTTATGAAAATTCAATACGCAAGCTACACATGTAGATGTTTACGCATGAACTCCCACTTCTCACATGAAATAAATGTTTGTTTTAAAAAATCCTATCTATTAGAACTTATGAATAATAAATTAAGTAAGCTACACATGTAGACGTTTACCTAATAAATTACCCACTTCCAATAAAGGATCGTTTTGTGGAGGTCTTACTAAATTATGAGCTTAGTAATTTTTAGTTCATAAGGTTCAATTGCACAGATTATTTTATGTAGCCATAATTATAACATTGCTAAAATTCTATCATGCATAGCATGAACCCCGAATTTATAGTTATAATTAATTACACAAAATAAATCACATAGCATGCTTTAAAGCTGTAAATAAAAGCAGTAAACTTGACCCTATTATCTACAACATGCATATATGCTGCGCAATTAAATTAAACACATATATCATGCGAAGACGGATAATAAAACAAATAAAAAATGTCCTCGTGGCCCCATGATACGAAATAAAATTAATTCTAACTATTAAAAGTTGAAATTAATTATAGAGATCTTCGACTGAGCTCCCACTACTTGGACTGTGATATGAATTTATTTTCTGAATCTGGGCCTCCAAGATTTGATCCATCAGAAAATTGGACAATTGGGCCAATTAACCAGATCGCAGGCCTAGGCACACATTGCAAGCCCAATAGCCTACGAGAACTTAGCCCGACGAGCCACCACTGGCAAACCACCGCCGCCGCCGTGAGGGCTCCTGGCATGCGCAACATCCATGAACGTACGTGCATGGTTGCTGCCCGCGATGCCGCCTCTTCCGGCCGTTGCCCGTTTCGCATGCCACCGCCTTGGCTTGCCCCGACCATCGCTCGAACCACCGTTCGCCTTTCTTCTCCACCGTCGGCCTCCGTGACTCACCGGAATCACGCAAGAATAAAATCAGAAGCTCGCACGAACCACGCGAAAAACCCGAGGGTTTTTCACGCATCCAGCTCGCGCGCCCAGCCCCGTGGCCGCCCCAGCCCGCGCCGCCGGTCCCGAGCCACCGCCGCACCACCACCTGCTCCATTGACATCGACCGAGGGGGCCCGCGCCTGCCGCCGGCGAGCGCGAGCCCTAGGGCTTGACGCGTCGCGTGCGCCCAGGCCCGCGCGCCGCCGTCCCAGCGGGCGCTTGCCCTGCCCCTTCGTGTCATCGGCCTCGCCCGGAGCCGCCGCACCCCGGCCCTGGCCGGTCATGTGCTGTACAGCCCTCGCCTGCGTGCACGTGCGTGGCTGCGCTACCGCCATGGCCCCGCCGTGCCTGACTGCCGTGCATGGCCATGCTGCCGTGCCAGCGCTGTCATGCATTGTGCGGCCCTTCGTTCTTCGTGTTCTTTGCATTCTTCGTTCTTCGTTTTACAGATTTAATTTTTGAAATAAAAGATTACATGGAATAATCCTAATTACAATCTAAAAATCTAAATCTAACCACAGATTTATCTTGTTGGTGAAAAACAAATCCTTATAAAAGGGCGGATTAACCCGAGAACCACGAGGACGAAAAAACATGAACATACAATCCAAAACCCATGCAATCATTCAATAATAATTATCATGCAGATCATGGGCAATATTATTTTTCGATAGAGCCAATTAATTCAACCTGGCTCTGATACCAATTGAAGGGATTCGTGAACTGAATCACGAAGTCCGTTTGCCAAGGATCGTTAATTGGAATATCAAAAATAAATTGCTATGCCTTTGATTAATCCTAGCATGCTCCTATTGAATATGCATAAGGGGGTTTATGCGGAATACCTGGATTGCAAAACCCTGAAGAACGAGTGCGCGGAGATTCCTCTTGATCTTTCCCACGCACAAAGATTTAATTCCTAACAGATTGAGGAAATAAATCTTATGAAAATAAAACAATTATTTTCAAAAAACAAGGAAAGAGGGTAAAGAAAAATCCTTCTGATAAGATCTTCTGATCTGTATCCCAACTCAATCTGAATATCTGGTGAAGATTCCCTTCAGATTCCTTGCCCGGTTGAGAAGCATATTTTCCTCCTCGTTCTCAGATCAAGTCGATCACCACAGCTCCCAAATCTTGGTTTGCTGTGTGCAACTTATGATCTTGTGGTGTGTTGAGATATGAGGAACTGAGGCCTATTTATAGGAAAATACTGGACTTCTATTGGGCTTGTGTTTCATGGGCCAGACCAGGGACCAGAATGCAAATAGCAAATAAGACCTATCAATTAATTAATTCCCATATTCAACCCAGAATATAATGAATTAATTAATATTGATTCATTCCACCGGAGAATCAATACTGTCCTACCTATTTGCTACCACGTTTTGAGGTACGGGTTGAATGGGCTCGGTATATCCCCACATTTAAGGTTACAGACATTCGTTAATTAATTTAAGCTCTGACAAGCTATTTAATTAATTAACATCTTATATTCCTGAATCAATCAACTCAAACCTTTTCACTTATGCTTGAACTTAATCAGCCTGCAGGACTTAGCATAACGAACCTTTTGAGCTGTTCAGGGAGTGTCACCATCCTATACTGGATGTGGTTACCTAGTTCCAGTACCAGACAGTCATACACAAACTGCTATTACTCAAGATATAGATATACAAGCTCAACTAGAGCCTTTCTCTGCAACTCAAAGTAATAGACAATCTGCATATACTTCCGTACCTTCATGTAGGCTTAGGATCTCATCAAGCCATAGAGATCTAGATTCCATTTAATGTCAGAAATTAGAATCGATCTCGACTTAGGTCCTTATCAAAGTGTGCCCCACACCAGCATACCAAGCTATCCAAGATAAGATGCTTATTACTGCGTATGCTGCAGCCTACACCGACAGTTCATCCTGGAACTGTCTCAGCTGTGATAACTATTTATATCTCGCTAGGTCAAACGATCCACACGATCATCCATGATCTTCTACACACCGTATGATCTCCTTATCGATGAGATAAGAGGATAATTGCGTTTGCGACACATGTTTCTTAATTTAGACAAGAGATGAACATACAACATTTATGATTCCCAGTATATTAACCAATCGACCTTGTACATAATATACCAATCATAATGATTTCAGTATATAAATCCATCAATCTCCCACTTATACTCAAAGCATTATACAGGTGCTTTCCAGAGTATAACGCGCCTAAATTAATCTAGCTATTACATCAAATATTCTACGTGAATTGCTTTGCCCTCAGCCCAAGGTTACGTACATGCATCTCATAGATCTTCTAAGGCAGAGCCTTTGTGAATGGATCCGCTAGATTATTTCTTGTATCAATCTTCTCTACTAGCACATCACCCCTAGCTACGATTTCTCGTATAATATGGTACTTCCTCTCAATGTGTTTTGTTGCTCTGTGAGTTCTTGGTTCCTTTGAATTAGCCACAGCTCCCGAATTATCACAATATATCGTAATTGTCTTGGGTAGCTTAGGAATCACGTCCAACTCCAGAAGGAAGTTTCGAAACCATACTGCTTCTTTCGAAGCTTCAGAAGCTGCCACATATTTTGCTTCCATGGTGGAGTCTGCAATGCACTTCTGCTTTGCACTCCTCCATGATATGGCCCCACCTCCCAATCTAAACACATAGCCAGAGGTGGACTTCTTTTCGTCTTGGTCTGCTAGAAAATCCGAATCAGTATAACCCACAGGGCACAACTCCTCACACTGATAGATGAGACAATAATATCTAGTGCTTTTCTGGTATTTAAGTATGTGCTTTACCGTGGTCCAATGCACTTGTCAAGGGTTAGACTGGTATCGCGCTACCATGCCTACAGCAAAGCAGATATCTGGTCTCGTACATAGCATTGCATACATGAGGCTCTCCACGGCCAATGCATACGGCACGTTCCTCATTTCATCTTTCTCCCTTTGTGTCACCGGACAATAATCCTTGGAATGATATATGCCATGTGTGAAGGGTAACAGACCTTTCTTGGCAGTTTGCATGCTGAAATGGGCAATCACGGTATCCACATATGATCCTTCAGACAAGGTCAGCATCCTTTTATTGCGCTCCCGCAATACTTTTACCCCTAGGATGTATCCTGCCTCCTCAAGGTCCTTCAATCAAAACTGCTCGGATAACCACCCCTTTATGCCCGACAATACTTCCACATTATCGCCAAATAGGAGAATATCATCTACATAAAGTGCAAGGAACACCACGCTTCCGCTGACACATAGACGGTACACGCAACTCTCATTTGAGCATTGTGAAAATCTGTAGGATTTAATCACTTCATTAAAACGCAGATTCCATGACCGTGAAGCGTGTTTAAGTCCATACAGCGACTTCCTTAGCTTCCAGAACAAATGTTCTTCGCCTTTCTGCACATAACATTCTGGTTGTTGCATATAGATGTCCCTACCTTCTTCAAGGTACCCGTTCAGAAACGCGGTTTTGACATCCATCTGCCAGATTTCTAGGTCCTAATGTGCTGCTATGACTAAGAGTATACGAATGGACTTAAGCATGGCTACCGGTGAGAAGGTCTCGTCATAGTCTACACCTTGTTTCTGACTATAACCCTTCGCCACCAGCCTTGCTTTGAAAGCTGTAATTTCACCATTCGCTCCTTTCTTTCTTTTGTATACCCATTTGCACCCTATGGCTCGACAGCCATCTGGCAAATTAGTTTTCTGGTATACATCCATAGCCGTAATGGATTCTATTTCGGAATCCATGGCGATCAGCCATTTGTCTGCATCTTTATCAGATACAGCCTCGTCATATGTCCAGGGATCTGTATCATCCAGTCCGTTTTCCAGGATCAAGTCAGAAGACTCTCCCACGAACATATACCTTTCGGGTTGGTGGATTACCCTCCCACTGTGACGAGGCATCTGAACCATGTCAGTAGTTGGCACAGTACGCGTTGGTCCCATACCTTGCATTAATGGTAGTGTTGGTATAGCCTCACCTATTGTAGGTGGATTTACCATTACAGTGGGTTTTCCTGATGGAATTGCTTCCTTTTCCTCAAGCTCGTGGAGGACAATTTCACTCTTGGATCTGTGGTTTCTTACATAATCGTCCTCTAAGAATATCGCGTTGGTACTGACAACGACTTTCTGATTCTCAGGACAATAGAAATAACCACCTTTCGTTTGCCTAGGATATCTTACAAACAGCATCAACTTACACCTATTTTCTAATTTATCAAGTTCCTTTGTCAACACATATGCTGGACAACCCCAAACCCTCACTCTGTTCAAACTTGGCTTTCGCCCATACCAGAGTTCCAGAGGTATTTTATGAACTGATTTAGAAGGTACCAGGTTAAGCAAGTAGGCTGCTGTCTCCAAGCTATATCCCCAAAACGAAATAGGCAAGCTTGCATAACTCATCATCGACGTGACCATTTCCAAGAGAGTTCTATTTCTTCTTTCCGCTACACTATTTTGTTGAGGGGCTCCTGGTGCAGTCACTAGGACGTAATCCCGTTATCTGACAAGTAGTGCAAGAACTCGTTACTGAGGTATTCACCACCACGATCTGATCGTAGTGTCTTGATAGTCTTTACTAGCTTCTTTTCTACCTCAGTCCTAAACTCTTTGAATTTCTCAAAGCATTCAGACTTATCGCGAAGCAAATAGACATATCCGAATCTTGAGTAATCGTCAATGAATGTGGCGAAGTACTCATAACCTCGATGAGCTTGCATGGACATTGGTCCACATAAGTCAGAGTGGATCGATTCCAACACATTCTCTGCTCGAGACTGACTTGCCTTAAATGGCCTGGTCGTCATCTTTCCCTCTATACAGGACTCATAGATTTGATGCGGTACCACTTGAAAAGAATCCAAGAGCCCATCGCATGCTAATCTTTTAATCCTCTTAGATTGATGTGACCTAGTCTCAAGTGCCAGAGATATGTTTGATCCTCATCGGAAGAAAACTTTCTCTTTAAATGATTATTATTATTGGATGAGTTTGCAACATTTACGAAAGGTTTATGCATACAATCAATGATATAGAGAGAGTCAATCAGTTTGCCATGATATATAAAACCGTTATTACCAATGATAGAAACTCCACTATCAAAAATAAATGAATATCCACCACAAAATAACTTGTAAATTGAAATTAAGTTCCGCCGAAAAACCGGCACATATAAAACATCTCTCAAAATCAAAACATTGTTTTCAAAGCATTAAGTAAAATCTCCATTGGCTACTGCTGAGACTCGCTCTCCACTGCCCATTGAGATGGTAATCTCGTAATGCTTCAGCTGCCTTGTCGTCCTGAACCCCTGCATAGTATAACAAACATGGTTAGTAGCTCCAGTATCCACTACCCAAGAATGGGTAGAAACCGATGCTAAACATGTTTCCGTTATAAATGCACATGACGCACCTTGTCCAGTCTTCCTGACTTGACAATCTTTCTTCCAGTGACCAGCCCTGCCACACCTGAAACAATTGTCCCTTTTAGCAAGCACGCCCGGTGTCCTTTTTTAACTTTCTACCAGAAGTTGTACCTTTGGCTTTCTTCTTAAACGTTCCTTTGCGCCACATGCAAACCAGCGCAACAGGACGATTACTAAAAGTAGCCTAAGTAACTTTTTCTGGTTGCATTAGTGATTCCGCTGCCATCAAGTCATTGAGTAGCTCGTTAAGAGTGTACTCTTTCTTGTTCATGATAGCATTCAGTCTAAAGTTCTCATAGGACTTTGGCAGAGAGTTGAGGATTGATGGATTTATATACTGAAAGCATTATGATTGGTATATTATGTACAAGGTCGATTGGTTAATATACTGGGAATCATAAATGTTGTATGTTCATCTCCTGTCTGAATTAACAAACATGTGTCGCAAATGCAATTATCCTCTTATCTCGTCGATAGGGAGATCATACGGTGTGTAGAAGATCACGAAAGATCGTACGGATCGTTTGACCTAGCGAGATAAAAATAGTTATCACAGCTGAGACAGTTCCAGGATAAACTGTCGGTGTAGGCTGCAGCATACGCAGTAATAAGCATCTTATCTTGGATGGCTTGGTATGCTGGTGTGGGGCACACATTGATAAGGACCTATGTGGAGATCGATTCTTTTATCTGACATTAAAAGAATCTAGGTCTCTATGGCTTGACAAGATCCGAAGCCTAAATGAAGGTACAGAACTATATGCAGGTTGTGTATTACTTTGAGTTGCAGTGAAAGGCTCTAGTTGGGCTTGTATATCTGTATCTTGGGTAATAGCAGTTTGTGTATGACTGTCTGGTACTGGAACTAGGTAACCACATCCAGTATAGGATGGTGACATTCCCTGAACAGCTCAAAAGGTTCATTATGCTAAGTCCTGCAGGCTGATTAAGTTCAAGCAGAAGTGAAAAAGGTTTGAGTGGATTGATTCAGGAATATAAGATGTTAATTAATTAATTAGCTTGTCAGAGCTTAAATTAATTAACGAATGTCTGGACCTTAAATGTGGGGATATACCGAGCCCATGCAACCCGTACCTCAAAACGTGGTAGCAAATAGGTAGGACAGTATTGATTCTCTGGTGGAATGAATCAATATTAATTATTTAATTATATTCTGGGTTGAATATGGGAATTAATTAATTGATAGGCCTTATTTGCTATTTGCATTTTGGTCCCTGGTCTGGCCCATGAAACTCAAGCCCAATAGGAGTCCAGTAATTTCCTATAAATAGGCCTCAGTTCCTCAGATCTCAACACACCACAAGATCATAAGATGCTAACAACAAACTAGAATTTGGGAGTTGTGGTGATCGACTAAGATCTGAGAACGAGGAGGAAATTCTGCTTCTCAACCGGGCAAGGGATCTGATAGAGAATCTTCACCGGATTTTCAGATCGAGTTGGGATACAGATCAGAAGATCAAATCAGGAGGATTTTTCTTCTTCTCCCTCTCCTCTTTATTTTTGAAAATAACTTTATAATTTTCATAGATTTATTTCCTCAATCTGTTAGGAAATCAAATCCTTGTGCGTGGGAAAGATCAAAGGGCATCTCCGCGCACGCGTTCTTCAGAGATCATCGATCCAGGTATTCCGCATAAACCTTCTTATGCATAATAATATAGGAGCATGCTAGGATTGTTCATAGGCATAGCAATTTATTTTGATGTTCCAATTAACGATCCTTGGCAAACGGACTTCGTGATTCAGTTCACGAATCCCTTCAGATGATGTTAACCTGCGCTTCCGCATCGATACCACCTCCGTGCAGCGTGAGCTCATCCATGAGGTGAGTCATGCCAACCACAGGTTGCTGTGAGGCTATCCATTATGTCACTAGCATTATCATATGAATGATGCTGCTGTGCAAGTACCTTGGACATAGTAGTCATCATATAGCATTTCACTATATTGTTTGACTTGAGACACTTGTTATAGTAGCTCCTTTCCTCATCAGTCGATGCATTAGTGGGAGCAGCCGGACGAGGCTTATCAAGGACAAACTTGTGTTCCTCTGCGACAAGGATGTAATCCAAGTTGCGTTTCCATTCTTGGAAATTGGGACCGGTTAATTGGTTTGGTGCTAAGATATTGATCACATTCGGTAAAGACATGTCTGAAAATAATAAATTAAAGCAAAAATTAAAACATAGTCGCAAACTATTGAAACAATTAATTATTGAAACCTTATGATAAAGCAACATTAACGTTTCTTCCAATATGCCTAAGTATTACTATTGCAAGCCACACATGTGGACGTTTACAACAAAACACTTAACTAGAATGCATCTTTCAATTCCAGTCCTTTAATTCCAATCCATGCCCGGGTTCCTTAGACAAATGGAATGAATAATTGGAGACTAACTTAAGACCATATTATCCTACTGAGCAGGGACATCACAAATGAGTTATACCCCGGATAACATCTAAGCTAGCTTACCACCAAAGCCAACCCTCCCATATAAGGATATATTAGAACACACCCGATCCCTATAATAAGGCTATCTCATTTAATTCAATCCCTAGAGAACTTATGAAAATTCAATACGCAAGCTACACATGTAGACGTTTACGCATGAACTCCCACTTCTCACATGAAATAAATGTTTGTTTAAAGAAATCCTATCTATTAGAACTTATGAATAATAAATTAAGTAAGCTACACATGTAGACGTTTACCTAATAAATTACCCACTTCCAATAAATGATCGCTTTGTGGAGGTCTTACTAAATTATGAGCTTAGTAATTTTTAGTTCAAAAGGTTCAATTGCACAGATTATTTTATGTACCCATAATTATAACATTGCTAAAATTCTATCATGCATAGCATGAACCCTGAATTTATAGTTACATTTAATTACACAAAATAAATCACATAGCATGCTTTAAAGCTGTAAATAAAAGTAGTAAACGTGCTCCTATTATCTACAACATGCTTATATGCTGTGCAATTAAATTAAACACATATATCATGCGAAGACAGATAATAAAACAAATAAAAAATGTCCTCGTGGCCCCATGATATGAAATAAAATTAATTCTAACTAATACAAGTTGAAATTAATTATACAGATCTTCGACTGGGCTCCCAATACTTGGACTGTGATCTGAATTTATTTTTTGAATCTGGGCCTCCAAGATTTGATCCATCAGAAAATTGGACAACTGGGCTAGTTAACCAGATCACAGGCCTAGGCACACATTGCAAGCCCAATAGGCCGCGAGAACTTAGCCCGAGGAGCCACCACCGGCGAACCACCGCCGCCGGCGACTCGCTGCCGCTGTGAGGGCTCCCGGCATGCGTAACAGCCATGCACGTATGTGCATGGTTGAAGCCCGCGATGCCGCCTCCTCTGGCCGTTGCCCATTTCTCATGCCGCCGCCCCGGCTTGCCCCGACCGTTGCCCGAACTGCCGTTCACCTTTCTTCTCCACCGTTGGCCTCCATGACTCACCGGAATTGCTCAAGAGAAGAATCGGGAGCTCGTGCAAACCTCGCAAAAAACCCTAGGATTTTTCCACGTTCTGGCCGCACGCCCAGCCCCGTCGCCGCCCCAGCCCGCATCGCCGGCCATCCGAGCCACCGCTGCCACCACCTGCTGTGCCTACCGACGTCAACCGAGGGAGGGAGATGCGCCGCTGGCACGCGCAGCAGGCCTATGCATCGCCGGCCATACGAGCCACCACCTGCTGTGCCTGCTGACGTCGACCGAGGGAGGGAGACGCGCCGCTGGCGCGCGCGCGCGTCCGCGCGCCAAGGCCGTGCGCTGCCTGCCCTGCCGTCCCTCGCGCCGTCGGCTTCGCCCAGAGCCGCCGCACCCAACCCTGGCCGGACATGGGTCGCGCGGTCTTCGCCTGCGTGCGCGCGCCACGCGCGCTGAAACCCTTGGGTTTCCGCGCGTGGCTGCACCACCGCCGTGGCCCCGCCATGCGCCCTGCCGCCGTGCCGTCACCGTGCCTGACCGCCGTGCACGGCCAAGCTGCCGTGCCTGCGCTGTCATGCGTTGTGCGGCCCTTCGTTTTTCGTGTTCTTCGTTCTTCGTGTACTTCGTTCTTCATTTTACAGATTTAATTTTTGAAATAAAATATTACATTTGAAATATCTAATTGCATTCTAAGAATCTAAATCTAACCACAGATTTATCTCGTGGATGAAAAACGAATCCATATAAATGGGCAGATTAACCCGAGAACCATGAGTACGAAAAAACATGAACATGCAATCCAAAACCCATGCAATCATTCAATAATATTTATCATGCAGATCATGGGCAATATTATTTTTTCGATAGAGCGAATTAATTCAACATGGCTCTGATACCAATTGAAGGGGTTCATGAATTGAATCACGAAGTCCGTTTGCCAAGGATCGTTAATTGGAATATCAAAAATAAATTGCTATGCCTATGATTAATCCTAGCATGCTCCTATTGAATATGCATAAGGGGGTTTAAGCGAAATACTTGGATTGCGAAACCCTGAAGAACGAGTGCGCGGAGATTCCTCTTGATTTTTCCCACGCACAAAGATTTAATTCCTAACATATTGAGGAAATAAATCTTATGAAAATAAAATAATTATTTTTGAAAAACAAGGAGAGAGAGAGAGAAGAAAAATCCTCCTGATCTGATCTTCTGATCTGTATCCCAACTCAATCTGAATATCTGGTGAAGATTCCCTTCAGATTCCTTGTCCGGTTGAGAAGCTGAATTTCCTCCTTGTTCTCAGATCTAGTCGATCACCACAGCTCCCAAAACCGGGTTTGCTGTGTGCAACTTATGATCTTGTGGTGTGTTGAGATCTGAGGAAATAAGGCCTATTTATAGGAAAATACTGGACTTCTATTGGGCTTGAGTTTCATGGGCCAGACCAGGGACCAGAATGCAAATAACAAATAAGGCCTATCAATTAATTAATTCTCATATTCAACCCAGAATGTAATTAATTAATTAATATTGATTCATTCCACCAGAAAATCAATACTGTCCTACTTATTTGCTACCAAGTTTTGAGGTACGGGTTGCATGGGCTCGGTATATCCCCACATTTAAGGTTACAGACATTCCTTAATTAATTTAAGCTCTGAAAAGCTGTTAATTAATTAACATCTTATATTCCTGAATCAATCCACTCAAACCTTTTCACTTATGCTTGAACTTAATCAGCCTGCAGGACTTAGGATAACGAACCTGTTGAGCTGTTCAGGGAATGTCACCATCCTATACTGGATGTGGTTACCTAGTTCCAGTACCAGACAGTCATACACAAACTGCTATTACCCAAGATACAAATATGCAAGCTCAACTAGAGCCTTTCACTGCAACTCAAAGTAATACACAATCTGCATATACTTCCATACCTTCATGTAGGCTTAGGATCTCATCAAGCCAAAGAGATCTAGATTCTTTTAATGTCAGATAAAAGAATCGATCTCGACTTACGTCCTTATCAATGTGTGCCCCACACCAGCATACCAAGCCATCCAAGATAAGATGCTTATTACTGCGTATGCTGCAGCCTACACCGACAGTTTATCCTGGAACTGTCTCAGCTGTGATAACTATTTATATCTCGCTAGGTCAAACAATCCATACGATCATCCGTGATCTTCTACACACCGTATGATCTCCCTATCGATGAGATAAGAAGATAATTGCGTTTGCGACACATGTTTGTTAATTCAGACAGGAGATGAACATACAACATTTATGACTCCCAGTATATTAATCAATCGACCTTGTACATAATATACCTATCATAATGCTTTCAGTATATAAATCCATCACTAAGGTTAAGAGCTATTTGGAAGGCAAAACGAGAGGTTCCTGCATCAAAATTAAAGGAAATTCATTATGCAATACCTTCTTCGATCATGTCAACCAGTTGACCGGTTGACTTACATCCCTAGCCCTCACAAGTTAGTAGACTTATCGAGCTAACGTTGACCTTCCCTTCCTCTAATGTCGGGTAATGAAGAACAATTTATTGTTCGACGAGTCTTCAAAGATGACAGGTTTCACATGTGACATCCAGTCTTCAATGTTCTTCAGCATGCAAACGGTAGATGGCTTTTTGATCTCCTCTGGAAACTTCTCCTCATACTCAGAGTATGGTTTTTAAATAGGTGACAAAGGTTGAAACATAGGAGAGAAAAATAGACATTCGAGAAAAAGAATGCCATGGAGAATTCTCAAAGTGAAAAGTGAGTGAAGTATTAAGGAAGAATGACACCTTATATAGAAAATTCTTGTGCAATAACACACGGTTCAGATAACTTGGGGATTTGAAATTGTAGAGGGCGATCTGTAATAGAAGATCCAATATCTTCGGCATCTGTTACTCATCAGAATGACGTGATGTATGCAAAGTCATGGCACATTCCTATTCCTCATGTGGGCTGCTTCACATTAAATGTGGCGTGTAAATGAGGATGTTCGTAAATCCCGTTATTTGACTTCCACACATGCTGGTTGACTATCAGAATGATACTGGTTGAGGAATTTACCAGTTTGTCCTCTAGTAAACCACGAGCTCTGAAAGACTTTGCAGGTAGAGTATTTTACTAGTTTGACTCCTAGGAAAGTATGAAATATCCGCCAGATGGTTATACAAATTCTCACTAGCTTGGAAACACCAGCAATAAACACTAAGAGCTAATAAACAGTGTTATTCAGCTACCTTCAGGTAACTAAGAAACCACATTTGAGAGCTCAGACTCAAACATATTCCTCTTCTATTAAAGGATAATATTGAGATTGAGAGCTTGGACTCAATATTCTTTTTGAGTCTCATCATACTCTAACATGCCAAGTTTGATGCACAACTTCTTGATCTTGCTTTTGGAAGAGGTTTGGTGAAGATATTAGCTAGCTTGTTGTCAATCCAAATGTACTTGACTGAGATATCCTTCTTCACCACGTGGTCTTGGATGAAATAATATCAGATGTCGTTGTGCTTCGTTCTGTAATGATGAACAAGATTTTTCATGATGCACATCGCACTATTACTATCATAATAGATTATAACACATCTGGTACTGACATCATAATCCATCAGTTGCTACTACATCCACAAGATTTAAGCGCAACAACTGGTAGCAGCCACATATTCAGCCTATGTAGTGGAGGTAGCAACAGAGTATTGCTTCTTGCTGACTCAGCTGACCAATTTATGACCAAAAAACAAACATGTCCTGTTGGTGCTTTTTCGGTCGATTCTGCATCCTCCAAATTTCGAATATGAGTATCCATTTAGATTGAGCTCCTCATACATGGGATATCAAATTTCTAGGTACTGAGAACACTTCATGTATCTCATGATCCTTTTGGTAGCCTCCATGTGTTATTTCTTCAGATTGGCTTGGAATCTGGTGCACACTCTTATAGCATATGAATTACAAGCCGGCAGGCTGTCAAATAGAGCAATGATCCTATGATTCCTTAAAATATGGTTGGATTCACTGGTTCCCCCTCTTCTGTAGACAAAATCTGCCAATTAGATCTTTTGTATACTTCTTCTGGCAGATTAATATACCATTATGACATCTAGCCCATCATGCTCATCTGCATCAGCTGGGTAAACATTTCACAAAGATCGAGATTCTTTGATCCAAAGATAATGTCGTCCACGTAGATCTGGTGAACTAGAGGAAGTCTACTTGGAACAACCTCTAGGCTTTGAGCAAGGAAACAAGGTGTATGATTGAGAAAATCTCTATATGGTCTAAAGCAAGCCCATAGAGCTTGTTACGAGACGCTGTCACAATTTCTGCAAAAGAACGGGTTCAGAAAGGGGAAGATCCATTGAACGCTCTTCTTGATCAAGGATGCTGAAGATATACTGCTTGTCCAGATTTACGTAGATGATATTATTTTTGGATCTAGAAATCTAACTCTATGTGAAAAGTTTGCCAGACTTATGCTGACTAACTTTCAGATGAGCAAGATGGGAAAGAAGTCATATTGCCTAGGTCTGCAAGTTCAGCAATCCAGCGATGGGATCTTCATCCACCAGAAGAAGTACACAAAAGATCTCATCAACAAATTTTGTCCAGAGAAGACGAAGACACTGTGGATTCCCATGAATACAATATGTAAAATATCAATGGACGAAGAAGACGAATCCGTAGATCCCACAGCATACAGAGGTATTATTGGTTCTCTATTATATCTAACGGCTAGCAGGCCAAACATTTCGTATTTTGTAAGCGTATGTTCTAGATATCAAGCAAATCCAAAGAAATTGCACATAGAGTATGCACGATGGATTGTCAGATATCTGAAATGAACGGAATCCTTAGGAATTAGATTTCCTAGAGCAGATGATCTCACACTCTTTGGATATTCAGACTCGGACTTCAGTGGATGTCAAATTGATTGAAAAAGTACGAGTGGGACATGCCAATTCCTTGTTCATAAGCTGATAAGCTGGTTTAGCAAGAAGCAATACTCCGTAGCAATATCCACAAAAGAAGCTGAATATGTAGCTACTGCGAGTTGCTGTACACAGGTGTTGTGGATCAAACAACAACTTCAACACTATAAAGTCAGCACCGGTTGCATCCCTATATACTGCGACAACAATAGTGCAATGTGCATTACAAAGAATCAAGTACATCACTGAAGGACAAAGCACATTGATATCAGACATCACTTCATTCGAGACCATGTTGAGAAAAAGGATGTCTCCGTGGATTATATTAGGATAGAAGACCAGCTAGCAGACATATTCACCAAACCTCTAGCAGAAGGCATATTATAAGAGCTCTGTCTTAAGCTTGGTCTATTAGAGTTAAATGAGGTTGCGGAAGAATGAGTCAAAGCTCTCATTCTGTTATTCGATTTCTTGAAATTACTGAAACC
The DNA here is from genome assembly GCA_026898455.1 of Plectranthus barbatus. Classification (NCBI taxonomy): domain Eukaryota; kingdom Viridiplantae; phylum Streptophyta; class Magnoliopsida; order Lamiales; family Lamiaceae; genus Plectranthus; species Plectranthus barbatus. Next base: position 162,138 of record JAPKLW010000728.1, read on the forward strand.
TCAAAGATTATTTGGAATTCTGGAATTATTTGGATTTCTTGGAGATGATGCGGAATAGGTGTGTGTCCAAGCTGACGCTCTTCAAAAATACTGAAAATTTAAGATCGATTGCTGAGTCCTAGCTATCAGCAATCTTGACAATCAACTATTGAAGAATATTGGTTTTAGCAGACTAAATAAGAATAATGTTGAGTCCCAACTCTCTGCATATGGAGACAGCTGCTAAATCAATATCTACTGAATCAATCTTGGGAAATTGATAAAAATAGGGATATCAACCGACGATGCAGTTACAGACCTCATTAATATAGTGAATTAATGGAGTGACGATAAATATTCGTTATCATTACCGAAGATTTTGCACAAGGATCGAGATGATTTAGTTCAGAATATGGCATCTCAGATGGCCATGTGGAAAGTCATTCTAAAACCATCGGTTCCCAAGGCAGATGAAGTAATTGATTGAACAAATCTCAAGGATGGGTACATCTGTTTAAGGGGAGGCTCTTTCGCTTAGGATATTCATATCTAAACCTCTGAAACCTAAACCCGTCACATGCCTTTCAATCCCTCTAGATTAAACCCTGTTGCTCAAGAAAATCGAGATGGAATTATTTTTCTACCATTCCAGAAACCCTTCAGAATGGGTTCGAGCACGACTTGAAAGTCTCCAAATTGAGAGGAAGAAATGTAATCTTCAAAGTGGTCATATCTTAGAAGACTCTTCTTGGTTCACCATTGATTATGGGTTTTCTGATATTAGAATCGAAATGAGATAAAAGGTCCACTCTGTCAGATCATGACAGCTTCACCATTGGAGAAATATAAGCTTGTCAAGTAGGTATGAGGATGGATAATCCTTAGTCACGTGAATTGGGTAGCTCTTCTGCTCTGTACAAAGTTGTGCACGCAAAAGAGTCTATTCAATTTCTTCCCATCTCTTCTTCTAGGGTTTCAAAAGTCATCCGTGGAGAAGAAGAAGTGATGGAGGAAAGGCCTTCAGACGGAATAGATCCAACTCGAATCATCTACTATGTGTCTGAAGAGCAAAGAAAAGCTCGTGAGTGGTGCTGGTGATACTCACTATACATTGAGTAGGAAGACTTGCATGGCACTCGGAGCTAGAAGATTTGAGAGAATGTGGACAAGAGCATCGATCCGAGCAAATTTTGAGATCTGCTAGATTTAGATTCCCTTCATAGGTGCTGTAATGTCCACCGGAGAATCAGAAGGCTGAAAGCCGAAGAGATATCCAGGAGAGAGCACTAGTTCAAGGAGGTAGAAGATGAACTTGAAGTTGGATATCTCTCAGCCAACAAGACATTGTTGCGCAAGTGCGATGACTTGCAGAAATGAGCTCGGGGAAGAGACGAAAAATGAGCAAATCTAGCAAAGACATTATTTAGAGCAGTCTGAAGACAAATTGATCATTGTAAACTTGTAGTATTATACTTTGCGAAGTGTAACTCTTGTAAATCAATGATATCAATAAAAGAAATGCTCGTTTTGATGACAAAACTCTCTTATCTCAAACAATATAACTGCCTGAAACAAAATGCTAGATCACTACACTCCTTGTGTACGTAGAATACTATATAATGTTCTTATGATTTTCTTGGTAAAAGTTTTAAAAAAATATATAAAGGAAAACTAGAAGATATGAATTTCTTAAGTGTCTCCCAAACATTAAGTCGGAACCAGAGTGCTTGATGATTAAAATGATTTTTTTTAAGCAAATCAGTCTCTGCTGATTGTTGAGTCCAAGATCTCAGCAGATTCCCAACAATTACTGAGTCTGTGCTCTCAGTGTAGACTCCTGAACTTAAAATATTCAAGGAATTAAAAAAGAGTCTAACAGTACTGCTGAATCCAAAATTTCAGCAGATATCCGGTGAATGCAGAGTCAAAGTCACAACAATTTGATATTTATTGCTATATTCGGCAATAGCAAACAAAACCGGAAGGAAGTTTACTAAGTCCAAGCTCTCAGTAAAGAGACTCTCTAATCTATCAATGATCAAATTTTCTTAAGAGTCTGTTCTGTCTACTGATTCCGATAGAACCCCAAAGGCTGCTGAGTCCTAGCTCTCAACAGATATCTGTAGATAGCTAAGTAAATGATCTTGGCACACTCCTATCAACTGCTGAGTCCCAGCTCTTGATCGCTAAATTATTTAACAGCGACTTAGCAAAGCTAATAATATAGCGGCAAATGAAATTATCGATCCCTCAGGGAAAGAAATAACGAATAATCTTTAAGTACTAAGTCAAACATTCTCGAAAACACTGATTAGGAAAATCAGATAAAAGTTTTGTTGTTTTGAAAATCGCAGTATTTGCTAATGGAAATTAAACAGGAAATTAAAAAGCTTTTGAAGTCAAATAAGAGAAGCACATATTCTAGGGATATCTACCTATCAAGTATGACATGTATGAATGAATTGATTAATTCCATATTTTAATTCCTCCTCGTAGTGAAACATCAGAAAAGTATTACGAACTTCTTTGTTGGACAATTCGTAAAGTAGATTAATTAATTACCTATCTCCGCTCGGTCTCAAGATAAATTAACTAACTCCAAAGATCTACAGATTTATTCCTACAATCAATCTCCTTCAGTGACAACAAGAAATCAGATTATATTGTGAAAATCTCTTTCCATTGAAAACTATCACAGTTACGTCTCAAGTAATCAACTAGATAATCCTAAGATGTGGCCAACAAATCAAGATTACGAATAAGCACAGATTTCACAAACTACGAAGGGAAAGGGAAAATAATTCAATCAATCAAAATATATATACATTGATAGTTCGAAACCCTAGAATCTGAGAAAGGATTTAGTTACACATATTCATGGTAATATTCATCATGGAAAAATAAAACCTGAATTGCATAAAAACTGGAATCCGAAAATCTTCCCACAAGAACTTGTCTTCAAACATAAAACTCTAAAAATTCTTCAATACTAAAATCTTGTAATTGCTTTAAGTCTCCTCTCCTTTTAAAAAACGAATTTACATGAATATTTATAGGGGTGAAAGATGTATCCAGCAGTATCTAGGGTTAGATATGCCTTTATCTCCAAATCAGATTCAGATTAGGAATCCCGCATGCGCGTCAATCGTGGCGGTCTGGCGTCGATCGCTGGCCCTAAAACATCTTCGTCGATCGACGAGCATTGGCAGCGATCAATGCGGCCTTTGCTTTCGTCGATCTTCCTTTTCCCTTCGTCGAACACTGTGCTTTCTTTGCCTCGTCGATCGACGAGCCTCTTCGTCGATCGACGAGGTGCTGAAACTGGGATTCTAATTCTTCTCTGTTTTTTGACTAAAAACCTGCATGATTCATCAAACAGGACATTACGAGTACAAAATCCAATTCATGCACGAAAAAGATACCAAAAACGATCTAAACACTATACAATCAGTCAAAGAACCATAAGATAAGTTGGTGAAAATCCTAACTTATCAACTTCCCCAAATTTAAACCATTGATCGTCCTCGATCAATTCACAGAAAAGAATTCTAATCAAATGCAGATACAAGTGTGCAATGCCTCACAAGCCTCTTTTGCAATCTAAGTTTTACTTATTCACATAAATCATGCAATCCAAACAAATTCTTATTGGTAAACTATTGAGGAGAAACCTCACCGGGCAGTGTTTGCACTCATCGCTCAATCAAGCAAAAGGGTTTTTGAAATCCACTCCTTCAAAGTTTTAGTTTATTTCACCGTAGGTTTGACAAATTTCTCATCTCTCCACTGCTTGTTAGTGTGGCTTTTCAGGGAATCAGAAAGGTCTTTATTTGGTGGTAATGTGGCTCACCTAATAGGTAGGATATTTTTGGCTAAGTGACTCAAAATAATTCTATCAAACCCAAAGACCCAAGCATATCATAACCACATCATTTTTCTATTTATGCACATTCTTGATCTTTCTCTTTTCTCTCTCTCTCTTTTTTTTTCTCTCGGGGTTCCTAAGAACTTGCTCTTAGTTATTTATGAACAGCATAAACGAGTTTCCCTCATTTTCTTTCTTTCTCTTTTTCACCAATGTTCATTTTTCTAACTTTTCCCATGGAAACCCCTAAAAAATTTTCTTTTCTCTCTCCCTTTTTTTTTTTTTCCGCACATGGCCTCACATCACATTCCCACAATTCACACCATTCAATAAATCACAATCATCTTATTCATCAACCCTTCTAATCAAAGAAAAATTCATTCAAGGCTCAAAGGGGCTACAAGTGAAGATTTAAGGTTAGTGTATGGGAGATGGGCTACGAAAGAACATGCCTAAAATCATTTTCACCCTATTACCGCACTTAATGCAACCTCAAGAGAGAAATTCGTCAAATTCTAGGAAATAAATCTAACAACTTTGTCACTCATCACACGAAAAATGGCACAAATTCCTCACAGGGTAGAAATTTTCGTTGCTCCTCAATAATTATCCAATTTCGAACAGTTATCATGCAAAAATTTAAGTTTCAAAGATCAACATATCAAGCAAAACAGCTCCTATCATTGGCTACTTTATCACACAGATTATCATTCTTAATCAGCAAATATCTCGATTATCAATTAATAATTCTAGTTCAAGTAAAGACAAGTAATCAGTCATAACACCATCATAATCAAAAAGTTCCGACTGTCCTATGTTCAAAAGCTCCTAAACAATGCTCAGACTATTCACTTAGAACCAGTACCACAAATCAAGAGTTTCAAAACTTATTCAACACAGAACAAGTATCACAAATCAAGAATACTAATTTTGAGTAAAAAGTCTCGCAGAGAGCAATTGTTCACACTGAAGCAAAAGAACAAGGATGGTGATGGTTCAGAAAAAAAACACAAATCGAAAATAAAGGAGTGGAAAAGTTTGAAAGTTAGATAAGGAAAAAGGAAACGGTACCTCATTCCTCCTCCGGAGGATCCTCCATCTCGACATCAGGAGATGGCCACACGGGCAGTCACCGTCGGTGGTCTTGTCGCTCTCTCTGCCGGCGTAGGTAAACGGACTCAGGCTGCGTGTTCAGGAGGAGTCGCTGCATCTGAGTATCGAGGTTATTCAGCCTCGTGTTCTCATTCTGTCGAAAGTCTGCCTGCCGTGCGTGCTCTGCTGAATGCAAATCAGCCTGCTGCTGCATAAAATGGTAGAGCGTCGCCAGATCCACCCCGGAAGATGAAGACTCTCCCGAGAAGTGGCGTAGCAGCCGTCTGCCGGTCCGGTCAGGGTTGTGCTCTCCTTCTCCGTCATCCTAAGGTTCCTCCTCCTCGGGCATTTCTGGGGGCATCTGCGGCGGTCGCTGGTCTGGCTGGGTCAGTGGTCGATGTCGAAGTCTGGAGGTACCTGGGCCTCCTTGTGCTCCGACCATCAGCCTCAAGTGGGCGGGTGTGCTCATCAATCAATTATCACGGAAGTGATAATCGGTGACGTGAGTGAGGTCCCGCTGTGGAAGTGGAGATCTGTCCCCATTGGACATCCGCAAAGACCAACCTGATGCCCGTGGTGAAAGCATCAACATCTTCACCAAAGTCCCAGTGCCGAGCCCTCGGTTGTTGTCCTCAAGCGACTCGATTTTTGTCAAATCGATCCTCACATGCTCCGCAATCGGGGTGATCAATCCCCCGCTCCAAATGTTGCCTTTGGTGGCCTTGATCTGATGCCGCCATTGGTCCATGACTAGCGCCGCGAAGCTAAACTGCTCCCCTGTCAGCATGCAATTGAGGGCGAAAAGTTCCCCCACTCTTACTTTCCCGCTCTCATGTCTGCCGGTGATCGACACCCCCATGCATCTCTGAAGATATCTGAAAACTGGGTTGTCGATGGAGGACACTTTCAAGGTCCCCGAGTCAAACTCCCGCAGGTCTTCTTTGGCATCAGAAGCGATCTGGGTCCAGAATAGGGCAATGTCGAAGTGTGGGGGGAGAAAACCGACCCCCCCAAAGTGGACTCCCCAGATTTCTTCAAGCTCGTCCAATGGAATTTCGTAGTACTGGTTCAGAAGCTGGAAACCAATTGTCGTAGGCTCTGATTCCGGCTGAACTTCGAAGATGTGGAGTGAGGCCAGAAACTCCAGGACAAGTGACGGGTATGTCGGCCATCGGGCTGTCATCCAAGCATTCCAATCAATTCTCTGCAAGAGAGCTTCTACATCTGCTCGGATTCCCAGCATTTGCATTGTCTCCGGGCATGGGTAAAGTGTCTGCCGGATAGTGAACTCATCTTCTGAGAATTTTCTGTATCGCCTCTCATGAGCCTGTTTGGTGAAGGTGGGTCGAAAATCCATGGTCAATCTGCAAAGGTAGTGGGAAAAATTTGTCAAAGTTCATCACAATTCTACACAAAATTCCCAACATGAGTGCATCCAGTTGTGCAATAATCCACAGAAAAAATTCTACCCATGCAAAATTGATTCGACATTCATGCAATTCAAACTCTATCCTAGCATATCACCTCCATGTTTGACAGAATTTGTCCCAGAAATAGCAAGACTAGAATAACGCCCCCAACTAGAATTATCCCCCAAACTATCGTTCGTCAGATTCAATGAAATTTAAGCAGCACACCAAGCACAGGTAAGTACATCGACAAAAACAACTAACCATAACGAATAATCATAATGAATAGCAACGAAATTGACAAAATTGCAAAAATGAAAACTAGGGCTCCAAGTTCAATTTTTATCAAAAATCATGCTCAAATCCTTCAAAACACATGAAATAATCGAAGAGGAGAGTGTTAGGATACATACCGTGGTTGGTGGTGATGAATTTGGGGAGAAAAAATTCGAAGTGGGTGTTTGGGAGAGTGAGAGAGAGGCGTGCGTCGTGTGTTGTGAGGAAAAGAGTGAAAAGAAGTGGGTTTTATACCCGTCTCTGTCCGGCCCCAGAAACACTCGCGTCGATCGACGAGGCATCTTCGTCGATCAAAGGCGAAACTTGCTCGTCGATCGACGACGATTGGAGTCGATCGACGTGGAAGAATTTCCTCGTCGATCGATGCCAAAAAGCCACGGTCGACGTGGCCCGACAGATGACTGTACCCAAGACAATTCGAAAAAGAAAAACAAAACTCCACTGATTCGATTTGACTAAATTGAAAATAACAGAAATAAATAAAGCAGGAAACTGTTGGGTTACCTCCCAACCAGTGCTTGGTTTTATGTCGCTAGCTCGACAAGACCTGAGTTTTTAAGGGCGGTTCAAGTAGTACTTCTCCACTGCTTCGATTTGAAGAGGGGTCAAGTAGTACTTATCGTGGAATCTCTTCGCTCGATTCTTATAAATGACATTGTTCTCATAGGCTTCGCCCCGAAAGTCTTCTAATTCGTTCAGTACCATGGCGCGTTCTTCTGCAGCTGTCTTCCAATCCAGATTTAATTCTTTCATTGCCCTACAAGCCTTGTGTTCCATCTCGACGGGAAGGTGACATGATTTCCAAAAAATCAGCTGATATGGAGATGTCCCAATCGGCGTTTTGTAGGCGGAGCGGTATGCCCAAAGCGCATTGTTGAGAACTGCCGCCCAATCCTTTCTTTGCTTTACCGTCTTCTCCAAGATCTGCTTGATTTCTCTGTTGGATAGTTCTGTCAGCCCGTTCCCTTGAGGGTGATATGGGGTAGTAACGCGGTGCTTTACTCCGTACCTAGCAAGAAGAGAAGAAAGCCATCTGTTACAAAAATGTGATCCCCCATCACTTACCAGGGCTCTTGGTGTTCCGAATCTTGTTATGAGCTTTTGCAGGAACTTGATGACGACTTTGGAATTGTTGGTGACTGTCGGAATGGCTTCGACCCAACGTGATACGTAGTCCACTGCCAATAGAATGTATGTGAATCCTTGCGATGGCGGGAAGGGTCCCATGAAGTCGATCCCCCAGACATCAAATATTTCCACTTCAATCACCGGAGTCTGTGGCATCTCATCCCTCCGCGAGATGTTGTCGGTCCTCTGGCAGCGATCACAGCCCGTTATCCATCCACGACAGACTTCGTAGATGGAAGGCCAATAGAATCCGCTTGCTAGGATTTTGAAAGCAGTCCGGTTGGCTGAATGGTGGCCACCAGTAGGAGATGAATGGCAGGCTTCGAAGATTTTCTGCCACTCGGACTGGGGCACACAGCGGCGAATGACGCCGTCAGCACATCTGCGCCACAAGTAGGGATCCTCCCAATAGTAGAATCTGACGTCGTGCAAAAACTTCTTCTTTGCATATGGGGAGGAGTCCGGAGGAAGTACGCCGCCGACCAAGTAGTTGGCGAAGTCTGCAAACCACGGAGTTTTGGATTCATAGATCTCCTTCATGTCCCTCAAGGCATAGACCTGTTCGTCGGGGAATGTCTCTCGGATTGTTGATTGCTGATCATCTCCTTTGACCGGTGGTTCGAGCCTTGACAAGTGGTCGGCGATGACGTTCTCGCTTCCTTTTCTTTCCTTGATCTCCAAGTCAAACTCTTGCAACAGCAGTATCCATCGGATCAGTCTGGGCTTGGCATCTTATTTTGCGAATAGATACCTGATTGCTGCATGGTCGGTGTAAACAATTGTTTTCGAGCCTATCAGATAAGGCCGGAACTTGTTGAAGGCATATACAACCGCGAGCATCTCTTTTTCCGTCGTGGTGTAGTTGCATTGGGCCGGATTCATGCTCTTGCTGGCGTATTGAATCACATGGAAGAGTCTTCCTTTTAGTTGGCCCAGAACTGCTCCAACAGCGTAGTCGCTGGCATCGCACATCATTGTGAAGGGCTCTTCCCAATCTGGTGCGGTTAGGACTGGTGCAGTTACCAGTGCTTCTTTCAGCTTCTCAAATGCTTTCAGACATTCTTCATCAAAAACGATGGACACATCCTTCTCCAGCAGGTTGCACAAGGGCCGGGATACCTTTGAGAAGTCTTTAATGAACCTCCTATAGAATCTTGCATGACCTAGGAAACTTCGGACGGCTTTGACATTTGTTGGTGGTGGCATCTTCTCAATGGCTATCACCTTGGCTCGATCCACTTCCAGTCCGTCGGCTGATACTCGATGTCCCAACGCGATTCCTTCTCGTACCATGAAGTGGTATTTCTCCCAATTGAGGCATAGGTTTGTCTCGGTGCATCTCTTAAGTACAGTAGCCAAATTCTGCAAACAGACATCAAATGAGCTACCAAAAACCGAGAAGTCGTCCATAAATACCTCCATGATGTCCTCGATCAGGTCATGGAAGATTGCCGTCATGCATCTCTGGAAGGTGGCCGGTGCATTGCATAATCCAAAGGGCATCCGTCGGTAGGCGAATACTCCATATGGACAGGTGAATGTCGTCTTGTGTTGATATTCAGGTGCCACAGCTATCTGATTGTACCCTGAGTAACCATCAAGAAAGCAATACAAAGGGTAACCAGATAATCTATCGAGCATTTGATCAATGAAGGGAAGAGGAAAGTGATCCTTGCACGTGGCGGTGTTCAAAGCTCGGTAGTCAATGCAAACTCGCCATCCCGTGATTGGTCTTTGCGCTACTTCTTCCCCATCATCATTCTTTACAATTTGCATCCTCCTTTCTTGGCCACAACTTGTGTGGGGGCTTACCCACTTGCTGTCAGAAATTGGGTAGATCATGCCATGGTTAAGGAGTTTGAGAACCTCCTTCTTTACAGCCTCCTGCATGATGGGGTTTAGACGTCGTTGTGCTTGTCTCTTTGGTTTGGCATCCTCTTCAAGGATGATCTTGTGCATGCACAGCGAAGGGCTGATCCATTTGATGTCTCCCAAAGTCCATCCAATGGCGGACTTGTATGTCCGTAGAACTCGCAGCAGTTTGTCTAACTCCCCCTGTGAAAGATAAGCAGAAACGATAACAGGGTAAGTGCTATCTGACCCAAGGAATGCGTACCTGAGGTGTGTCAGGAGTGTCTTGAGCTCCAGAATTGGCGGCTCGGAGCTGGAGATCGGCTTTTCCGAACTGCCATCGATCGACGAAGCATCTTCGTCAATCGACGAGGTGCTTGCTGAGGCATCGATCGTCGAGGCATTGGAGTCGATCGACGAGAACTGGCTGTAGTGGCTGGGCAGCGGTTCTCTTTTAAGTTCTTTCTCACGGGTTACCTCCTCGAACACATCTAGCTCCATGACCAGATTCATGATCCCCTCGGTTGCTTCGTCCAAATTTGTGGATGAGGAAAGGGAGTGTTGCAAGCAGTTTTCCAGGAAATCCGGCTCACTTTTGCGACAGGCGAAAGGGGAAAACATTACCAGGCTGAAGCAGTTGATCATGTGGCATTCTTCTTCATAGCTTCCATCGTCGTGCTTCTGCATTGCCTTGTAAATTGAGAATGTGACGGACTCATTGTTCACTCGGAACGTCAGCTTGCCGTCGCGGATGTCGATTAATGCCCCTCCGGTTTTCAGGAATGGTCTTCCAAGGATCAGAGGAATATTTCGATCCTCTTCCATGTCAAGCACCATAAAGTCAGCTGGAATTATGAAATCCTTTACCGTTACCAGCACATCTTCAACGATGCCCTTCGGATAGGTGACTGATCGATCGGCCATCTGAAGTGAAATTGTTGTGGGTTTGATGCTTCCGATCTTTAACCATCTGAAGATTGATAGTGGCATCAAGTTGATTGATGCCCCTGAATCACAGAGAACCTTCCCGAAGGTCTCACCTCCGATGACACAAGAGATTGTGAAGGAACCCGGGTCTTCCCTTTTGATTGGCATCTTATTTTGAATGATGGCGCTGAACTCTTCGAACAGGTTGACCGTCTCCTGCTCCAAGAACAGTCTTTTATGAGAGACCATGTCTTTCAGAAACTTGATGTACCCGGACATCTCTTGAAGAGCTTCTACCAATGGGATGTTGATATGCACCTTCTTCATTGTCTCCAGAAATTGTGCATACCTTTCGTTCATCTTGGTCTTGGCAAACCGCTGCGGAAATGGCAAAGGCGGTTTCTTCATTGGTGGAGCAGGGGCGGTCGTTGATCGACGAGGGTCAGCCTCGGTCGACGGAAGTTTTGGCTCTTCGTCGATTGATGGGGAAGCATCATCGATCGACGGAGCTTCGCCTGTGACGACTTCTTTTTCTTTCTCGGCTTCTCCTTCATCTCGGGTGTCTGTCCCTGCTTGCTTGGGTCCTTCATAGGTTTTGCCCCCTCTCAGAGTTATAGCGTTCACCTGGTTCCTCTGATTCTGATTCTTGGGGTTGACCTGAGTGTTGCTCGGAAGTTGTCTTGGCTTGTGTTTAGTTCCTAGGGCATCGGCGATCTGGCTGACTTGATTTTCAATGATCTGCACGTGCTTTTGCATCTGATCAACCTTTGTGTTCATGCCTGAAATTTCCTGCTTCAACTTGGCTACAGTATCAGTAGAGCCTTCCATGAACTTAGCCAAAATCTCCTCGAGATTTGGCTTCTTCTTCTCCACTATTGCTCCTTCTTGTACGGCAAATCCTGGTGGTGGTTGCTCTGCAGCTTGAGGGTTTTCGTAGGAGAATCCAGGGTGATTCCTTGCGTGATTGTAGGTATAGGGTTGGTTATTCTGCTGATTGTGTTGCTGGTATCCTCCTCGGTAGTTGTTTTGATAACCGCCCCTTTGAATGAAATTCACTTCAGCATTGTCTTCCTCGACTGGACCCTGCACTGCTTCAACTGCAGCAACTGTTTTCTCTTGCTTCAGATTAGCAAACTCTTCCTTAAGCTTTTTCAGCTCGGCTGCCAAATCGGGTTGCTCAGCAACTTTTTCCACTACTTTCTCGACAGCTTTCACAGGCCGAGTTCGGCTTGAGGACCACCATTGAGTGTTGTTGGCCAGCTTTTGGAAGAACTCCATGGCTTTCTTTCCACTTTTTGTCATGACTGTGTCTCCTAGTGTGGTGTCCACCAATTTGGCTGTCTTATCATTGAGCCCTTCATAGAACGCCTCAACTTTCTCTCTTGGCGGAAAACCATGTCCGGGACAGGCTCTCAACAGCTCTTTGAATCTCTCCCATGTCTCACTAAAGCTCTCATCAGGCCTTTGAGCGAACCTGATGATTTTTTTCCATTTTTGCCTGATAACATTCGGAGGGAAAAAGTTCCCTAGAAACTCATTCCTCAATTCGGTCCACGTGCCTATGCTTCCCTTGTCCAGTGCGGTGAACCATGATTGTGCCTTATCCCTCAGAGAGAATGCGAACAGACGCATTCGGATGGCACTCTTGCTGACTCCTCCAATTTTGGCAATGTTGCAGAGCATAATGAACTTATCCAAATGCGCATAGGGGTCCTCAGTAGGTCTTCCTCCTAATTGATTTTGTTGCACCATCTGCACCAATCCGGTCTTCAGTTCAAAATTGTTGGCATTGATGCCAATCTTGAAATCTGTCTCCTTGAACCAAGGTTTATACCGGTTCTGCATGGCTTCCTCTTCTTCCTCATCGTCAGATTCCTCTGGAGGATCCTGGTTATCTTCCTCTTCATTGTCGGGATTGTCCTCAAACAGTGGGTTATGGCGAAGATCCCTTCCATTCGGATTGTTCCTCTCGAGGTCTCTTTCCAGATTGTACTGTTGGATTTGCGCCCTCATAGCTTGGACTTCTTGGAGAAGCACAGCCTGCTCCTCTGCAGTTAGCACTGGTGGAGGTGGTGGTACGTTATCTTCCATCGTGTGATTACTTGAGCTTTCCTGAGCACGCTTATTCTTTCGGATCTTTCTGCAAGTGGCTTCAATGTCCGGATAGTAATAAAGCGGGTCATTTCCTCTAGCTCTTGTACTCATGCACTACCTGTACAACAAAGGAGGTAGTGAGGTAAAACAGAAAATAAAACGAAACGAAAAATCGAAAATTCTGAAAAAAAAAAAACACGGCGTCGATCGACGAAACGAAAACAACTTCATTGATCGACGAGGAATAGCGTCGATCGACGTGGAATACGAAAAAGCGAGAAAAAATTTCAGAAAAAACGAAAATTACAGCCTAAAGCAATATTTCAATCACAGACTTAATAGTAAGATTAATTCTATTCTTTCCCCGGCAACGGCGCCAAAATTTGATCGCTAAATTATTTAAAAGCGACTTAGCAAAGCTAATAATATAGCGGCAAATGAAATTATCGATCCCTCAGGGAAAGAAATAACGAATAATCTTTAAGTACTAAGTCAAAAGTTCTTGAAAACACTGATTAGGAAAATCAGATAAAAAGTTTTGTTGTTTTGAAAATCGCAGTATTTGCTAATGGAAATTAAACAGGAAATTAAAAAGCTTTTGAAGTCAAATAAGAGAAGCACAGATTCCAGGGATATCTACCTATCAAGTATGACATGTATGAATGAATTGATTAATTCCCAATTTTAATTCCTCTTCGTAGTGAAACATCAGAAAAGTATTACGAACTTCTTTGTTGGACAATTCGTAAAGTAGATTAATTAATTACCTATCTCCGCTCGGTCTCAAGATAAATTAACTAACTCCAAAGATCTACAGATTTATTCCTACAATCAATCTCCTTCAGTTACGACAAGAAATCAGATTATATTGTGAAAATCTCTTTCCATTGAAAACTATCACAGTTACGTCTTAAGTAATCAACTAGATAATCCTAAGATGTGGCCAACAAATCAAGATTACGAATAAGTACAGATTTCACAAACTACGAAGGGAAAGGGAAAATAATTCAATCAATCAAAACATGTATACATTGATAGTTCGAAACCCTAGAATCTGAGAAAGGATTTAGTTACACATATTCATGGTAATATTCATCATGGAAAAATAAAACCTGAATTGCATAAAAACTGGAATCCGAAAATCTTCCCACAAGAACTTGTCTTCAAACATAAAACTCTAAAAATTCTTCAATACTAAAATCTTGTAATTGCTCTAAGTCTCCTCTCCTTTTAAAAAACGAATTTACATGAATATATATAGGGGTGAAAGATGTATCCAGCAGTATCTAGGGTTAGATATGCCTTTATCTCCAAATCAGATTCAGATTAGGAATCCCGCATGCGCGTCGATCGTGGCGGTCTGGCGTCGATCGCTGGCCCTGAAACATCTTCGTCGATCGACGAGCATTGGCAGCGATCGACGCGGCCTTTGCTTCCGTCGATCTTCATTTTCCCTTCGTCGAACGCTGTGCTTTCTTTGCCTCGTCGATCGACAAATCGACGAGCCTCTTTGTCGATCGACGAGGTGCTGAAACTGGGATTCTAATTCTTCTCTGTTTTTCGACTAAAAACCTGCATGATTCATCAAACACGACATTACGAGTACAAAATCCAATTCATGCACGAAAAAGATACCAAAAACGATCTAAACACTACACAATCAGTCAAAGAACCATAAGATAAGTTGGTGAAAATCCTAACTTATCAGCTCTCAGCATATATTCATTGTCCACGGAATAAGGAGATCTTCAAAGAATCAAGGCAAATGCTAAGTCCAAGCTCTCAGCAAATAAACATAGAAGGTCCAAGAAATGAATATATGATCAATGCTGAGTCCAGGCTCTCAACAAACTGTGTGATATAAAGTATTAAGTAATTAAGGGGTACAAAAAATGAACGAATGTTGAGTCCAAGCTCTAAGCATAGGCATTTCTAAATTGCTGGATGTACTATTCTCAGCAAATGCATTTCTGCATGTTGACTAGTAAACAAAGGAGAAATAATCATTTCAAATCTCTCGAAAGGCAGTATTATCTAAATGATGGAGAAGCAGCAGAGTCCACATTAATTGAAAAGGTGACTCTAGATCAAGGCGACAACTAATACCTAGCGGACACATCAGCCACGCACAAGTTTCCAACATCGTGGGATGTAAGGCAAACCGTCACTAAATGCCCAATCATTGATTCATCCAGATCAGAAGATGAGACCCAACCGCTCACATAAAAGCCAGTTACAAGCGCTCACATAAAGGAAGTTTGGTTTGGAAATTCTAAACCCTAGAACTCCCAATACTTACGATATTAAAATTTCTTCTACTCTACACATCTTTGAGTTTTCTGAAGAAGCATCAATGGCGGAATCATCTAACCGTGCTAGTCCCCCTGGTGAATGATCCGGGAGACTAACCATTCCTGGAGAAGCTGAACAATTCCAACCCAGGTTCACAAGTATTTTCAAGACAGAGCAAATTGATCAGTCAATCTCTTACTATCATCTTCTTTCCATTAGTCATGGTAAGGCACCGGGTGAACTCACTTACGCACAAAAGAGGGTGGCTAAAGTGAAAAAAGACAAGATACTTTATGAGTCGTTGTTCAGGAAGCACTATTGCGAAAATCTCATCGGCAAAATCAAATGCAAAAATCATTTGAAGTAACTTTTTGTGGAACCTCTAAAATTTCAGTCAAACATAGTTGCGGAATTCTTAGCTCGCGCAGTGGTAGATAAGAGTGAAAAGTTTTTCACTACAAATGTTTTGGGCACGAAGATTGTTGTGAGCCCTAAAGTATTAGCACAGAAGTACGGACTGCGAGCAGAAGGAGAGGATGTAGACAACTACAAGGTCAACGACGAAGTCGAGATGCAAAAGCGATGGCTAAAGTGGAAAATAGACACCTTCACAGAGTCATGGAAAGTAGTTGCACCCCTGCGATCACTTGAGGAACCAATGAAGAGCCTAGCACAGATTGTGATAAGAATGCTAGTAGGCGAGGTTGGTTCACTTTCAGAACTCGTGCGAGGAAGTTTACTGTTATGATGGCGATTGAAGATCAATTCTGAGGGAATTAGGCAAGATTTATCTACACAAAATGGCTAGCACACGTGTACAAGAACAAGAACATTAAGACAAATCATACGTTCACATAGGATGTGGGATTCGGGCTCAAGATCAGTCATTTTCTTGAGGGAATCATACCTAAAGGGAAGCGTTGTCATGGTGAAGATTTGTTGCTTTCTGATTACATACCACTAACCAGGAAACAAAAACCGCCGAAGAACTACAAAGAGCCAATTATTCCAAAATGAAAGAGCAATGTCAACCCCGAGGAAACAATCTCTAACAAAGAGGACCCCTACCAAGGACATGTTATCCTGCCAACTGTTGTTCCACTCACTACGAAGGAAATTGAGGAGGAGAGAAGGAAATCAGAACAGGATGCCCTGTTCAAAGAATATGAAAACTTAGTCGACATCTCTCAGCTAGAATCCGGTCAACCCCCCTGTGCCAACTATTGTAAAGAAGAGGCGCTCGCAGAGAAGCCCTTAGAAGAAAAGAAGCAAACTAGCAGGTGATGAGGAGCATGCCAAGAAGAAGGGAAAGCATGACCGCTTTCAAGGATCAACATTTAAAGTCACAGTGCCGGTGGTAGACACATCTCTACAAATTCCTGATTTCATCAAGGAAAGTGAGGCAAAAACCCATTGAGCCAGTCTCCAAGGATGCAAACAGAAGGCTTGAATTTTCTGATAGGGAGGAGTCGCGAAAGAAAAAGTGACAGGAGAAAGCGCAGAAAAGGGCATGCAAACAAAAAGAATTTGACAAAGCTAAGCTACAGATGACTCTTGAACAAATGGATGCTCAATACGAGCAAGTCATGGCTATTTATGCCGAGCGCAACATCAAGATTCAAGCTGGTGAACAATGCAGAAGCATTACCAAAAGGGACATCAAGAAGACACGGACTGTAAAAGGAAAAACAAAGACGAGAAATTTTGAAGAGAGGGTTTTGAATCCAAATGTCATGTCCGATGCAAAATTTGACAAATGGCAGAGGAAAGAAGCAGTCATGGAATCAAGGAAGACGCAGACACCTGCACAAAGGGAAAAGAGCTCTTCTACCCTGACTATTCAGCCCATCACCACCCAAGGGGGAAGAGTAAATGCTGAGGTAACTACTGGAAAATCTCTGTCACAGACTGCTGCGCAAGGAGGAAGCAGTTGTATAGCTGAAAAATGAACTAAGGATTAACAACTACCTGCGTCAGGAGAAGGCCAAGTTGTTACAATAATGGCAGAATACGATTTGGGGGAGGAAGGGAACCAAATCTCAACTGCTGACAAGGAAGACAAGTTAGAAAATGGGGAGAATGCTGACCTTGAGATGATGGAAATTGAGGGTACAACAAATTTCGAGGTAGCTACATAGAAAATTGCTCAACATGCCATTCCTGAGAAGATGGATGTTGATCCGTGCATTGCTGAAGAAACAATAATGGAAGAAGAAGCCACTACCTCCTTGGATGCGGAAGCCCGCGCGAGATTGTAAGAAAACCTCACTGCAAGTGTGCAAGTACGAAACAAGCAGTATCTACGTGCAATGGGAATGGATACATCTACTGTTCCAGGATGGAATTCGGAAGCAGATACTACCTCCATGCTTGAAAGCACAATTAAGTCACTCTGGCAGAGACAAATTCCAATCCCTACCTCTCCTGATGTATCAGGTATATCTTTCAGTGACATTCCTAGTACTGATGATGAGGAGCATGCAGGAGACACTGGAACCGCCAAAAGGAGTGTGACGCTTGCAGATGATGAATCCATGCTTCAAGGTGAAACACTAAGAGTGCCCATAGAAGGACCACCTGACAGGAAATTCAAAGCAAAGAGGATTCCTTAGTGGTGTCCCCCTGTCACCATGAATGATGATCTCATCTCATGGGCAAAAGTCATTTGCAAAGATCAAGTTGCTGCCGAGTTCGAAAACACATATCATGTAGAATTAATGGGCGAGTCTTCTGATCTAGAATGGTAGAGAACAGAGTTCTAGAGGTTGAGGTTTTTCGACTATGCCACACATGAACTACATTAAGAAGACCGCATGATCATGATAGTAAGTATGGGTCTCAACTATAGGCGAAGTGAAGAGGAATGGGCAGATGATTAGAAGGATCAGACATCCAAGAGGCAGTACACAGAAAAGTAGGTTGCTGCTAGATTGCGGAAGATTAAGGCGCACAGAGCAGTCACATGAGATCTCTCATTGGCACCATCCAAGTACGCTATTGAAGATTCAGCACCATTCACTCAATATTTCAAATCCCCAACAACACGAAGACAGATGGTCGCAGCTACTGCGCTGTAAACCAAGTTAATAGAAGAAGAAGTTGCACGAAAGAGAGAAAAAGATCGGAGGAAGATGTTGGAGTTCAAGGAGCGGATACTGAATCAATTAGCAAACAAATCATCCAGGATGAATACTTATAGGGCTCCTTCTCCAATTGCTGCTAAATAAGAAAGAGTTAGGGAAAATGAATCTGCCACAGCAGTCCATGTTGATCCACTGTCCACTTCGTCTCAAGCACTGGCTACCATTGTCACCATACCTACCGCCCAAAATCAAATTGTGCTCTATCAGAAACACCCAGTCATGACAATTGAGCCTTTGAGCTCTAGCACTTATCAGAGGGACCTCCAGAAATTCATCCATGCAATGGTGGAGAGGAGCATTGGAGAGCAATTAGTGCTGATCGTGCGAACCGAAGTAAAGAATCAAGTGCTTGAGGCAATGGAAGCACTTCACACCACTCTGCAGGACAATTTTGAAACCTTCTCCACCAACCTTTTTGTTGCGATCAAAGAGGGGGAAGAGAAGAGATTAGCAGAGGAGGAAGAGACTAAAGGAACAAGAAGATAGGTTCCGGTGCCTTGAAGCAAGAAGAAAACTGGAAGAAGACTAGAGAAGGCAGCAAGAAGAAGAAGAGAGTGAAAAACGAAGAAGGATCGAGGATTAGGAAAGAGTCAGAAGAAAATTAAGATAAGCCATACTGGATAACATCATGAATGTTACGCTCGAGACCCTGAAGTATGTGAAGAAGACCACCGCCAGTTCCTCAAGCGCCAAAAATGATGCTGATTCGGACTCTTCAATGACCAAGAAGTAACCTCTCTAAAACCTTGTATGTCTTCTACCTAAAAAACAAAATGTTTTTGATTTGGGTATGTGTTTCCTGTACATCATGGCAAGATTATTATTAATGGAAGCTAACCCAGGTTGAAGACAACATCTCATTGTCCAACGCTGAATTAATTGATTTAGCTGAAATTACACACTCAGTGTAATCAGCAAACTGCGTGGATTGTTGATGTGTATGATACGTTCCTGTATGATTGCTTGATAATTGTGCATGAATGTGCTACGTGCTTATCTGATAAATGATTTAGAAGACATTTACTTGAAGAAAAATTTATATAATCGAGCAATACCCTTGACATTTTGAGGGGGAACATTTAGGAACCATACTGAGTCTAAGGGAGTTGAGACACTGAGAATAGATTTGATGGGAATACCTTGTAATCTCAGTAATCAACTTTCCCATGATCAGTTAGTATTAAAGCTCAGAATTGAGGCTTTGATCGCACCAAAAAGGGGGAAATTGTTAGGAATATTGTTAGAAATATTAAAGCCCCTGGAT
The DNA here is from genome assembly GCA_026898455.1 of Plectranthus barbatus. Lineage (NCBI taxonomy): Eukaryota > Viridiplantae > Streptophyta > Magnoliopsida > Lamiales > Lamiaceae > Plectranthus > Plectranthus barbatus. The sequence continues at coordinate 181,479 of JAPKLW010000728.1, forward strand.
TGTCAATGTATGTTTATTATGTTTTGGTTCATCAAAGCTCAAGCTGATCTAGTTTCTAGCAACTTAGTATCAAGTCAAAATGTAAAAGTCCTGTATAGGTCATATATACTCGAGTTGTAATAGAACTAAAAAAGGTAGAATCAAGAATGTTGAAGGAATCAGCTGACCTGAAGATTGCTGAAGAAGCTAGTAAAGGGTAGCAAACACGAAGGAATGCGGAACAAACTCAAGAGAATGCTGAAGGAATAATGCAAGCATGTTGCGAGATCTTAGCGAGCCTGCTGAGATGTCAGCTGTGTATCAACTGCCAGCAAACACTGAACAACAATCATGACAAATACAAAGTCATAAATCAGAAGGATCCAGACCTCAAGGAAACCTGACAAATCAGAGAAGAACAATCAACAGACACAACGAAGGTTTCATGTTCAAACTAAAAGATCCGTTCTGACAAAGACGGCCACAAATTGGAGCTATGCCAACTAGAGAAGAAGGAGACTTGAAGAGTCACTGTGCGTTGCAGAAAAAAGAAGAACAGAAATCGGTGAGCAATCCCTTTGAGTCTAACGGATAAGATTCAAACAAGTCGTTTAAATCATCACCTATAAATAGGTGTCATCAAAAAATGATTCAAAGGTTCGCAAATATTCTATTTATAGGGAAAACAAGAGAAGATCCAGAAACTCTTAAACTCACACGAACTCATCCGAGTTTGTACTTGATTGAAGCTTTTTCACAAGCTTGCATACCTGAAGCTCGAGAACTCTGTAGTATAACTTCTAAGGTTAATTTTGGGATTCTTTTTATTCCTAGAATGAATCTAGCAGTCACCTTGTTGTGCAAGCGTAATTATCACGGGCAAACGCCAAACACAAGGATAGGTTCTGGGAAAAATTATAAAACTCCCAATAGTCGACGTCTAAGGATAAGGGAGGTTCGTCCTCACTCTAAAGAGCGACAAGGTAAAGATTGAAGACCGAGGTACTTGAAGGTGCGCGCTGACTAGACGGAGGAGCTGCTCAAAGTTATACATCAACCCTGACCTTGTAATCAATATAATAGTGAATTTTCAGTCAGAGGACTGAAGAGTGGATGTAGAACATTTGTTCGAACCACTATAAATCCTTGTGTCTTTTACTGATTTATTTTGTTATATTGTATGTGCGCATATTTGAAACTCAATACATCAAGTGTTGTAGTATATTCTGCAAATAAACTAACGAATATTTGAGCTTAAACACATTTTATTAATACTTGCTAAGTTGTGACCTTTGCGAGATAAGTGCAAGACATTATTAATAACTTTCGCTGCATATATAAATACTCTGATCAGGGACCAACACTCTTGTATCGCGTTGATTCATTCCAGTCACAGTAAGGATTTTCAATCTTCGTTAGCTCTGATTTTGAAATAAATCATGAGAGTATTGCACTCCTAGCTCTTGTATGAACGGGATTTTTAACATCATCCAAGATATCTGATTCTCGATGGTGTCTTAACCACCTTGGTCTTTGCAATTTTTCGACCTCTACTGGTTGGATGAAAAGACGTGTGCTCTCCACTCCTGCGATGGGCACATCCTTGAGAAACAAATCTTTAGAGATGATTTTTTCTCCAGAAATTGGTTCCGTTGCTGATGCTGGAACTTCTTCTCCAGCTCGTACAATTGCTAATGGCTATGCATCTGCTGGCTCCATTGTTTTTGGAACTTCTTCTCTTGCTGGCATCTCTCCAGTTGATTCACCAACTGCTGGTTCCTCACCAACTCCAAAGCCATTATTTCCTGCATCTAAATAGCTCTTAGCTCGCCAGATAGGTCTTCATTAGTGACCAGCTCCTCGTTCTTTTCAAGAACTTCTTCGACGACTTTGTCTTCACGCTCTATTCTTCCAGGTTAGATTCCCTCTTGATCCATGCTCTCATGTACGGAAATGCAATTCAAGGCCTCATCAAGTTCATTAGCATCATAGACCCTCTTGGTTGTTTATGGTCCAACCAAAGCAGTTGTTTGGCAAGACGGATCACTTACACAAGGGCGTCTATATCCTAGGAACACACGTTCATCAACCTTGGGAGAAAAGGTATTCAACATTCGACTCTTGTTAATGTGAATGTAACATGGAGAACCAAAAGCACGGAGATGATCTAAGTTGGCTTACGACCTTAGTAGACCTCATAGGGAGTCTTGTTCAGTCGGGCATTCAGAGCACTCCTATTCTGAGTGTAGCACGCGGTATTGAATGATTTAGCCCAACAATTCTCTTTCAAGCTGGCTTAAGCAGGCATTATCCTCACTACTTCATTGAGTGCTATGTTCCCCGTTCTTTAATGGAGTTCTTGTAGCTGACTTCTCATGGCCAATCCCAATCTCTACAAAGAAGTCCATCAGTGGCCCATTGCAGAACTCGGTCTCGTTGTCTCATCTGATCATCTTGATTGGTTCTCCCTTCTCATTCTGAATCCGTATCACAGACTATGGTAATGTCAGCTTAACCTTATCCTTCGTCTTCAGCAGCTCCACCCATGTGTATCTCGAGTTGTCATCAACGACCACAAGATAATATATTTTGCCAGCAATTGTGGGAGGGGTCACAGGACTTAACAAGACTATGTAAAGAAGCTTCAGCACACGCTCGGTGCTTGCTATGTCTATTTTGCTCTTGAAGGACATATTGGTCTGTTTTCTAAGCAGGCATGCCTGCAGATTCTTTCCTTCTTGAATCCGCCCTTGGGTACACCTTCTACCAACACATTGTTTGTCACATGGTTGATGGTCTTGAAATTAATGTGACTCAGCCTCTTTTACCACAGCCAGTTTATATCTGTATTGGCTGCCATGAAGCACGATCTGATAGCTTGCCCCATCAACCACATATACGCCTTCTTTCCTTATTTCTGTTACCTAAACTTTCTTGGGAGCGATATCTTTGATTTGAAATTCTAATTTTGCTACTGAAACCTTAAAACCATTCTCATTAAGCTGATAGATATTTAGTAGATTGTGTTTTAAGTTGGTAACTAGGGATACGTTGTTGATTTTGATTCCATTATGCTTCACGCATCCCTTTCAAATAAAACATCCATTGGAATTGTCACTGAACATTATTGGGGGTCTCTTTACCATTATCAAATCTATTATCAAATCTCTTTTGCTGATCATGTGTGCTGAGGATATGCTGTTGAGGATCCACAAACTCCCCTTCTTCAGAAGTTCGAATGCATGTACTTTTTTCTGCAAAATAGGAATTATACTCTAGGTCCCTGATCATCTGCAGGTCCAGAAAGATAAGTACATTGGATTATTGTTTTGGTAATCCAAACCTGAAATATCTTCATTTTGTGACGTTTTTGATGACCTTTTTCCTCTACTTTACTTTCCTCCTGTAATAATACATGACTTTTTTGTGAGAAGATTAGGTTTATGTAGAGGTGTCGTCCGCTTGGAATTTGACTTCCTTGCTGGACATCGAAAAACTGGTTCCAGAACGGTGTGTGAACCATGTGGCTTCTTAGGATTAAATCCTTTGCCACCTGGGGTTAGCCTTAATAGCCCTTGAAAAAGAAGACTGATTGGGCTCAGGCTTCAAGTAGGTGTTCCCCCTACTTGGATGAATCTTTTTCTCATTTTTTAGGATGAGAAAAATATTTGTTGTTATAGTTGTAACCATAGGGTGCGTTTGGCTTCATCACAAGCAGAGCTAGTGCGACCCGTGCTGGCTGATAAATGCAGTATTTTGTTCACTTATCATTAGATTTTATGTTTATTTTATGCATTTATATAATTTTTTAGTTGTTTTCTTAGCATAATGCGGTTTTTATGCTTGGTATGTTGTTCGTGGTGAATTTTTCAGGTTTTGGAGTATAAAATCAACTAAGTGATGAAAAGGATAATTTTTCCAAGATTTCTATTTTGACAGACACGTGGCGTGTCGGTCGACATGAAGAATGAGGCCAGATAGTCAAAGTGTTGACTTTCAGTCGAAGTCAGCAACCCATGTCGATCGACATGGGGCATGTAAATCGACATGAAGAGAAAAGAGGGAGTCGAAGTGAAGCTCATCTCAATCAAAGATGGATCTCTATTTTGGTCTACGTGGAGTATGTCGGTTGGCATACAGAGCTTTTCGGTGAGAATTTCAAGACTTGGGCCTAGGGAAAGATTTAACACCTCATACCTTGTATAAATAGCATGTAGGTTTTGAATTTTAGGACTTGTGCCACTTTTGATACTCAAAAAAATTTGTTTTCCATTCTTTTCTATTATTTTTGCTTTTGGATTGGAGATTTTGATCAAGAACTGACAGCCTAGATTGAAATCAACTGCACTTTTATTTTATGGAGAGTATTTACATGTTCTATCTTTTCTTGTTCTTAATCTCCATGTTCATGAGCATGAAATCTTTTAATAAGATTATAGGGTAACTGTGAATATCTTGGATGCATGTTTAGGGTTTATTGAGTCGATCAAATTAATAATCAAGGTTTATCAATTCTTGTGCTAATTCTGAATCGGAGATAATTTGCCACTAACTTGGCTTTTTAGTTAATTAATTTGAGACTGATAGGTGAAAATTAATTATTGGATTAAAAATTGTTAATATGATTTTTAATCTTGTTTGAAAAGAAAACAAATAAGTCATAGGAATAAATCTGAGATTTTTGGGAGTTGTTAATTGTTCTTGAGACTGAAAGGGTATAGGCAATCAATAATCTACTTTATGAATTGCCAGAAATTGGAATTTGTAATAATTCGCCGATGTCTAACCTTATTCTTTATGTTTAAATGATAGATGAAATTTTCCTTGCATGTTGTCCAAGTTATGAACTTTGAAAAGATTGTTGAAAATTGAATTGCTAATCCATAACTGGTACGCTAAAAGTTCAATCACTTAAACTCCTAGCTAACCAAGAATAAAAAATATGTCTAATCCAGGATCTATCACCTTCTTCGTTTGCCTGCTAGACTACTAGTTCATTTTGAGTTGTTATGGTATCTAAGAAATTCTATCGTTGAGTTGAGTATTGACAAAAACAATCTATCACCTATCTATCTAACTAGCACTCACTAACAAAACAAGAATCAATAAAAGTAATAATCATCATAATTATAATCTCTCATACAACTTCAAACAATCCAACAATAACAAGATCAAACACTAACCAAGTGATCACAATGGAGGGAAAATAGGACATTGGAATGAACTTTGTAGTGAACAATTTACAACCGATTAAATCATGCAAACACAAATTAATCTTCCAAGAGATGGTCAATCCACACTTATGTGATTAATTCCTTAAGCACTGGCAAACTAATTGTACATGGGCTAGATTTAACAAACCGTCACATTATCCAAATCTAACACAACCCCAAATGTTCGTGGATTCTTAACCTATATGCTTTCTCCGCACATGCATTGGATAGACACATACATAAGAACATGCTAATCACGACTCATTGATCCGCGTAATGGCTTCAATCTATATGTCAAGTATCAAGTAATAGACTCTTATCTACATCACTTGAATATGAATAAGATCTAACATGCCTTAATCATCAAGGAAGAGGTAAGAAAGTAATCAGTTAATCAGAAATCATCCTCTACATTGTTCAATCCAACATCCCTAGGTGTTTAGCTACTCATATCTTTGAATTGGTACAATTGAATTGAAAGACAAAACTTAGCCATTACAAAGAGATTTGAAAGTGCAATTTTCCCCAAATTGGATCCTTGGCCTTGATCTAGACTTGATTCTTCATGATCTTCATCAATTGGATGGATTTGGATAAAGATCCTCCTCACTTGATGGTTGAATGGAATGGGTAGAGTAAATCGGAGTGATACAACCGTAAAAATGAGTAAATGTGTCAAAAGTTCTTTCCCAATTCGTCCTTCAAGCTTTTATACTATGTTCTTAGACTTCAATCTCACCCCGGATGATATCGGCTTGACCCGGCACATCGGGGATTGCCCGGGACAGAACGAGCTCAATTGGGATTTGTCTTTGTCTGGCAGATCCCGGCCGATATGAGCAGGGGTTTGGTCGAGATGAGCCAGACAGAGGCAAATCTCGACCGAACCCAAAATTGTCTGGATCGGGATTTGACTTTGAAATCTTCCCTGTTGCTCCTCTGCTCCATCTAGGTCGGTATTTGTTATGCCTAGACACGATCCGAGTCGATTTTTCACCAAAATTGGGCTTAACTTGACAAAAAATCCTCAAATCCTTCCCTACAAAACACTAACATAGAAAAACACAAAAACAAGACAAAAATACATGAAAAACCTATGATATGTGGGTAAAATGAACACAAATAAGCATGCAAACATATCAAAAAGTAGGTCATTTTACACACATATCATAATCCCTCTAAATTAAACCTTTGATTGTCCTCAATCAAAACAAAGAAAAGTAATCCTCCAACCTAGTGCAATACCTTATAGCTCATCATATCCATCTTAGCATGCCTCAATCAAATGAGATTATCACCTAAATTTGGGCAACGGTTAATGCAAGAGACCCAAACCACACAACTAGATAGACTTGAGAAATAAAATTCACTCCTTCACGTGATTAGGGACCATTCACTCAAGCAGGAGATATCATGTTCGATTTCCATAAGCTTGCATTTTATCTCACCACTATACTACAACGAGCTATATTCTAGAATCAAGAAGTCCTTTGTTTTGGTTAGAACATGGTAATATACAAGGTAGGTGATTTTAGGCCAAAGTGACTAAACTCCTCAAATTCGCAAAACCCCCAACATTTTCTCCAATCAGCCAATCTTGAGGCTCATTCAACTAAATTCTCTTTTCTTTTCTTTTTCACTTTCTTTCTTTCTTTTCTTTTTTTTTCTTTTCTCGTGCCCTTGCATGTTTTACTTTTCTCTCTTTTTGTTTTCTTTTTTCACCACAAATTTTTTCGTTGGTGCTCATTTTTCATAACTTTGCACCTCTTCTTTTCCAACTTCCAATTTTTTATTTTCTAGCCTCATCAAATGGGATTCAACTCAAGCAACAAACCAAACAATTCCCAATCCAAGCTCACAACACCGTATTCATTCTCAAACTCTTATTCCCCCAAACTTTGTCCTAATCATATCAAAGATTAATCTCCAATAAGGCTCAATCACCGGAAACGAAGTTAAGAAAGACAAATATTGAACAAATAGAATGCCTTATACTCCCGATGTGTAAGGTAGGACTAAGAATCGATGGTCTAATATCATTTTCTAGTCAATAGCTCATGCTTAATACAAAGAGAATGTATGCAAGTTCTAGATTTCTCACTCTCAATCTCGCCTCTCACAACCGAATAGATATAACAATATCATGGTTCAAATCTCACGACTTTTTGTTAAGTCTCAAGCATTAACACGCACAAAGCTCGGCAATTCAAAAGTCTAATCTAAGCATGCATCAATTTCTATGATTCCGCCCTATCATTGGTTCAAGTAAGATTCAAACTTCCCTAGTTTATCAAAAGACAATCTCTAGCCTAGTTTGGGTTCATCACTCACACACAATCATGCAACACTCAATCAACCTAATGCTAATGCAACTAAAATGCAACATAACTAAAACAAAAAATAATGGCAAGAAGAACGAAAGAAGGTGTTACCCATCAGCATCCACGAATCAAGCTCACTCCATCGCCTTATTGTACCTACTCAAACAAACATAAGTACACCACCAATTGAGCATATTCCTTTTCAACAAAAGCTCATCTCCACCAAACAAAAGTTTCCACTTCCAAATACTACCACAATGAATCCTCACAAGCATAAAACATTGATTCCACAATCATAATTATCCAATCATCTTTCCACCAATCATTCCACAATCTAAAATCAATATAAATCCATCATTGTATCACTAGTACCACCAAACATCCCACTATCCATTCATCTATCATCTAATCAATCAAAAATATAGAAAGAATAAACCCATGTATCCAATCAACAACGATTCCATTCATCAAAAAGATAAAATCCATAAAAACATCATCAAATCCAACTCCAAGTATCAAATATACTACAACCAAATTGAATCCAAATGTATCCAAATATTCAAATCTCCAAGTCATCTAAAAACTAAGGTAGAATAAGTGCAAGGTAGTATAAAATGCAAGGTAGTAAGAGAGGAGAAGAGTAAACCAAATGCACCGACAACCGGCATATCCCCCCCCAAACTTAGTCAAGTGAGCCTAAGTTTGTCAAAAAGGTGGACGGTCCTCAATCACTCCCCTCGATCCTGTGGAATTCCCCTATCAAAGAAGAAACACAACAATCAATACTAACAAGAATAATTCAAAAAGTTTATAAAAACCATAAGCACTACCCAATTAAAGCAATTAAAATTGGGTTGCCTCCTAACAAGCACTTCTTTAAAGTCATTAGCTTGACTCCATTACCTCATCATCTCAAAGAAACATCCAATACCGTACAAGGGCCATCATTCACAAAATACCTCTTCACCCTATGTCTGTTTACCTTAAAACAATTGTCATTATCTCCCATCAACTCCAGAGTGCCATTATAAAAAATGTGATGCACCTTAAAAGGTCCGGAACACCTAGACCGAAACTTCCCCGGCATCAACTTCAACCAAAAATTGAAAAGAAGTACCAAATCCCCCGGAGCAAAAGTCTTTCCCCGAATGTGCGAATCATGGAATCTCTTGGTACGTTCCTTATATATCCTCGAATTCTCATAAGCTTCATTCCTAAACTCATCCATTTCATTTAAATGCATCACCATATCACCTTGAGCTCTCTTCTAATCCACATTAACCACCTTAAGAGCCCAATAAGCCTTATTCTCAAGCTCCACCGGAAGATGACATGACTTCCCCAAGACTAATTGGTATGGGGACATCCCAATTGGAGTCTTGTAAGCCATCCTATAAGCCAAAAAAGCATCATATAACCGCTTGGACCAATCCTTCCTTGACACTATGGTTTTCTCTAAAATCGCCTTACTCTCCCTATTGGCAAGCTCCGTTTGACCATTCCCTTGAGGGTAATAAGCCGATGTAACCCTATGTTTCACACCATATTGAGCCAATAAATTTTCCAACAACTTATTAAAAAAATGGCTTCCCCCATCACTAACCAAAGCCCTAGGAATGCCGAACCTTGTCACAATACCTTACAAAAACTTCAACACCACTTTAGCATTGTTAGTAACAGTAGGATAAGCTTCAACCCATCGGGACACATAGTCAATTGCAAGTAAAATGTAATGATAACCAAACGATAGAGGAAAGGGTCTCATAAAATCAATACCCCATACATCAAAAAGATCAACCTCAATGAACATTTAATAAGGCATTTCATCTCCATAGGTTATGGACCCCATTTTTTGACACCTATCACAAGCTTTCACAAAATTCATGCAATCGCGGTAAATAGATGGCCAATAAAATCCACTAGAGAGTACCTTCATAGCCATACGGTTGGCGGCAAAGTGCCCCCCACTTACCGATGCATGACACTCTTGGATAATATTTCTCCACTCTCCTTGATGAACGCACCTCTGAATGATTCCATCTGCGCACCGACGAAACAAATACGACTCCTCCCTATAATAAAACCGCACGTCCTTGAGGAATTTCTTCCTTTGATGTGGTTTCAAATCGGGAGGAAATACCCCAGCTACAAGAAAGTTAGAAAAATCAGCATACCAAGGGATATTATAAGAACATACAAAATATGTTCATCAAAAACTTGTTCATTAATACAACCATCACTCTCATCTCTTTCAACCGGTTCTTCTAACCTAGGCAAATGATCTGCAATCATATTCTCACACCATTTCCTATCTCTTACTTCCATGTCAAACTCTTGAAGAAAAAAATCCATCTAATTAATCTAGGCTTAACATCCGGCTTCTTAAACAAATATCTAATGGAAGCATGATCCGTTTTCACAATAAACTTAACCCCAACCAAATAAGCCCGAAACTTATCATAAGCGTACACAACTGCCAAAAATTCTTTCTCAGTTACCGTGTAATTGCATTGAGCCGGATTTAGAGTCTTACTTGCATAAGCAATGACCCTAAACACCTTCTCTCTTATTTGCCCCAAAGCTACCCCTATAGAAATATCACTAGCATTACACATCAAAACAAACTCATCATCCCACTTGGGAGTTACAAGCATGGGGGCAGTAACAAGAGATTTTTTCAAAGTTACAAAAGCCAACACACAATATTCATCAAGCACAAAAGGCACATCTGTTAGGTCTGGATGTATAAGTCCCACATTAAATTTGATGTTTTCATGTGTCAAAACTGTGTACCAAAGTTTAGGTCTTAGAGTTATTTCCTCATGTAATCCTTGTATAGGATGATCGACTTGTAATAGTCTAGGAGAAGAAAACTGTCAAAAAATTGTTGAACAATTTTTGAAGTGGAAGACTTTCAAACGAGAAAAATGTCAAGTGTAATGGACGAGAAAAATTGTACAGACAATTTTTAAACTGTCAAGGATTGTACAACAGAGAAAATTGTGGATATATCGAGAGGCACTCACAGTTTCAGACCAGGATAATTTCACGTCAAACAAACACGTAAAAGGCAAGATGCCAAACAGTCATAAAAGAGCATTGAAGAATCAATGATAAGGAACGAAGATACACTCAATTATAACTGAAGTACAACGTTGTTCGAGTCTGACACAACTAGTACAAACTGAGCCTGCAAAAGCATGGCAGTGATTTAGAAAAGGTAGAGGAGTAGGTCTACTTTACAGAGAATGATGGACATTGGTTGGACATCCTTCGAATTTTCTCTACCGGCTATTTTCAAATACCCAATTATTTATAGCAGAAGGACAAGAGAGACAACAATCCATCCCAGTCTTCATTAACCTTGTCGTTACTCTGCCGAATTTAAAGCTCAAAGCATTTATCGCCCTCAAGCGAAATGGCATTAACAACATGGTTCATTTATTGAACACGAGGTATTATTGCTTAAGGAATCCTTAGAGATTCTCCATGTGACCCTGTGTACACGAGGATTAAGTCTTTCAACATAGTCTACTTTCTTGGTGTTCTTTCTTTTCAAGTAAGAACACAACAGCCTGACTCTCTAAGGAGAAGAAGGTTCTTACGGACTTTTAACAACCTGCGTATATTAGGGGAAGAACTCAACCATCCATCCACCGGAGAAGGAGAAGGGAGGTTTGTCCTCAATCCATTTCCGTCGACCGCTAGTTTTGAGAAGACTTCAAGGTGTCACCTGGCTTTGAGGAACTGAAGAAGGCGTGAAGATCAACTACCTGGACGAGCGAACCATTCTGCTGCGAATGGTGGTTTTCGTGGTGATTAGCTATAGATCATGAGGATTGTATCTTTATTACGTAGGACTTAAGGCTCCGAACCACTATAAATATCCTGCCTCATTTACAGTTTTATTTACTTCTCGCACCATACAGTTTTCAATTGTGTTTTGAAACCTTCACCACTTATCTAAAACAGTGTTGAAGCGTATAACTGTTGACCTAATATAACTGTGAACTGGCTACCTAAAACTGTTGGCTAACACAAATTGTCTTTATGAACTGTTGATTAAAACTGAGTCTCTATTTTTGAACTGAACTGCCCGCTTTAAGAGTGCAAATAACTATCCTTATACTTCCGCTGCATATTATTTTGTACTCTGATCTCGGACCAACAAGTGGTACTAGAGTAGGTCGGTCTTTCTAGATTGTCTTATTTTGAGTCGCTTAGGACCAGATATATTTCCTTGCACTCTTTATTGTTTGTTAAGTGTGATTAGCGAGCAGATTATCTTTAGATAATGATGAATTATCTGAGTCTTCCCAAGTACAACCTGAAGAAGTTCACGATTTGGAAGAAGAGATGTCTCATCCTACTAAGAGCTCAGTATCCAGAGATGGATGAAGTTTTGAAGAATGGACCTCTGAAGCACCAGAAGATCAATATCCAGCTCGCAGGAGAAGATGGCCAAGGTGGTGTCCAAATGGTAGATAAGCCACTGGAAGAATGGACACTTGAAGACAAGAAACATCATCAGCTTGATCCTATCGCTCAAGATATGATCATGCAATCTCTCCCAGATTCTCTCATGGACGAAGCCATAGAGAACAACAGTGCTAAAGAGTTATGGGACTGGATAAATGAGCTCACAAAGGAAACTAAAGCAATGAAGCGCAATAAAAAACAAATGTGTGTTGATAAATACGAATCCTTCCAGATGCTGCCTAGCGAATCGACCAAATCAATGGAAGCAAGGTTCAATGCAATCGTTAGTAAGATGAAAGGTCTTGGAAAAGAAGGAAGTGTGGCTGACATGAATGCCAAGATTCTTTCACGAATACCAAAGGAAGATTGGTTTTTCAAAACCACTAGTCTAAAGACCATGGATCTCTCGAAAATTTCCACCAAAGAACTGTTCACCGAACTTCAAGCCCATGAATGGGACATTCAGATGGTGAACAAGAATGAAGTTATTAGAACCCAAAATTGAGTAGCAAATGATGATGCTGCATTCTTCGTAAAAATAGACTTCCGAAGACGATAGAAGAAGCCAGTTCAATTCGTGAAAACTGCCTACCAATCCTCACCAGCGAAGGATGCTTCCACCTCAGTTCAAAAGAAGGAAACTAAACTGTCAGTTGCCAAAATTGAGGATACTTTTTCAAAAGGCCAAAGGAAAAGGTTCACAAAGAGAGAGCCACGCACATGCTATGAATGAAACACTCCAGATTATCTTAAGTACGAAAGCCCTCTAGTTTCTCAGGAGGAGAGAGACAGACTGAAGAAGGTGTTTGAAATGAGAGCATCTAAAGTTATGGCCCAAGAAATGCTCACAAGAAGTAAAGTGCCAGACGTGCCAGACCATGATGATGGCTATTACACGTCTGGATATGAGAATGATGAGGAAGCACTCCTTGTCTTCATGGCTCCTATTGATGGAGATGTAACCGACGAAGAAGACATCGCTTCAAACTGTGAAATAGTGGTAACAACTCATATACCCTCATCTCTTGCATCTACATGCTTTGAAGAAAACTCTGAATTTTTTTGCTCAAATCCAGAAGATGTTTCTCTTGAAAACATTATCAAAGAGGTAGAAAAATTTCATGAGATTAAATATGCAATAGCGAGTGAAAATGCCTCACTAAAATCAGAGATTTCAGATTTGACCGATGAAGTTGCAAAGATGAGGTCAATCAGTGAGGATTTTGAAAAACTCAAGGAAGAACACTCAAAATTCCTTAAAGATTTTGAAAATATTTCAAAAGAATGTGATTCCTTGAAGAAAACTGAGTCTGTTACATGTGAATGTACTTTCAAAAATAGCTCAAGAAAATTAGAAGAAATTCTGAATGCTAAAAAACAACCAACCGATAAACACGGAATTGGATTTATGGAGCACCAAAATGAAAAGATTTTGAGCGAACATGCATCTATTTCAAGAACTAAGAAAACCTTTTCTGGCTCTTTAAAAGACCAAATGCTGGTCAAAAACTAAACCGAAACTGGCACCTCGATAAGGAATCAATACAGTTCGTAAACTATACCAACAAATTATCGAGAGGAAAACTGACTTTTCTTCAAAACCGGATAAGTGTAGTATTCAAACTGCAATGTATCCAGTTTTACCAACAAGAACGATTGAGAAAACAAGTACATGTTGCAAGGAAGTCAGTTCGACAATTGGATAGAAATCCGAGATGTTTTGTAGAACTCAATTTTATCATAACAGTTATCCGAATAGGAGGAACACCTATTCGAGGCCTGAGTAGAGACAATTTTACTAACAAAAGACTATGATTGCTAAACACCTGAGAACAGTTTCTCGAGACTCTTTCCAAAACAACAGTTTCAAGAAGATTTCACACACCACAACCTTTCCTAACATGCATTCAAACAACATACATTATTTTAGAATAAAGGTTAACCAATCACTAAAAAGTGATTCAGTTTCACGAACTGTAAGAGTGAAACAGGTCTGGATCCAAAAAACTGACTTTGCAGGATCCGAAAGGATGCGGAGACCTAAATGAAATTTTCTTTCTTGCAAGAAATCACTTATTATGGTTGTTGGTTGAATCCCAATGAATGAGGCTAGATTGAAATAAGTGAAGAATTGGAAAGGAAAGAGAGAAAAATGGTGCAAGTCATAAAAATGAGCACCTACAAAAAATTTGTGTTGTTAAGGAAAAGAAAAAAAAAGAGAAGAAGAAACGTTGAGAAAGAATAAAAGAGAGAGAGAGAGAAACGAGAAGAAGAGAAAAATAAAAGAAAAGAAAAGAAAAGAAAAAGTGTAGGAAAATGAGAAGAAAAGAATAAGCCTCGGGATTAGGGGTTCGAAGTCGATGATTGGGGAGTTCTTAGGAAATTGAGGAGTTTAACTAATTTGGCCTAAAATCTCCTACCTTTTTGTTAACCATGTTATAACAAAAACAATGACCTTCTTGATTCTAGGAGCTAGCATGTTGTAGTATAGTGGTGAGAATGAATGCAAGCTTATGGAAATCGAGCTTGAAAACTTGTGTTTGAGTGAATTGTCCCTATACACGAGAGGGAGTGTGTATTATTGCTTTTATCCAATTTTGTTGAGTGGTTTGAGTCTTTAGCATTAACCGTGTCACAAAGTTAGGTGATAATCTCATTTGACTAGGGCATGCTAAGACGGATAAGATGAGTTATGAGGTATTGCACAAGGGAGAATGATTTCTTTACATTGTTTTGATTGAGGACAAGCAAAGGTTCAAGTTTGGGGGATTATGATATGTGTATTAAATAACCTATATTTCGATGTTTGTGCATGCATGTTTGCATTTATTTTACTCCCATATCATATGTTTTTCTGTTGTTTTCGTTGTGTTTTAGTGTTTTGTGTGGTTTGGAGTGTGTAGGATAGGTTTGGAGCATAATTAATCAGTTTGGGCTGAGTTTTGGTGGAAAATCGACCGATCCGAGTTGCAAAGGATGTTAGGATCGACCGGGATAAGCAGGGGAACAACAAGATGGATTTCAGATAGCAGAATCAACCGATCTTATGCAGGATTGACCGATCTGGTAGTTCAGAGGAGAAAATTGACCGATCCAGATCAAGCTCGACCAATCTGGTCTGTTCAGAGGTGATTCAACGGTACAAAGGGCATGAGCTAGAAATGAGTGACTAGATCATCCTTCTAGGGATTAAAATGTGTTTGCATCGATGATTAACCTAATTGGATTACATCTACGTTTATTTCAACATTATATCTCTCTCATTTGACTGCTTGTTTTGCTTGTTCTACCAAAGTGTTGAGGAAATTGATTGATTGGGTTTAGAATTCAATATGATGAATGTTGGTCTGATTTGTTGTTTACCATTAGTTGTTAGCTTAGTTTAAATTGAATGCCTAGATTGATAAAAATCATTCAACAAATTTGTATTGCCTAGCTATTAGACTTTACCGTAGTATCCCGATAATCTAGTGGGCGAAGGGAAGAAGGACTTGGATTGATAATTAAACCTTGAGTGTGCCTTGAGAATTCGTGTGAGTTTTTATTGTGCATCAAGTTTATGGCATCGTTGCTGGGGACTTCATTTAGTAGGTTGCTAGGTATTGGAGGAAGAGTAAAGCTTGTATGCTAGATATTTGATTCTTTGTTTGTGTGATTAAATACTTTGTTTAATATTGTTTTACTTTGTTGGTTGATTGGAGTTTGTGGATTCTTGTAGGTGGTGTAGTTCACAAGGTCCAAAGCTTGGTTGTTCAAAGTGGAAGCTAAAATGGAGAGTCAAAGATGAGTTAATGCAGAGAGGATTGATGAGCTTGAAAGGCAATTAGAGGTGATGAGAGTCAAAATCATGGAAAGACAAAGACCACAAAGGCCAATCCGGACGGTATTTGAGAAGATGAGGGAAAGTAGCTATCGATGGAAAGAAGTTAGAACGAAAAAGGAAGAAGACTATCTGGACGAGGTGAATTTTGTAAATCGAAGGTGGGGGAACGATCGTTGGAACTCTCAATATGATTATGGTGAGATGTATACGAATCATTTTCATTATTCTTCGCCGACATATCAGTATTATGGTTGGAATCTACTAGTGGGGAATGGAAATACCGATTATGAGAATTGGAAGGCTCCTATACGAGGAGAAAGGGATGATACGATGTATATGAACAAGGAAGGAGAAAAGAAGTTTGAAAAATGCGATGAGATATTTGAAGATATTTAAGCACAACTCTCAGCCATTGCTAAACATTTAAGTGAAAGAAAGCAAGAAAAGATAGAGAAGGTGAAGGAAGAAGTTTGAAAAATGCGATGAGGTAAATGAAGATATCAAGGAGCCGGTGCAATGGAGAAGGGTGAGAGTGAGATGCCTTCATCGGAAGAAATGCGAAATGAACCGACCGTTGTAAGTTTGTTGGAAGATGAGAGATTTATAGCAAACAAGGAAAGTGATGGAAGGTTTGAGGAGCCAATGGAGGAATGTTGGTCCATTATGATCAGAGTCGTCGTGGTTACAATAAAGTACACACACGAGGTGCAGCGGAATAGATTGCGTTTTCTTGTATTTAAATTATTCTCAACTCTATTTTAGTTAAAGTTTACTTAGGTTACCTTTTTAAGTTATACACTAGCAACTTGGTCACTAGGTTTTAAAACATAATAGCTCGAAAAGCAGTAACAACAAGACAACACACAATTTATAGTGGTTCGATCAAATGATCTACATCCACTCCTTAGCCGAATCGCTAAGAATTTTACTAGAAAGTATACGGTGTACAAAGAATTGCCTTTCATGCTAAGCAATCAGCCGTCTGAAGGTCTGTCTGCTTTACGGCTATCTTTCAATACCCCGAACTTTCCTGGTGTGGCTTCGGCCTAGTCAAGGGCGCACCTTCATAAAACTCGCTTTCACCAGTCACTTGGAAGAGTTTAGAGTTCCCTCCAAACTATCGTGTGTTCTCGGCTTCAATGCCCGCCTTAATCAATTTCTTCACAAGAAATTGATTGTTGGATACTTTCCTTAAAAAGAAAGTGATCCCAATTATTGAAGTTTCTTGAACCAGTTCAAGAATCACTCAGAAGAATGTCAGACGTAGTGAGACACTGTGAAAGTTGAAGGCCTTTGGATATCTCTGGATTGTACCTTTCAACTGGACTGCTCTCTTGCCTTTTTGCTTTTTGGATTCTTTCGTATATCGAGTTTTGGTTAGAGAGTGAGCAGCACCTGCATCTTCCTTTGACTTGCCTTTTATAGCGGTGTCCTCGAAGTTTTAGTCGGCAGATCCATTTAGACACAACGGATCTTTCTCCTTAAATGCAGGTAGCTATTTACTAACTTTTCTGCTTTTGGACAGGCTTTTCCGTCCTACTTCTGACATGGCTAATCATCGCGTGTTGGTCAGAATGGCGGTGTAGCAGTTGTTCTAGTTTGCTTTGCTGAGCTTCTACTGATACGGGATGCTGGATCTCTTTCAACATGCTTCTGGTCTCAATGCGTAGCAAGTGCTTTGTCTGCTACTCTGATTTTGGTTTGCTAGCATCTTCAGCAGTTTAGGATGTATTTGTTGAATGCTGACTCCTTAGCATTCTGTTATTGCTAGCGGTCTTCCTTTAGCATTC
This sequence comes from Plectranthus barbatus, assembly GCA_026898455.1. Lineage (NCBI taxonomy): Eukaryota > Viridiplantae > Streptophyta > Magnoliopsida > Lamiales > Lamiaceae > Plectranthus > Plectranthus barbatus. Next base: position 199,084 of record JAPKLW010000728.1, read on the forward strand.
TTTGATGTTTGCTGAGATACTTCCAAATAGCCTATTCTATTACAACTCGATGTTTACCCTATACAGGACATTACATCAGTTGCTAAGCTATGCTAATGTTCAGCAATGATCGACCGTCTACTAAGGTTTGATCCAACAAAACCTTTTACAATAAGATCCTAAGGGTAATTCATGAATATTTTCCCTACAATTTCCCCCTTTTTGGTGCGATCAAAGCTTATTAGGGATTGCTGAGACTTAGCTTAGAAGTTAAAACAAAATTACAAGCAAAGCATTCAGCAACCATTTAAACATCTTTCGTTGAGTACACAGAGAGTGTATTTCAACTATTGTTCATACTCGGTAAAAAAAATGATAAAATCCAAAAAAAAAAAGATACAGAGTGACCTTAGTTCTGAGCATCTGGTGGAGGTTTAGGCTTCTCAAGAGATTCAACTTTCTTCATCATCATGGCCATTAGTTTCTCCATCTGTTCAATACGTGCTCGTTGGTCTTCTCTCTGTTGTTCTGCTAACTTCATTCTCCGTTCCATCATTGCACGTTCAAATTCTTTTTCTTTCAGCAGTAGCTCAGCTTCCTCTGCTTTTATCCTTGCTTGTTCAGCAATCCTTCTTTCTTCCCCCTCTTTGAGAGCATCCAAAACAGAAGTGGAGAAGGACTTGTGTGCGTCAAGATCGACGCTGAGAGTCATCACATTTGTTTGCACCGTAGACACGGTTTCTTCGACATGTGTGATCTTGGTAGCGACTTGACCAACTTGTTGCTGAACCTCTGAGACAGAGGTTTTCACTCCAGAGATTGCTCCTCGGACATCAGCAACCTCTTTCAGGACATCTTCATTAAATCTGGCTTGCTGGATATCGCGTTGATGTAGGGCGTTATGAAGTATGTTGACAAGAGATTGGAAGCTTACTTGGACTGGTTCGGCGTCAATGGGATTTTCAGAGACAACTATTTCAGTACTGCTTGCTAATGTAGTAGCTTCACCATCTTCTCTTTCCACTGTAACAATTGCAGATGCTTGAGCTACTGCTTCAACTCTTTGTATGGCAGCATCAAGAACCACATTGGTATCTACTTCCATGGACTCACTCACTATATTCTGATCGAGATTTGAGTCAGAACCTTGAGTTTCAGAGACTTGAAGTGAGGTTGCGGTTCGAGTGTATTCTTTCTGAAAGTTGATAATTTTGAGATAGTCCTGTCGCCTGGCCTCCTTTTCTTTTTCTTCTTCGATCGCGGCTAGTTCGCGACTTCTAACTCACAATTTCTCCTCATAAGCAGCTTTCCGCTTCCGATAAGCAATCATTGCAGCCCTTTGTCGTTTGGTTAGTTCCATGTGGGCCAAGGACTTCTTATCTGGGGCAAACTGTGATCTGGGCAGGGTCTGAGATGGAAGAAACTTCCTGTGAGCACGGATGGCTTGCAATCGAGCAATTACTTGTTGATCAGTATATTGTTTTGTGCAGGAGGGCTGGTCCATCCACTCATTTGCCCAGGTTTCTTCGGAACGCCAGAAATTAAGACCTTTTCTAGCGATAATAATCATCATTTCCTCAAAACAAAGTTCATGCATGATGTAGTCATAAGTTTTCCATCGTCTAAATTGACTACCAAGCACTCTGCCTTCCTCTATTTCTTCATGAATCTCATCATAAAAGACTCCTGCAATGTCCCTATTTACTTCTTGCTCTACGAAGGCTAAGATCTCATCACTCCAATCTCTGAGATCAGCATTCATATCTTCATTAATCGAGACAGCAGCACACCAATGTGCTACTCTTCGTGAGCGAAAGAGTTTGCCAGGTAAACCATCAAATGGAATCCTCAGTTGTTCATTTCACAAAGTGGGGTATTTTCGAAGAGTTTTGGCATCAAATACTTCGGTAGATTTCCCCTCAGAATCAGATTCTGATGAACAGGTGGATTCGTCCAGAAATCCAGCAGAGGAGAGTTCTTCTTCTATCGTCTCTTCTCCTTGATCTTCATTACTTGCATCGACTATTGTCTCCTCAGTAGGATGGACTTCTTCAGCAGTATCTGCCATAGTTTCGTCAGTTGCAGTAGAGTCTTCAGCAGTTGTTTTCATAGAATTGTCTGCTGCAGTAGATTCTTTAGCAGTGTCTTTCTCTGTTTCTTCAGAATTTGTATGAGCCATGTCTTCAGCAGACGGTTCCTTTTCAGACCCAACAATATTTTCCATAACAGAAGGTTCCTTAGCATTGAAGGTTCCAGATTCAGTCTCCTCAGTGTTTTCCTTAGCAACATGCTCTGCAGTAGGCATTTTCGTATCTGCGCTTTCCTTGGAGATTTCTGATGGTCCTGCATCCTTATCTTTGGAGTGTGTATCATTTGTCTCTGTTCGTGGCGCATCCTCCTCTGAGCTACTGTCTTGATAAGATGTAGCAATTGGTTCGCGAAATTGAACCGATTTGCCTTTGGAGTGTTCCGTAGCTTTGAAAGCGCCAGATTGAATCAGCGTATCTAGCTCTTTATCAGTCATGCCGTCTGCTGCTGTTGTAATCTTTGTAATGTTGCTGACCGCAATAGGATTATCCATTTCTTTTTCTGTCAAAGTAGAGTCTATTACTGTCTTCCCTTTCTTTGTTGCTCTATTTAACTCTTCAGCAGCTTCCTCATCGGGTGCTTGACTAGTATTCTCCTTTTGATTCTCTCTTTCTAGATGAGATCTTTTTACTTTCTCAAAGTTCAGATCCCTTCCTTGGAATGTGATTCTATCCATCTCCTTTCTGTATTCCTTCATTTCCTGTGCCTTCATGTTTTCTGCACGCTTTCGTTTAGTTTCACGTACGCCTTTCAAACGTTCATCAAAACTTTTAGATGATAGGGGTGAATCAGGTACTTTTTCAGTAGGGACAGTGGCTAGCAGCAACTTTGCGTAGGCGCTGACTACTAGACCTTCTGTTCCTGGTGGGAGCAATATCCTTTTGGAGTGCGGCCAATCACTCCAAGTTGACCAATCACGAGTGGCTGCTGGAGTGCGGCCTTTTTGTCCATAATTTCCTCAATCTGTTCGGTTGGTATCTCTCCGAGAGCTACAATATCATCAAGCTACTTAAAGCATTGCTCTGTTTCAGAGTTCTGAGTTAATGCTGCTATTTCTTCAGCAGAGATAGGTGTTGCTATCTACAATACTTGTTCACCCAAGGAACGTTCGTCTACTTCCTCATCTGAAGTATGCTTGTCCGCATCCACATTGGATTTACCAGTCAGCTTCTTTGGCTTCTTGTAATCAAGAGGGTTGGCTGCTTTTCGTGTGATTGGAGTGAAATCAGTGGAGAGCAACTTCACTCCTTGATCAATTTTCGTTGAATGCATGACCAATTCCAGAAACATGCTTATTTTCAATCCAAAATTAACATTTGATGAAAAAGTTCCATCCACAGACATGTGGTCGTTCTTCTTGGCGTGCTCTACCCATCGTTCGAAGAAATACTCAGCCCAATTTCCCTTCACTTTGTCTGAGAGCCATCATTACTGCATATTTCTTAGCAGAAAGTTCAGAATATGATCCGGCGTCGCATTGGAACATCTTGATCACCAATTCGGCTAGAATTTTAAATTCATCCTGTAGGGTGTTAATGGGTGTGGCAGCCCGGAATGTGATCTCATGACCTTTCCTATCCTTCAGTACTCCAGGCTTCTTCCAAGAATTCCAACGTCTTTCCATCTCAATATAATCCGTTACTTTGTAATGAGATATACGTTCCCCCTCATTCCGAAGACCAAAAGTTTTAGCAAGAACTTCGGCACTGACTTCAATGATACTTCCATAAACACAAGTTTCAAAAGATTTTCCATCTTTACTCATGACTGCTCTGGCATAAAATTCAGAAACCATATGCGGATGAAAATGCATGGGTTCAGCGGATAAGTATTGAGATACCTGTTCGCTATCGAGGATATCCATTATCCAATCCGGGATATGTTCAGCAGCAAGACGTTTATACAGAATCCGATCCTTCATGATTTGAGCCAAACGCCTCAGCTCCTTTGTGTGGCCGGCTCGGGATTTCTTCTTAGCCATCATAACAAGTTGTCCATACGATATTGAATCATCAACATCTTCTTTCTTTAGAATCCCAGTAAACCCTGGTGCATGCCGCATATGTAAGGGTTCTTCAGAATTTGGTGGAAAATTGAAGAGAGGTGGTTCATTTGATTCAGGGCGATGGTTCTGACAGGTAGATTTCTGGGATGATGAGGCTATAGATTCTGTAGCCATGTCTGTGAGGTAAAATCTGGAGTAATTTTTCAACTTCTATGGAGACTTTAGGATTGGGGATTTTGCTCTGACTTTCGAAAGATGAGAAGAAAATGAACAGTGATAAGAGCAAAGGTAGGGTTAATTTGAATGTGAGATCTAACGGTTGAGGGAAAATCTGCGAAGTGTTAGATCAATGGTTCAGAATAAATGCGTCTTTCCATATGGCTTCCCATGCTCCGAGAAACACTCAAGTGTTTCTAACGTGGCGTCTCCTCAGTTGATGCCGCCATTTGCATGCATTAATTACGCCTGATCGGGTCCCATCAAGTTTGAATTTTGAGTCATCCCGCCTCGATTTAGGATATATTGTTGTTTCTGAACTAGCAGCCATTCAAGGATGCTGATAGAGGATGGTCCCTCTCAGCATTCTAATTTTCAGCAACTTCGGAAGATCTGCTGAGTCTATGAGAGCTCTTATTTTAAAAAAGATGTGATGATGAGATCCTCGAACTTTTCAATACTCCTTTCTCACTATTGCTGGAAAAAAATGATTTGACTTCCCATGCATACACGTCGATCCCTTTATTGGCGACGTTTCATATTCTAAGAGGTGAATCATTGCGATCTTCAGACAGATTTTTCTCTTTCTTCGCGTCATAAATGGGAAATCCTCTATAAATACCTTATTTTGAGATTATCCAAACATCTCAACTTTCCTTCTTTCCTGATTCACACTTTCAATCTTCTTCTCCTTCAAGAAAGTCAGGTCCCTATCTTCACTAATGGACTCTCCTCCACGAACCATAGATATCAGACGCAATCTGGTCCTGGATGAGCCAAGTCTAGATAGGTATTACATAGATGATTGTGATGTGGAAGTGAAGATCATACGTACGTTGCAGTGGGGGGGTCTTTCGCAATTTGTGTGTGCTACTCCTCACCGTTTTCAAGAGGAAGTGTTGAGGGATTTCCTCAGTGATTGCCATGTGGAACCAAACACAATCTATGGGGTGTTCCATGATAAGCTTGTCCATTGGACCCCTGACACCTTTGCGGTTGATTTCGGGCTTCCTCGAGGTCCGTTGTCTGTAGAGGACTATCTTGCAGAGGAAGTGGCTCCAGAATGGCTGGCATGGGAGAAATGGCGTCATTCTCCTCGTTTTGATTTCAGCCCTGACATTCCTTCCTCTGGCCTCCGGACATCATATTGGTTCATGTTCTGTATTGCCCATGAAATCCTGCTTGGAGAGGAGCCTTATGACCTCTGTTTCTCAACATCTGTTTGGCAGGTGATGATGGCCATGGATGATGCTGCTTCCGTTGACTGGGCCGGATACGTCTTCAAGAATGTCTGGGAAGCTGTCAAGCTTCATCCGTTCGTGCCTCTCCGGAATGGAATGCAGCTCAGCTGGTTGATGGAGAAGTATTTTCCAGAAATCGCTGACGGTCCATCCAACCTTCAAGGGGCTGATTTCTATCCTTATAAGCCAGTGTCGCCTTTCTGAATGAATTCCGTAGTAGATCTTGTATTTCCTCTTTTGTTTGGCTGATAGTGCTGTCTCTTCCTTTTGTAATGAATACCTGCTTCAAGGCATCTTCCTCTTTTGATGAAGAATATATGAATATTTCGATCTCTTGATGTTTTTTTTTATGACAAAATATAAATGAGATCTTCATTCCTTCATAGTTTGCTGAGTAGAAACAATTTATCTGCTGAAAGTTGATAGGGGCATATCCATCATTCGCCATTATCTTAGCAGACTACATATAGTAAAGTCTCCCATAATATGCTGAAAGTAACATAAGAAAATCCAAGAAAACCAGAAAGAATGAGAGTAGTATCTCATTCATCCGCAGCAATATCTAGTTCCATCATGCCCAATTTGATGCATAATTCTTTGAATCTTGCCTCTGCAAGGGGCTTAGTGAAGATGTCTACTATTTGATCCTCAGTACATATTCGCTGAATATCAATATCCTTCTTTTCTTGATGGTCACGGATAAAATGATGTCGGATGTCAATGTGTTTTGTCCTGGAATGATGTACTGAATTCTTTGTGATGCACATAGCACTATTGTTATCAAAGTAGATTGGTACGTATTCAGGTGAGATGTCATAATCTTGAAGTTGTTGTCGAATCCACAGAATTTGCTGACAGCAACTAGCAGCCGCTACATACTCTGCTTTGGTGGTTGAGGTTGCTACCGAGTGCTGCTTTTTGCTGAACCAGCTGATCAATTTATGACCAAGGAATTGACATGTACCACTGGTGCTTTTCCTGTCGATTTTGCATCCTCCAAAATCAGAATCTGAATATCCACTCAGCGCTAGACTGTCGGCTCTTGGATACCAAATTCCTAAGCCTTCTGTGCACTTTAAATAACGGATAATTCGCCTCGCTGTGTCTAGATGTGTTTTGTTTGGTTGGGATTGATATATGGCACATAGTCCCACAGCATATGATATATCGGCTCTGCTAGCTGTAAGATATAGCAGAGATCCGATGATCCCTCGATATAAGGTAGGATTCACTGCTTCTCCTTCTTTTTCTAGATCTGCTATACACGCATTGCTGATGGGGGATCCGTAAGCTCTTGGATTTCTCTGGACAGTATTTTGCAATTAGATCTCGCGTGTATTTCTTTTGATGAATGAAAATTCCTTCACTTGATTGTTGAACTTGAAGTCCATGAAAATTGGACATTCTTCCCATCATACTCATTCGAAAATTACTCATCATTAGCTTGGAGAATTTGTCACAGAGAGCTTGATTCTTTGAGCCAAAGATGATGTCATCAACGTAGATTTGCACAAGTAGGATACTTCCTTCGTCCTTAATACGAAAGAGTGTTTGATCAATCCTTCCTTTGTTGAAGCCATTGTCGAGTAGAAACTTAGATAAAGTTCCATACCAAGCTCGAGGTGCTTGCTTCACTCCATACAAGGCTTTTCTTAGTTTATAGACCTGATTTCCATTCTCAAAGCCTGGAGGCTGCTCAACGTAGACCTCGTCCTTGAGTTCGCCATTAAGGAATGCACTTTTGACGTCCATTTGCATGACCGAGAATTCATGATGCGCTGCATAAGCGAGAAATAATCTGATTGCTTCCAATCTTGCTACAGGTGCAAATGTCTCATCATAGTCGATGCCTTCACACTGTTTGTACCCTTTGGCTACAAGGCGTGCTCTATTTCTTACCACCAAGCCTGATTCGTTCTTCTTGTTCTTGAATATCCATTTGGTGCCTATGACATTCTGATGTTTTGGTCTATCCACCAGATCCCATACGTGGTTGCGAGAGAATTCAGCAAGCTCCTCTTGCATAGCGTTTACCCAGTCTGGATCATGTAGTGCATCCTCAACTTTAGTTGGTTCTTCACTTGATAGATAGCATGAAAACATTGCAGATCCTTGTCTGGTCAGGACGGGGTCATTGATATCTCCAAGAACATCTTCTAGTGGATGTGCACGCAGCCATGCTGGTCTGAATGGTTCTCCAGCAATTCTTTCTCCTCTGAGATTATTGGTATGTTCTGCATTGACCACTTCATCCTCAGCATCTTGTGTGTTGAGAGTTTGATCCTCAGCATCAGGAGTTTCTTCAGTAGCCGGTAATTCTGCTATAGGAACATCATAGTCTGGACCTTCTCTTTCAGTGGAATTCTCAGCATTTGGTGCCTCAGCAGCTGGTATCTCAGCAGCTCCTCTGCCAAGATCTTCTGTAGCATTGATTTCCTCGTCTGAATCATCTAGCGGATTAAAGATATCCTTTTGGGGATTGGTCTTAGCATGATCGTTAGCATCACTGGCCTGGTCTGCTGGACTTGTCTGAATAGGATTACATTCATTCATAGACTTAGTCGGATCAAATCGTAAGTGTTCAAGATAATTCAAGATCGATTGACCATTAACATCATTAGTCTCATGATTGTCATCCTTTGTCTCATTGATGGCTCTGCGCACTAAAGTAGATTCATCAAAAATAATATTGCATGTTATTTCTACAATTCTGGTAGTCTTATTTAACACTCTATAACGTTTGTGAGTGGGGTGACCGAATCCTAGAAGTACACCCTCATCCGACTTAGGGGAAAAAGTGTTAAGTTTTGACTTCCCGTTGTTATGGATATAACATGTTGCACCAAAAGCACGTAAATAGTCTAAATTAGGCTTACGACCATTATATACTTCATAGGGACTTTTGTTGAATCGGCCGTTGATAGAGCTCCTGTTCTGCGTATAGCATGCAGTCATCACTGCTTCGCCCCAAAATTTAGCAGGTAGTTCGGTATCGGCTAGCATAGATCGCACTGCTTCTCTCAAGGTTCGATTCCTCCTTTCTGCTAGACCGTTCTGCTGTGGGGTCCTAGCAATGGATCTCTCATTATTTATACCGGCTTCTGCGCAAAAATCCATGAGAATGCCATTGCAGAATTCTGTTCCATTGTTAGATCGAATCCTTTTCACCGTAACTTCTTTACTATTCTGCTCCTTGAGGATTAACTCGGGTAGAGTAATCTTAACCTCATCTTTGGTTTTCAGTAAGCGAACCCATGTGTACCTGGAATAATCATCAACTACCACAAGAGTATATATCTTTTTACTTACCGAGGGTGGAGTGACTGGTCCGAATAGATCCATATGTAATAATTCTAGGATTCTGCTTGAGGTGTTCTTTTCTGGGTTGGAATGAAATGAGGCTTTAGTCTGCTTTCCTTGTTGGCATGTCTTGCAGATGCCTTCCTTACAAAACGTGATGTTTTGAGGTAAACCTGTGACAAGTTCATTTCTATCAATATGGTTGATGGTTTTGAAATTTAAATGATTTAACCTCTTATGCCATAACCAAGTGGTTTCCTCTTTGTTTAGTGCTAGAAAGCATGAGTGTTGTTGACCACTTTGCCAATCAACCACATAAAGTCCACCTTTCCGAATTCCTCGAAGCTTTACTTCTCCAGTTACATTGTCAGCTATAGAACATCCCAAATGAATGAAAGATATTGTGTACCCGTTTTCGCATAGTTGACTTATGCTTAGCAGGTTGTGTTTGAGATTTGATACGAGAGCAACATTAACAATTCTTAGTCCGTTCCGCTCTATGCATCCTCTGCCAAGTACTCTTCCTTTGCTGTTGTCTCCAAACACCACAGATGGGCCATATGATTTTTGAATATCCGAGAATAATTCTTCGTCTCCCGTCATATGCGCAGAACAATCACTGTCTAGGATCCACTCATTTGACATGCCTGATGTCTTCGCACTTGAATCCAGATCCTGCAAGAACAATTAAGTTGATTTAGGTCCCCGTTTCGAGTCGGGTCCTGGAGGATTAGCTTGAGTCATTGTTCCTTTTGGAACCCACATTTTGATAATCTTCAAAGATTTTTCTTCGAGATCTATTTTGCTAACTTTCTCAACTTTTTGACGTGCATATGTATGTGGTTGTGCGTTGCACTCCTTTCCATTCATCGTTCTTTGATGATATACATATCTGGACTCGGGTCTCACATAGGTGTTTCTCCTATGTGGTGTGTAGTGATAATATTGGGGTTTCATTGAATGATCCTCAATGTGTCTTTCCCGAGAAAGGACAGGATTTGGCTTCCTGGCATTTGAAACATGATGCTCAGCCTTTGTCCTTGAGTTTGCTGAAGAGTTTCGCTTAGCAGACCTCAATTGTGAGTTTTGCTTAAATTCAGCATCTTTTATGATCCTCTGCTGAAATCTTACATTCTGCTTGACCTTTTGCTGAGGTCTAGCATAGTGCTTGATACTCTGCTTGGGTTCAGCAGATTGTTTGATATTCTGCTGAGCGATCGGCTTAGCATTTGAGGATTCAGCAACTAATTTATCCTTCTCTTTACAATCATCAAGTATTTTTCCGCTAGAAACAAAGATGATATTTTCCTTTTGCCTCGAAGTTTCATCTTTGTCATTGCAACTATGCCGAATTCCAGATCGGTCACCGTGACGTCTCTATTGGCTTATCAGGTTATTCAAAATATCCTGACTAGTCATATATGCGCAGACACACTTCTCATTGGCTTTGTTTTTCAAAAACATATTTTCTTTTTCAAGATTTTTTAAATTTTCAAGGAGTTCAAAATACTCAATTCTAAGTCTTGATAGTTCCTCACTATCAGACCTTAGTCTTTCGACTTCATTGGTCAGACTTAAGACTTTTTGTTTGAGTGAAGAATTATCTTTCACAATAGCATCTTTCAAGGTGTATACCTTAGAAAGTTCTAAAGAAAGCTTAGTAAGATAATCTTCCTCAGAATCTAGGAAAGAATCCTCTGATTCAGATGTGTGTGCTGAGCATGGAGTATTCGTTATAGGTGTTACCTCCTGATTGTCGACTGCTAGGGCCGATTCAAAGGGTTGCTTGGCATCAGCGGATGATTCGCCATCTTCAACGATTTTTGCCATAAAGACCATTAGGGCTTCTTCTTCCTCGTCAGTGGGGTAATATTCCTCTTCGTTGTCAGGAATATCTGGAACTTCTGTCCGTGTCAGCAACGCCTTTGTTACAGCTCGCACTGCTCGTCTTTCAAATCTCTGACGTAGACGTTCTCTTTCCTCAGGACTTACTTTTGGACAATCATGTTTCAAGTGATCAGGAGATTTGCATTCAAAATATGTTCTTATCCTTTTTTCAGTAGGGTGCTGCATCATGCTCGCTTTTGCTTCATTTTTGGCTTTTGCTTCCAGAATCATTTTCTGTATCTTTCTCATCTGTTCTTCCAGCTCGCCTATCTTTTGATCTTCATCGTTGATAGTAGAAGTTGATGAAGTCTCCTTGGACGGTGTTGCAGATGCATGTGTGGACTTTTCTTGGTTATAGAAAGGTTTCCTCGGAGATTTCCATTTGTTTCCATCCTTTTTGACAAAGTAAGCTACGTCTTCTTGAGTTCCAACGCTTGTGGAGTTCGGATGTATAACAGCAGCTTCATTTTTCTTTGACTGCTGAATGATGAATTCATGCAACTTTAGTTGAGAGAAAACTTCAGCGGTCGACATATTGTTGAGATCTTTTTCACTCATGCTTGTCATCTTGACAAACCAATCATTTCTGGGGTAAAGGTTGGATATAATTTTGTTATTCATTTCCCCTTTGTCATATGTCTTGCCGACATTTTTGAGTTCAGCGATGATAGTGTTGAATCTTTCTTCCATCTCCTGAATGGTTTCTCCTGGAATCATTGCGAAGGATTCGTACTTGTCCACAGTGACTTGTAGCTTGTTTCGCTTCATTTGTTCCGTTTCCTAAGAGACTTCGCATACATAATCCCACATCTCTTTTGCGGTATTGTAATCTAGAGCTTTATTGGACATTAGGGGAGGTAGAAATTCCATGATTAGTTTCATGGCGATAAACTCCAACTAGCCTCTCTTTTTGTCTTCAAGAGTCCATTTCTCGTAGGGTTTACTCACCATCTCAGGTCTGGGTTGGCCACCAGCGGGTTCAGGGGGTGCAGTGTTGACCTTCATGATTTCTATAGGGCCAACTGTTAGAATGTCCCTCATCTCTGGATGTATGCTCTGCAGCTGGATCATGTCCTTCTTTTTCCATGTTTCAAATCCATCCTTGTTGTACTTTGGAAGAGCGTGATTCGTCATCGGATAATTCTCGTCTTTACCTGAGCTATGTAAAACACAGATACAAGAGACGCAAGGAAAGACTAGGATCTAGGTCCTAAGCGACTCAGAAGCAGTGGGTTTTTCAACCTCCTGCTCTGATACCACTTGTTGGTCCCTTATGATCAAAGTCGTCGTGGTTACAATAAAGTACACACACGAGGTGCAGCGGAATAGATTGCGTTTTCTTGTATTTAAATTATTCTCAACTCTATTTTAGTTAAAGTTTACTTAGGTTACCTTTTTCAGTTATACACTAGCAACTTGGTCACTAAGTTTTAAAACATAATAGCTCGAAAAGCAGTAACAACAAGACAACACACAATTTATAGTGGTTCGATCAAATTATCTACGTCCACACCTTAGCCGAATCGCTAAGAATTTTACTAGAAAGTATACGGTGTACAAAGAGTTGAATTTCCTGTTAAGCAATCAGCCATCTGAAGGTCTGTCTGCTTTACGGCTATCTTCCGTTACCCCGAACTTTCCTGGTGTGGCTCCGGCTGAGTCAAGGGCGCACCTTCTTAAAACTCGCTTTCACTACTCACTTGGAAGAGTTTAGAGTTCCCTCCGAACTATCGTGTGTTCTCGGCTTCAATGCCTGCCTTAATCAATTTCTTCACAAGAAATTGATTGCTGGATGCTTTCCTTAAAAAGAAAGTGATCCCAATGATTGAAGATTCTTGAACCAGTTCAAGAATCACTCAGAAGAATGTCAGACGTAGTGAGACACTGTGAAAGTTGAAGGCCTTTGGATATCTCTGGATTGTACCTTTCAACTGGACTTCTCTCTTGCCTTTTTGCTTTTTGAAATCTTTCGTATATCGAGTTTTGGTTAGAGAGTGAGCAGCACCTGCATCTTCCTTTGACTTGCCTTTTATAGCGGTGTCCTCAAAGTTTGAGCCGGCAGATCCGTTTAGACATAACGGATCTTTCTCCTTAAATGCAGGTAGCTATTTACTAACTTTTCTGCTTTTGGACAGGCTTTTCCGTCCTGCTTCTGACATGGCTAATCGTCGCGTGTTCGTCAGAATGGCGGTGTAGCAGTTGTTCTGGTTTGCTTTGCTGAGCTTCTACTAGTACGGGATGCTGGATCTCTTTCAGCATGCTTCTGGTCTCAATGCGCAGCAAGTGCTTTGTCTGCTACTCTGATTTTGGTTTGCTAGCATCTTCAGCAGTTTAGGATGTATTTGTCGAATGCTGACTCCTTAGCATTCTGTTATTGCTAGCGGCCTTCCTTTAGCATTCTTTGATGTTTGCTGAGATACTTCCAAACAACCTATTCTATTACAACTCGATGTTTACCCTACACAGGACATTACATCAGTTGCTAAGCTATGCTAATGTTCAGCAATGATCGACCGTCTACTAAGGTTTGATCCAACAAAACCTTTCACAATAAGATCCTAAGGGTAATTCATGAATATTTTCCCAACAAGGAAGAGCTATAAAGTTAACTAGCTATTGTTGTCGCGGGAGTTGAGAAGGATCTTATCATTCACCCAGTACAAAAGTTGGATGAACGGATTGATGATTTTCTTGTAGCGGTGATTCATTTGGATGATGGCTCGGAGATAAAACCAACAAAGGAAACATCACCTTTGTCATTCATGATTTTTGAGACATTCACTCCTCCTTGGATGGATGAGAGAGGCATAAGGAAAACCATGGTGAACAAGTTGCTTCCATGTAAGGTTCGCTTAAGAGAGAAAGATATCTTAAAAATTCACAAAGTTATTGACAATGGATGATGTGGTAAGGTCGTCGAGCTACTGACGTTAACAGAAGCGCTTGTTGGGAGGCAACCCAACTAATTTTCTTTCTTTTGTTTTAATTGCTTTTATTTGTTTTGATTTTGAATAAATGTTTAGATTGTTTGGTTTGTGTTTGTTAGGAGGAACTACAAGATCGATACGAGTGACGATGCACCATCCACTGTTTTGCAAACTTAGTCTAACTTGACTAAGTTTGGGGGGATTTGCCGGTTGTCGGTGCCTCGGTTTATTCTTCTCCTCTCCCACTCCTTTATCTTTTGCATTTCGTTTGCTTTTGTTGTATGATTTCTCCTATGACTGGATTTGAATTCGATATGGTTGTATTATGATTGATATTTTCTACCTTGGATTTGGATGTGGATGAATGATCTTTTGATGGTATGATTTGTTGTATGGAATTATTGAGGAGTTGGCATGAATTTATACTTCTTATCTTGATTGGTTTGTGGATGTTGATGAATGGAATGGTTTGAATGGTGGTGCTAGTGGAATAATGTCTTATGGAATTAGATGTTGGTTTGTGGAATGTTGGTGGAAATGAGATCTCAATGAAGTGAATTATGCTCAAGATTTGGCGGTGTTTGTGTTTATGTTGAGTAGGTACATAAGGAATTGGAGAAGCAGTTCGATCGTGGATACCGATGGGTAACGCATTATATCGTTCTCTTTACCATTTAGTTTGTGATTACATGTTAGTTAATTGTGTTAGGTTGTGTGATTATGTGTGTGTGATGAACCTTGACTTGGCTTTAGATTTACTCATGATTTACTAGTAGTGTTTGAAGTTTACCTTAACCAATGATAGGGCGGAATCTTTGATGTCGACGCATGTATATGTTAAGCTTTTGAATTGCCGAGTTTTGTGTGTGGTTAATGTTTTAGACTTAACGAAAAACCGTGATAATTGAGCCTTGATATTGTCATATTTTTGGTTGTGAGAGGCGAGTGTGAAAGTGAGAAATCTAGAACTTGCATGTGTTCTGGATCTATTTAGCATGAGCATGTAACTACAAAATGATATTACGCCATTGATTCCAAGACCTACCATGCACATCGGGAGTATAAGATGGTGTTATTTGATCATTATTTGTCTTTCTTACCTTTGTTCCCCGTGATTGAGCTTTATTAGAGAATATTCTTTGATATGTTTAGGACAAAGTTTGGGGGGTGAGAGTTTGAGGGTGAATACGGTATTGTGAGAAAGGGATGGGAATTTTGTTATGATTGTTGGTTGAATACCAATGAATGAGGCAAGATTGAAATGAGTGAAGAATTGGAAAGGAAAGAAAGGAAAAAGGGTGCAAGTCATAAAAATGAGCACCTACAAAAAATTTGTGTTGTTACGGAAAAGAAAAAAAAGAGAGAAGAAGAAATGTTGAGAAAGAAAAAAAAAGGGAGAAAAACGAGAAGAAGAGAAATAGAAAAGAAAAGAAAAAGAGAAGGAAAATGAGAAGAAAAAGAATAAGCCTCGGGATTAGTGGTTCTTAGGAAATTGAGGAGTTTAACTACTTTGGCCTAAAATCTCCTACCTTTTAGTTATCCACGTTATAACCAAAACAAAGATCTTCTTGATTCTAGGAGCTAGCTCGTTGTAGTATAGTGGTGAGAATGGATGCAAGCTTATGGAAATCCAGCTTGAAAACTTGTGCTTGAGTGAATTGTCCCTATACACAAGAGGGAGTGTGTTTCATTGCTTTTATCCAATTTTGTTGAGTGGTTTGAGTCTTTAGCATTAACCATGTCACAAAGTTAGGTGATAATCTCGTTTGACTAGGGCATGCTAAGATGGATAAGATGAGCTATGAGGTATTGCACAAGGGAGAATGATTTCTTTACTTTGTTTTGATTGAGGACAATCAAAGGTTCATGTTTGGGGATTATGATATGTGCGTAAGTGACCTACATTTCGATGTTTGTACATGCATGTGTGCGTTCATTTTACTCCCATATCATATGTTTTTCTATTGTTTCCGTTGTGTTTTCGTGTTTTGTGTGGTTTGGAGTGTGTAGGATAGATTTTGAGTATAATTCATCATTTTGGGCTGAGTTTTGGTGGAAAATTGACCGATCCGAGTTGCAAAGGATGTTAGAATCGATCGGGATGAGCAGAGGAGTAGCAAGATGGATTTCAGGGAGTAGGATTGACCGATCTAGAAGTTCAGAGGAGAAAAATGACCGATCCATATCAAGCTCGACTGATCTGGTCTGTTCAAAGGTGATGGTCGACCGATCCTAAAGAGATCGACTGATCCGGTCTGCTCAGAGGGAGATTTTAGTCGATCCAGATCTAGCTCGACCGATCTAGAATGGGCTGCCTTAGCGGTTTTTCTTTTTCAAAGCATCCTGGGCGATCCAATCGCGAATGAGGCATCCGAGGCTCTGCCAACTCATTATAAAAAGGGGGATACTTTCATATTTTTGGGACTTTTGGCATTTTTTACATTTTTAGGCATAATCTACATAGTTTCTCTCATCAATTCCATAGTCCATACTCTTCCAAACCTAATTCAAGGTATCCTAGAGCTAATCTATCATACCTTGGTGAAGAATTGTAGGCTAGAAGGGTAGATCAAGAACAAACAAAACCAATTGGGGAAGAAATCCTTTTCTATTTGTCAATTGTAATGGATCTATTTCAATTTAACTTTGTATTGCTACAATTAAGAGGTATGTTGTTCTAATTCCATTTGGATGTTGATTTGAACAAGGATGTATGAAGATTAGGTTTGATTATTGTTTGTTTACCTCCCTCTTTGTGATTGAAGCATGCTAGAGCTTGTTCCTAATCAACTAGATGTAGGTAAGAGCCAATCTAGGTGATAATTGACACAATTATTGCAGCCAATACGCGGATAGGCGTGTCGTGAACAGCATGCCTTCATATGTTTATCGATCCAATCCATGTGCGGAGGAAGTGCATAGGTCTAAAATTCACGAGCTATTTGGAGTGAGTTGGGATCGATAACGTAACTGTTTGAGGTTTATAATTTCATCCACGTTTGATTCACCAGTACAAAGGGGATGGGCTAGAAATGAGTGAGTTGATCATCCTTCTAGGGATTAAAATGTGTTTGCATCGATGATTAACCTAATTGGATTACATCTACGTTTATTTCAACATCCTATCTCTCTCATTTGAGTGTTTGTTTGGCTTGTTCTACCAAAGTGTTGAGGAAATTGATTGATTGTCTTTAGAATTCAATATGATGAATGTTGGTTTGATTTGTTGTTTAGCATTAGTTGTTAGCATAGTTTAAATTGAATGCCTAGATTGATAAAAATCATTCAACGACTTTGTACTGCCTAGCTATTAGACTTTACCGTAGTATCCCGATAATCTAGTAGGCGAAGGGAAGAAGGATGTAGATTGATAATTAAACCTTGAGTATGCATTAAGAATTTGTTGGTCCTAGATCAGAGTACGTATAATGTGTAGCGGAAGTATTAAAACAGTTAAATACACTCTAGTTCGCGGGAAGTTGAGTTTCTTATCAACACAGTTTTTATGGGACAGTTTTGGAAACACAGTTTAGGTTATCCAGCAGTTTAGATTAAAAGTTTACAGTTAGAGAACTAGCAGTTATACACTTCAACACTTTCAAGGTAAGTGTTGAAGGTCTCAAGATATACGTTGAAAACTGTTAAATGTGTAAAGTAAGTAAATCTGTAAACAACACAAAATATATATAGTGGTTCGGAGCCTTAATTCCTACGTCCACTCTTCGGATATCAGATCCAGAAATTCACTAAGTTATGAAGATACAGTCCTCACGATCTATAGCCATCGGTAGAGACCTCTATCCACAACACAATGGATCACTCGCCCAGGTGGTTGTACTTCACTCCTTCTTCAGTTCGTTGAAGGCTCTGCATCTTCTCTGTGAACTGGCAGTCGTCGAAGTTGGACTGTGGACAAACCTCCCTTTTCCTTCTTTGGTAGAATGGATGGTTGCGTTCTTCCCAGAACGTGCACAGGATGGCAGTTGCCAGAAATAATTTGCTCTTCCTTTGCAAGACCAGGTTTCTGTGTTCTTACTTTGAAAGTAAGAACACCAAGTTAGTAGATTAAGTCAGCAGACTTAATCCTAGTATACCCAAGGTCACACGGTGAATCTCCAAGGATTCTCTTAGCAATGAATGCTTTGTGTTCAATAAATGAACCACGATAATAATGCCTTCTCTCTTGAGAGCGCGTTTAATGTTTGAGCTTTAACATTTGTAGAGAGGCAATGAATGTGTCGGAGATTCAACGATGTGAAGGTTTTTATGTCTCTGTTGTTCTCGCTATTTATAGGTTGGAAACTAGAAAATAGCCAGTAGAGACATTTCGAAGGATGTCCAATCATAGTCCATCCTTTTCTGAAAAAGGTGCTTGCCTCTCTATTTTTTCTGCAACACTGTCCTAATTTGCAGGGCAATTTGTACTTGATGTGTCAGATGTCGAACAACGTTGTATGCCAGTAGCAACTGAGTGTCTAATTGTCTTTTATAATTGACTCCCTTAGAGTTCTTCTGCGACTGATCGGAATCTTGCTATGTACTCATTCCTTGACGCAAAACTGTCCTAGTCTGAAACTGTGCGCGCCTATTGACAGTTTCTTTGTAAGCACTAAATCAACAGTTTTATTTGAATATCCAAGCCTTGACAATAAAAACTATTTTCGCAATTTTTCCTACCATTTGCTTAACTCAGCCTCTTTATGTCCTTTGTGTTTGACAGTTATCTCGTCTGAATGACATCTTCTTTAAAACTGTTCCACCAATTTGACACATCTCTTTTCCTAGACTATTACAACTCGATTATCCTATACAAGTATTACATGAGGTAATAACTCTAAGTCCTACACTTTTGTATATAGTTTTGACACATCAAAACATCAATTTCCCCCTTTCTGATGTTGTCAAAACCATACTTCTAAGTCTATCTAAGTCGATGAGAAGATGTAGTTGATTTGAGTTTACAAAGTTTGTCTATCTAGTCCTGCTCAGATTTGTGCTTCTTATACACTCGACCTACTATAAATAATCTTTCCCTTTAATGGGATAATAAATCTCGATTAATGATCAATTAGATTAGAGCAATAAGAGAGGGAAATGCTGATCACACTAGAACATGTGAATTTAGCCGGTCAGAAATCAAGATAGGAGACAATGAGTAGTTGTCTTCAAACCAACAGTTTTTCACTTTTCACTAGATATGATCGATTACAAGTACATGCGAAGCTTTAAAACTGCGGTACTATAGAAAGACATACAAAACAGACAAAAACAATAATCCATCACCTTTGTACTACTCCTTTTGCTTGTATTGATCCTTGTTCTTATCCCTTTCTTGATTCGAGGAATCTGCATCTTTTGGCTTTGAGGAGGTTGCGGCAGTCGTGGGAAGCGGACCAGCTTGCGCCTTAAGAGCTGCAGTTACTTCTGAGAAGTATTTCCAATCTTGTTCTCTGGAATCTATTAGTACTTCCAACTTCATTGTTATATCTTCATCCCGCATCCTGTGCTCTTCTTCTAGCTTTCTGTATTCCTCATCTCACCTTCTCTGTTCCTCTTCTCATTTTCTCTATTCCTCTTCTCGTTTTCTCTGTTCTTCTTCTCGCTTTCTCTCATCCTCTTCTCGCCTTCGATCTATCAATGTCTACTGCAGTTTCAATGTATCATCTCTTCTCTCTTCCCCCTTTTTGACAAGATCAGACATAATTGCCATACGTTGATCCATTCGTTGATAAATCTCTTGTGACAGAGCATTATAGGGTAAAAGAGTTGCTGCGACAGAAATAGGATCGGGAGACATAGTTCCTTCAACTATAGCGAGTGCTCTAGAGTCTTCATTGGTTTGACTCTGAGATGTAGCAGTGGAAGACTCAGGTGGAGGAGGGGCTCCGCTTGTTGTTGCTGCTTCCTCCTTGTCCTTTGCTGATATTGCTGTTGCATCATATTTTCCTTTTTTAGCAGCGGCCTCTTCTTCTATCTTACGATGTTCTTCAGCAATTGCTGCTTCTTCTTCTTTTTGTTTCAGTTTAATAGCTGTTTTCACTTCTTGCTTCCTTTTGATCTCGACAGCTTCTTCCTCTTGCTATGTCTTGAGTTCAGCTGTTGCATCTGCCTCTTGCTTTTGTTTTAGCTCAGCAGCTTCCTCTACTTCTTGCTTTTGCTTAGGCTCAGCAGCTTCCTCTGCTTCTTGCTTTGTTTAAGCTCAGCAGCTTCTTCTGCTTCTTGCTTTCGTTTAAGCTCAGCAGCTTCTTTTTCTTGCTTTCGTTTAAGCTCAACAACTTCCTCTTCTTGCTTCCGTTTAAGCTCAACAGCTTCCTCTTCTTGCTTCCGTTTAAGCTCAGTAGCTTCCTCTTTCTTGTTGTCTCATGAGTTCAGCTGCTGCTGCTTCTTCTTTGATTTGAAGTTGAGATAGACGTCTTCTGAACATTTGTTCCTTGTCGTCCAGCATTCGTTGTTGAACATCTAGTTCCTGCTGCTGGGTGTCTAATTTTTATCGCTCGGTGTCCAGTTTCTCATGAGCTACGTGATATTCCGTTATCTTATTTCTGATGATTTATAGATTTGATGCTAATGCTCTTGTGGTAGTCTCCTATTGAGGGTCAATATGAACAATTCCCACTGAAACCAAGAGGGTTACGTTCTCATTTTCTGCTTTCTAATCGAAATCTTCGTAGGTGGTTTGGTCATTCTCCTGTTGTACTTGTCTACGAGACGTGGTTTGCTCAGAGCTGGAGGATGATGAGCATCTCATCTCTTCAGGATGTACTGGTTTGGAGTTTGGAACTGTGTCCGATGGTTTGGAGGATTGACTTGCCCCTTCAAGTGTAGCATCAAAATGCAATTTCTTGGCAACTATCTGGATTCGTTTATCATGGTTAGTCTTCTTTATTTTCTGCCATCGAAGCTGTTCCGCAGCAGGTTGATTATCTTGCTGTGAGATGTTTCCAGAATTCTTCTCTGTTTGGTTCTTCTTTCTCCTGTTTCGCCTTTGTTCAGGCTTCTGAGCGGAGGTGTCTATCTTCTTTGACTTCTTGGAACCTTCAACAGGTTGAACTGGCGGAATGGTAGCAAGATCTTGAGTTGTCTCATCGTCTATTTCATTGTTATCAAAACTATCATCCTCTTTACCTTCTTGAATCAATCGATAGACTTGATCCTTTGGTGGAATAAAGTCGGATGGTATGATATCTTCTCCTTCATCTTGTATTCCTAGAATGCTCTCAAGAAGGTAACTAACCTTCAAACCAAAACTTACACTTGAAGTGAATTTCCCTTTCGTTGGAATGTCTTTGTTCTTTTTCGCATTTCCAAGTAATCTCCCAAAGATGAATGTTGCCCAATTTCCGCCGGGGCAGTCTTCAAGAACCATCATCAACGATTATTTGGGACTGCTTAGCTCAGATAGAGATCCAATCCCAAAATCGATCATTCTCAGCGCGATTTCACTAAGTGTCTTATAAGATATGTTCAGTTCAGATACTTTAGTCGCAGGTTTGAATTTTTCAGTGACCTCGGGTTTTTTCCATTTTGACCACTGAGCCTTCAGTTCCTCCTTATTGTTCTAAAGATAACTAGCAATATGGACTCCTTTCTGCGGTAAATGGAGATGTTGAGCGATGAGAACATGATCAACCTTTATGTCCTTCGAGGCAACCTCCGTTAGGAAGAATTGATCGATGTCGTCAAATGTAGCATTTGCAAAGAACTCGGCTACATGATTTGGGCTGAACCTCTGCGGACATGCAGTTAGAAACTTCGGCAATCTTTCTACTATGAGATTTGAGGCTATTTCTTTAGCAATCGCCTCATCGATGGTAATTGAGAAGACATTTTTCCAGATTAGGATTTTCTCATTCACGACTTGAGAAGCTAGAAGCTGTCGATTGGTGATTCTAAAGTCATCAACTAACTGGAATAGTTCGTCCTGAGAGATCTCCTCAGTTATGACGAAGGGCTCGGGATTATCAAAAGTGTTGGTATCCATGATTTGATTATTCCCTTTCGGCATGATTCAAAGATTAAGTAAGGTTGATCTGGAAACACTTGGAGTGGAGATCTTTGAATATCTTGACTAATTGACTAGCAGTGGGGGAGTGTTCAAGATGACGATAATAGGGGTTTACAAAATTACGATGATCGATTTTCTATCAAGATCATGGGATGAGATTAAAACCCCTTTTTGTCTTGAACAACTGAGATCGACGCTGACGTAGGCGTCGGTTCTAATCATCTGGCGTGGCATGTAGCATTGAGTAGAAGGGTTGATGTGGCTCCGGGTAATACGCTGTTGTGTTGTCCACATTTAATGTGATGCGCAGCCAAAATCTTTGCCACAATCGAAAATGCACGCTTATGTAAAACAATTTTCTCTATCATTCATTCTTATCCAAACATTGCATAAAATAGTTTAATACTATTCTGAAGATGAAAAACTGAGCAACTGTAGTCCATTTCCAGTAAGAAAATGTCTCTCCTTTAGTCATTTGGCATGGTGAACTTTAAAGTTTCCTTTGCGTAGTGGTCGATCAGTTCTTGAGATTATCTGCGCAGGACAATATTTTGTATCTCTATATTCTAACACTTGATGACACACGCAAGTTACCGTCGGTCTTGTCCAACACATGTTCAGTTTGTATTTGCACAGGACAGTTGTCAGATATTCAATTCCTGACTCTTCAGATTCTAAAAGTAAAACACGAGGCGTTGTAACTTCTTAGAGTGTCGTTCCCTATATTTAAATGGAAGGGCGTCATCTTGAATATCACATGATCACTTCCATAAATATCTCTTCACGAAGATATCATCAACGTCACTTTCCATATCCTTCTGAGATAACCCCACTGTACCCATTCACAACCATGTTTTCTGTAAAGAGCATCTCCATTGTTCATAATACGATCTTCCGTAGGGTTGGCCTGCAGGTCGAGTATGCGACTGAACCTCAGGTGTATGATGATGTAATGAGGGGTTTACGAGCCAACGGACTTGAGAAGTTCGTGAGCTTAAGGCCATTTAAGTTCCAGAAGAGTATCTTGAAGACGTTCGCTTATTCCAGCCTTATTTCAGAAGAAGGCGAAATCATTGGCAACGTCAATGGTCAACTGGTTTGTTGGTCTCCTGAATCCTTCGCCAGGGACTTTGGGCTTCCACGAGGTCGTACTCAAGTTCTGGACTGCTTTTAGGGTGTGACAGCGCCTGAATGGTCTGCTTGGAGCAGATGGAGGGCTGTTGATGACGACTTCCACCCAAGGGCCTCAGCATACTGTCTGATGCCACGATATCGAGTGGTCTTTGACATCATTAACCATATGATGGATTGTAATCCTCTGCTAGATCTGGACTTCTCTCCGCTAGTATGGAAGGCAATGATGGCCTTTGATGCAGATGAGGAGGTTGAATGGGCTGCATATGTTTTCAACCAGGTGCTGGAATCTTTGGAGCTTCTGCCTGATGTCCTAGTTCCTTATGGAATGCAGCTGAGCTGGCTCTTGGAGCAAAAATTTCCGTCCCTTGCGCAAGGCCCAACCAACATCAGGGACTCTGACTTTCATCCCGCGAGACATCGTCCCTCTCATTAACTAGGATTGATACTTCCGATTGATGAAATGAAAGTGCTATATCTTTTTAGTCTTGAGATACAAAGTATGACCATACAGTTTCTTTAATGTGTCAGTAATGTACTCCTGCCATCTTTAAGGAAGGGCTAGAAAAATTGGAGTTCAACCATCTTGAATCCTTTGTTGGTAAGGAACCTTGTTCCTTCCATACAGATTTATTGAAGGTGCTTGCCTACAACTCCACGGTCACGGAGAATGAGATTTACTTCAATCTCAATGATGAGGAGTTCAATTTGACTGCTGACTATCTTGCTCTTGAGTTTGGGATTAAACGAGGAGGCATCCCTGTTAATGACTATCTCAAGTATGTCATAGGGCCTGAGTGGTCAGCATGGCAACGGTGGAGGGTAGCGGAGGTCAGTTTCCATCCAATAGTGACTAGAAATTTTCTCCAGCCATGTTATCAGGCGACTTTTGACATAATTAACCAGATGATAGTCTGCAACCCTCTTCAGGATACAGACTTTTCACCGCTGGTATGGAAGGCTATGATGGCAATTGAGGACCAAACTGACGTAGATTGGGCTGCTTTCATCTTCGACCACCTCATAACCGTATTTAAAAATCTTCCTTAGGTCACCATCCCATACGGCATGCGGCTGGGCTGGTTCATTGAAAAGCAGCTCCCTCTCCTCACGGAGGATGGAACTAGGCGGATTGCCATCGACTAATGTCCTTCAAAATGTGCTTCCTCTTACTTCCCGTAGATGTAGACTCCATGGATCTAGTTTGAACAATGTATCCTCCTTTTTATAATGAATGAAGTAGCTATTTTCCCTGTGTCTTCAACACAGTACAATCATTAACAAACTGCAACTGACTTAACAAATGACTTTAACTCGTACAGTTTGACAGCTTAACAAATGACTTTAACTCGTACAGTTTGACAGCTATTTTCCCTGTGTCTTCAACACAGTACAATCATTAACAAACTGCAACTGACTTAACAAATGACTTTAACTCGTACAGTTTGACAGCTTGCAACAATCAATTATCATCTCCTTCTTTTGAGATTTTATCAAACTCTAAAAGACATAGTTTGATGCATAGCTCTTTGAAACGAGCCTCAGGTAGCGGTTTGGTGAATATCAATATGCTTCGTCCTAGAATGTAGAACTAGATTCTTCGAGATTGAATTTGCGCTGTTACTATCACAGTAGATAGGAACACATCCTGTATCTATTCCATATTCCTTAAGCTGCTGCTTTATCCAAAACACTTGAGCACAACAGTTGGCTGCTGCTACATACTCTGCCTCTGTGGTTGATGCAGCCACTGAATGTTGTTTCTTGCTAAACCAGCTGATCAGCTTATGTCCTAATAACTGACAGGTTCCACTTGTGCTCTTCCTGTCAATTCTGCAACCTCCAAAATCAAAATCAGAGAATTCATTTAACATGATTCCATTAGTTTTGGGATGCCAGATACCTAGAGACTTTGTACTCTTGAGGTATCTTACAACTCTCTTTGCCGCTTCCATGTGTGACTTCTCAGGATTCACCTGAAATCTTGTACATACACCCACGGCAAAAGATATATCAGGTCGGCTGGCAGTTAGATACAATAGAGACCCAATTATTCCTTTATAGGCTGTTGGATTGATAGGTTTTCCTTCTTCATCGAGCGTGATCTGAGAACTGGTGCTCATGGAAATCCTTAGTGACTTTGTCTGCTTTGGGCAAAAATTTTTGATGAGGTCTTGAGTGTACTTCTTCTGACTTATAAATATCCCTTCATTAGATTGAACAACTTGCAAACCAAGAATGTAGGTCATCTTGCCCATCATACTCATCTAAAATTTATTCTACATCAGCTGGACAAACTTCTCACATAACTTGGTATTTTTGCTACCGAAGATGATGTCATCTACATAGATCTGAACAAGTAGGATGTCCTCTCCATCATTTATTTTGAATAGTGTTCGATCTATAGCACCCTTCTGAAATCCATTTTTAAGTAGAAATTGTGAGAGAGTTTCATACCATGTTATAGGTGCTTGCTTTAATCCATATAAAGTTGTAAACAACACAAAATATTTATAGTGGTTCGGATCCATAAGTCCTACGTCCACTCTTCGGATATCAGATAAAGAAATTCACTAAGTTATGAAGATACAGTACTCACGATCTATAGCCAGTTGCTGTAGAGAACTCCGTCCACAGCACAATGGATCACTCGCCGAGGTGGATGTACTTCACTCCTTCTTCAGTTCGTCAAATGCTCTTTGTCTTCTTTGTGAACTGGCAGTCGTCGAAGTTGGACAGTGGACAAACCTCCCTTTTCCTTCTTCGGTCGAATGGATGGTTAAGATCTTCCCAGAACGTGCATTGGTTGGCGGTTGCCCGTAATAACCTGTTCTTCCTTTGCAAGACCAGGCTGCTGTGTTATTACTCTGAAAGTAAGAACACCAAGTCAGTAGATTAAGTCAGCAAACTTAATCCTCGAGTACCCAATGTCACATGGTGAATCTCCAAAGATTCTCTAAGCAATGAATGCTTCGTGTTCAATAAAGGAACCATGATAATAATGCCTTCTCACTTGAGTGCATTTAATGCTTGAGATTTAACTTCTGTAGAGAGGCAATGAATGTGTCGGAGATTCAAAGATGATAAGGTTTTCAGATGTGCACAGGTTTTTATGTCTCTGTTGTTCTTGCTATTTATAGGTTGGAAACCAGAAAATAGCCGGTAGAGACATTTTGAAGGATATCCAGTCATAGTCCAACCTTTTCTGAAAAAGTCGCTTGCCTCTTTTCTTTTTCTGCAACACTTTCTGATTTGCAGGGTAGTTTGTACTTGACATGTCAGATGCCGAACAACGTTGTACACTAGTCGCAACTGAGTGTCTGACTATCTTTTATCATTGACTCCCTTAGAGTTCTTCTACGATTGAACGACATCTTGCTATGTACGCATTCCTTGACCCAAAACTATCTTGGTCTGAAACTTTGAGCGCCTCTCGATAGTTTCTTTGTAAGCACTAAATCCACAATTTTCTTTGTATATCCAAGCCATGACAAGAAAAACTATTTCCGTTATTTTTTGTACCCTTTGCTTTGCTCTGCCTCTCTTCGTCCTTTGCTTTTGACAGTTATCTCGTCTGAATGACGTCTTCTTCAAAACTGTTCCACAATCTTGACACATCTCTTTTCCTAGACTATTACAACTCGATCATCCTATTCAAGGATTACATGAGGTAATAACTCTAAGTACTAGACTTTGGTATATAGTTTTGACTCATCAAAACATCAATTTAAGGTGGGATTTCTACATCAACACCTAAAAGAATTCGTGTGAGTTTTTAATGTGCATCAGCGAGATACCTCAAGAAGACTGAATCTTTAGGTATTTGGTTTCCCGAAACTGATGGAATCATGCTTAATGGGTTCTCGAATTAAGATTTTGGAAGCTGTAGAATAGATCGAAAAAGCACAAGTGGAACATGTTAGTTTTGTAAGTCACAAACTGATCAGCTGGTTCAGCAAGAAGCAACATTCAGTTGCTACGTCAACCACTGACGCTGAATATGTAGCAGCTACCAGCTGTTGTGCTCAAGTGCTTTGGATAAAGCAGCAACTTAAGGATTATGGGATAGAAACTGGATGTGTACCTAAATACTGCGTCAACAACTGTGCAGTTTGTATTTCAAAGAATCCAGTTCTACGCTCCAGGACGAAGCATATTGATGTTCGTCATCATTTCATTTGAGATCATGTTGAGAAAGAAGATATCTCGGTGGAATATATAATGATGGAGGACCAGTTAGCGGATATTTTCACTAAAATGCTACCTTAGGCTCGTTTCAAAGAGCAGTGCATCAAACTAGGTTTTCTGGAGTTTGATGAAATCTTGAAGGAAAGAGATGAGAACTGATCGGAGAAATTCTGTGAAACTGAGCATGTAAAACCAATTGGCTTGTTAGTTAAGTCAGTTGAATTATTTGTAAAACAGTTTGCTCAACATTGAAGTCAAAGGGTCAACGACTTTTTCATTCATTAAAAAGGGACGAGAATACATCATCCAAACAAAAAAGGAAATTACAGGAAATTTTTAAAAGGAGTTCATTTTTTTCAGCAAGAATGACGACGACTCGGTGGAAAGAAGTCGGATTCCTCAATGTTAGACCAGCTTCGGACAAAAGTCGGAATCTGCTGCTCCAAGAGCCAACTCAGTTGCATCCCCTAAGGAACAGGGATAGTAAGTAGATTCTCTAAGGCATATCTCACCCGGTCAAAGACAAAGGAAGCCCAGTCGACCTCCTCCTAATCTACGAAGGCTATCATAGGCTTTCAAACCGGTGGTGAGAAATCTGTGTCCTGCGCTGAGTTACCGACGACCATCTGATTGATGATATCGAAAGTCAGGCGATATCGAGGCATCCAGAACCTCAATGGGGCCGTTGGATGGAAACTGACATTTGCATCTCTCCACCTTTGCCAAGCAGACCATTCTGGTGCCGTATCCTCCTTGAGATAGACCATGACGGGCGTGCCACCGTGAGGAATTCCAAATCTGATGGAAAAAAATTCAGGGGACCAGTAGAATTCGTGGCCATTGATGTCGCCATGGATCTCATTATCCTCTGTAACATAGCAGTCGTTGGCGAACACCCTCAGCACATCTCCAAGAAAGGAGAAAGGCTTTCTAGTCACAAACGACTCAAGGCCATTTGTCCTCAAACCCCCCATCACTGCGTCAAGGACCCGTGGGCTTTCCCAATACCGCACCATCAAGCCATGAAGGTTAAGGATTTTGTTCCTCACAATGGTGATGTTAAATAGAGAAGTCATGATTCCTGGCTGAAGTGGATTTGAGCTATCTTTATCTAGAAGATGATGGGTTGTGTGCATTCCTATGTTTGTAGAAGAGTTATTCATAGGAAATTTTGTGCATCGATCGAAAAGGTGGCAAATCACTTAAATGCAGGACACGACTCTTCACAGTTCAGAGTTAGAAGCCGATGAGTCAGCATTCATTGCCCAATAACTGCATCAAGCCATCAAGAATGTACATATGGCCAATAGGTCAGAAGGCTAGGAGTTCAGAGTCAGTGAAGGGTCAAACCAAAGTCGTACGATTTCCCAGACTTTGCATTAATTCCTAAGGGAGTTCTGAAACTGAATGTTTACAAAACTGCGTGAAGAAACCGCAAAGGGACAAGTTTCTAACTGAAAAATAGAAGATAGTTCCTAACTGGAAGTTGTTAAGTTCTTTGACAAGGGACAACTGCAAACTGACCCAAGCAGTTAGCTGCAGCAGTAAAAAGGGAAACTGCTTAGTCCAAGGCACGAATTTTTGAATTTGATGAAGTCTTTAGCTACACGTCGCTTTAAATGCGGATAGCTCAATGGCGTATTACACGGAGCCACGTCGACCTTCCCATGCACTCCTGAACGGCGTGCAAAAGATGCGAACAATCACTTACGCCAATGACGATCTCAGTTGTTCACCGCCGAAAGGGGTTTCAATCTCAGCCGAGGATTTTGTTTAACGATTGATTACCAAAACCTCTCAGACTATTTGTGTCTTTGTATTGGACACTCTCACTCGAACTCTCTACTCTCTGCAACTAAATCTTCAGAATCTCAAGCCTTCAACCCCAAGCCTTCTAAGTCACTCGCATTACATCTGTAATCATGCCGAAAGCGAAGACTCAAATCAAAGGCACCAGAATCTCCGATAACCCTGAGCTGTTCACAGTCACGGAGAAGACTCCACATGATGATTTATTTCAAATCATCGACTCTTACGGCCTCACCAACAAACAGCTACTGGCATCCCAAGTTGTAAAAGAGAAAATCTTGAATTAGAAGGATTTCGCATCAATCTCTTCAGATGAGACGATTGCTACTGAGATTTCCATGAAGCTCATAGCGGAGAAACTGACGCAGTTCTTGACTGCTTCTCCCCGGGGATTCTGTTGGAATTGTATACATAAAAGCATTATGATTGGTATATTAAGAAACGTTATGTTTGATATACTGGTAATCATTAATGACTTGCAATAAACAACTCCTGTCTGAATTAACAA
>JAPKLW010000728.1:246471-295824 GCA_026898455.1 Plectranthus barbatus
AGATAATCCTAAGATGTGGCCAGCAAATCAAGATTATGAATAAGCACCGATTTCACAAACTACGAAGGGAAAGGGAAAATAATTCAATTAATCAAACATGTATACATTGATAATTTGAAACCCTAGAATCTGAGGAAGAGATTAGTTACACATATTCAGAGTAATATTCATCATAGAAAGATAAAACCTGAATTGCATAAAAACTTGGGTCTGAATGTCTTCCCACAAAAATATGTCTTCAAACATAAACCTAAAAACTATTAGAATCTCTAAAATCTGAAATCTGGAATGAGGAATGCTTAAAATTCGATTTTACAAGGTTATATATAGAGGTGGATGTGTATCATATCAAATCTAGGGCTAAAGATATGAATAAATCCAATTTTTATCAAATTTCCGCTCCAGCAGACTCGCTCGCGTCGAACGTGGCTGATCCATGTCGATCGACGTGGCTTCCTGGTCGGCGTCGATCGATGCTGATTGGCGTCTGTCGACACAGCTTCTCGCCCCTTCTGCGCGGTCTCACGGTTTTGGCCATAACTTCCTCCTCTGAACTCCGATTGACCCGATTTCAGTTGCGTTGGAGAGCTAACTCAAAGCATCATTTATTGCCATGCTCCAATAGCCCGAATTCCTCCTGTGGAAAAACTCTTCACTACTACTCTTACACGTCACTGCTTTCGGAACGATTTTCTCTTGAGTTTAGGCTTAAAAAGCTGCGCAGATACCAAAATACGCCTAATACCACCTAATAATGATTCATGCATAAATTATATATATAAACTCAATAAATCTACATTAAATAGTAGGAAAATAATATAGATAAGTGAGTGAAATAATGAGCTTATCACAGGGTAAAACACGGCGAAATGAAGAATCTTTGAAAACATGAAAAGGTGGCTGACATGAACGCAAAAATTCTTTCAAGACTTCTGAAGGAAGACTGGTTTGTATAAACCACCACTTTAAAGATAATGGATCTCTCGAAGATGTCAACTAAAGAATTGTTCGCCGTACATCAAGCCCATGAATGGGATATTCAGATGGTGAACAGGAATGAAGCTGTTAGAACTCCAAATTTAATAACTGATGGTGACACAGCATTCTTCGTAAAGAGACTTCCAAAGACGACCAAAGAGGCCAGTTCACTTCGAGAAAACTGCCTATCAATCCACCTCAGTTCCAACAAAGGAAATTGAAGTGTCAGTTGCCAAACTAGAGGAACAAATGAGGAAATTGGCCATACTTCTCGAGAAGGCCAAGGGAAAAGGGAAATATACTCAGTCCAATGAGCAAAGGTTCACAAAGAGAGAGTCACTCACATGCTATGAATGCAACTCTCCAGACCATCTGAAGTACGAGTGTCCTCTAGTCTCTCAGGAGGAGACAGATAGACTGAAGAAGATGTTTGAAAGGAGAGCATCTAAAGCTGTGGCCCAAGCAATGCTCACAAGAATTGAAGTGCCAGACGTACCAGACCATGATGATGGGTGCTAAACGTCTGAGGACGAGAATGATGAGGAAGCACTTCTTGCTTTTATGGAGGCAATCGATGGAGATGCTACCAACAAAGAAGACAGTGGCTCGAACTGCGAAAGAGTGGTAACGACCCATCTACCCTCATCATTTGCATCTACATGCTTTGAAGAAAACTTTGAATTTAGTCGCTCAAATTCAGAAGATGTTTCGCTTAAAAATATTATTAAAGAAGTAGAAATTTTTCATGAGATTAAAGATGATTTAGTTAGTGAAAATGCCTCCCTGAAATCAGAAATTTCAGTTTTAACCAATGAAATCGAAAGAACTAGGTCAATCAATGAGGAACTAGAAAAACTCAAGGAAGAACATTCAAAACTTCTTAAATATTTTTAAAATATTTCAAAATGATGTGATTTCTTGAAGAAAACTATACCCATCAAATGTAAATGTACTTTCAAAAAGAGTTCTAGGAAACTAGATGAAATTCTGAGTGTTCAAAAATAATCTTTTGATAAACGTGGAATTGGATTTTTAGAACATCAGAATGGAACATCCATGAGCATACATGCATCCATTTCTCGGACTAAGAAAACACCTTTGCACTCTCTAAAAGCCAATCTTAGTCTAAGTCATACATTGGGGAAAGAAAATGTCAATCTCAAATAACCAGTAAAGCAAAGTGTCAAGACCAAATGTTGGTCAAATGCTGACCCTAAACTGGCACCTCGACAGTATGATAACACAGTTCGTAAACTATCTAAACCAACAGTCGAGAGGAGAAATGACTTTTCCTCAAAATTGGACAAGCATAGTGTTTCATATGCAAGGAATCCAGTTTTACCAACAAGAACGACTAAGCAACATGTAATTGTTGCAAGGAAGTTTGTTCGATAACCGGATAGAAATCTGAGAAGTTATGATAGACCACAGTTCTATTATAACAGTCATCCGAATAGGGGGAACACCTATTCGAGGCCTGAGTTGAAATAGTTTTACTCTCAAAAGACTGTGATGGCTACTCACCCGAGAACATTTTCTCGAGACTCTTCCCAGAACAATCATTCCAGGAAGAGTTCACACACCACAACCTTTCACAACTAGCATTCAAATAGCTTACAGTACTTTAGAAGAAGGTTGGTCATTCATCAAAGAATGATCTGGTTTCACGAACTGTAAAAGTGAAAAAGGTCTGGATACCAAAATGATGAATCTAGAAAACTAACTTTGTCGGACCCGAAAGGATACGGGGACCTAAATAATTTTTCTATCTTGCAGGGACCAAGTTCACAAAAGAAAGCAAAATCATGAATATTGGATAGTGGATGTTCGGCACACATGACAGGAGGAAAGGATTTATTCAAGAATCTAGTGAAGTTTAAAGGAGCATCGGTCCCTTTTGGGAACAAGATCAAGGGCAAGTGATTGGAAAAGGTTGCACGGATCATAATGGAATCATTATTCAGAATGTGTCCTTAGTCACCAATCTGAAACACAATCTTCTAAGTATAAGCCAACTAAGTAAGAATGGGTATATTCTCAGCTTTGAAGAATCAGACAAGGTGACTCACAAGACCATAATCAGAGGAAATAGGAAAGGAGGTCTGTACATTGTTGATTGGTCCAGTGGAGAAGGGGGAACCTGCCTCCTGGTGCACAGTTCCTCAAAAGGAGTAACTGGCTGTTAGGAATTATTTTGTAATTCTCCCTTTAGGATCAATTTTGTAATAGGTTTTGTTGAATCAAAGCCTTAGCATTTGGTCGATCATTGCTGAATTCTAGCTTAGTCTAGCAACTCTTGAAATGTCTTGTATAGGCTAAGTATTGAATTGTAATAGATTAGTTGCTAGAAGTGTTTCTAGCAGATAAAGAAGACCGCCAAAGAAGGTTAGCATTTGCTAGAAGTCAAGCGGTAACAGAATGCTGAGGAGTCAGCATTCGCCAGCACATCGCAGATTGCTAAAAGCGTTAGCAATCAGGAATCGAAGGAATCAGAGATAATGTGAGCAACTGCTGAGAAGTCAGCAGTCCAACATTGATAGCTGCAAGTGTACAGACCACTGCAGAGGGCAAGTAATAATTTATCGATTCTCAAGGATTGCAGGATCGAAATATAACCAAGCACTGAAACATAGATATCGTACTACTATCTAGGTAAATCGGAAAAGGATTTGGTTTTGTTGTAAACATAAAATAACCTTGCAATAGAAGATAGAAAATAATAAGATAAATGGTTTAAAAGATTTATGAGAAGGTAGGATTCCAGGGTAATCCACTTTGCATAATAATCAAACAACGTTTCATGCAATTCAATCCCAAATTTAATTCCCAATGATGTGAGTTAATCTCATATACGTTATCAGGTGATCCTCTCGGACTCTAAACCATAACATGGAAATAAAAGATCAAAAGATTCCTCTCGGACATACAAAAGACTTTTATTCTTGATAAAACCTTTAGATTTCAAAAACCCTTTAAAGCTCAATTTCCTCTCGGACAATTGCCCTCTAAATCTAATTTATTGGCGTCTTAATTAATAACCTAGTCCTCTCGGATCAAAAACTATTAATTCAAATCACAATCAATGGCCAATATCTCATAATTCATGAAAGTATCAATAAATCAGAACATCAATGGAAAAGGAACATTAAATCACATAAATTGTTGAATGAATAAATACAAAGCTTCAAACCCTAGAATCCATGAGGGAACTTAGCCAATCATGCTAAGTTTAGGAAAAACAAAAGATGAAGAGTCACAAGAACAGAAAAACATGAAAACTAAAAACCGTAGTCTTCAATCTTCGAATCCCGGAGTGCTCTTCAAGATCCCTTGCCTTTTCCCCTCAATTCTATACTCTCTAGTTGAAAAAGTGATGAAAGGAACCTTATTTTCGTTCAGAGAGGTCCTATTTATAGTTGAGGCCTTTAAAATCTCCAAAAGATATGGTTTTGGGCATCAGATTCGCCAGATTTCGTCAAAACGGGACACAGACGGCGATCTGAGAAGCGCGATCGGCGACCGCCGGTTATGCAACCGGGTCGCCGATCATGTCACGTGAGAAAACTGGTGAAAATTGCAGAACCGGCGACCCGTCCACATAATCGGCGATCGCCGGATGTGTTATCCGGGTCGCTGGTTTTGCACCGTGCGTAATTCCTTCAAAATTCACAACCGGCGACCCATCTACATGACCGGCGACCGCCGGTTGTGTCATTTGGGTCGCCGATTCTGCCTCAAACGGGTTTTCGGCGTTTTCTTTTGTATTTTCTGACTCCTTCTTCTCGGTACAAGCTACCATCAGTCGGCTTTTCGGAGATTTTGTCAATCCTTGTAAACAACTCGATTGTGCGTGAAATCTGCATAAACAACCACAAACCAGACCTAACGTAATATTTTCTAAAAGAATATGAATAATGCATGAAAACACTACATAACAATATGATCTAAGGCCAAAAGTGAGCAAATCCACATCAGCAAGGTGCACAAAACGAGTGTTTATCAACCCCCCAAACTTAAGCTATTGTTCGTCCTCGGACAATGAGACAAACAAATAAAAGAAAGAAATAAACACGAGGGGTGTATTAATTGATCATCAGCTGTTTCAGACACGAAAATGGGGTTGTGATTCCCACACTAATCACTATGTCATTCATCAGTTTATCGCAAACAAACAGTTTCAATCCTGGCCTCTAAAAGTCCGCTTCTCACAAGATAGTGTATCACTCAAAAATTTTTTTCACTCAAAATGTAAGAAGGTCAGTGCACACTCTCAAATGGTCAACTGCACAACTTTTTCTACCATAGGCTTGCTCGTTGTCTCAACTCTCCACCGACCATGGGAGTGCTCGGATAAAGATCAAAAAGGTCTTTATTTACGGTTCTAATGTAGGCACATTGGTGAAGGGTATGAAAATTTGGCTAAAAGTGACTAGAATAGATTCATCCTTATAACTCCATTCACTCTAACTCTTCCTCATCACATACTGTATGGCGTAACTTCAATCACTGACTCTAACAATACTTATGACATAAACTGAAACTGACACATTCCTTCAATGGTAATTCAATAAGATTCAAACTCAAAATCATGACAAAACTCTTGTGCATTGACTTGTATCAAAACATTGCACATTCTGAGGGATATAACACAAGTACTTTGCACATTCAGTGCAATATTCGACTCTCTTTCTTCTTCTTCTTTTTTTTTTTTTTTTTTTTTTAACAAAGCTCATACTGACTCAACACAGGAACAAAGATGCACTCATCGTACACTCTACTCATACCAACGACATTAGTACATCAACATGTTTGGACTACTCACATATACAGACTCTAACTTCACCACTTAACATTGTTGGATACCCTTATACATCCATCCACACCTCCTATCATCCGGGTTAAGAAAGAAAAGGTTTTCAGGCTCAACTAGGCTAACAAAGGAGTATGCATCGGGTTAGTGTTTGGGTTCATTGTGGCTTATGAACGATGGCCTAAAATCATTTCTAAATCCTTGACACTCTCCTACGCAATTTTGAGCAAGAAGCCAGAGCAAGTTCTAGAGATTAAGTGTGCAGTGACCGACTCTCAGTGAAACAAAGTTAGGCTCAATTCTGACAGGGCAATAAGCGTATTCAAGAGGCCAAAAATCAATTCCGTAAGATCACAATTCACCAACTCATTTATAGCAATCAATGTAAGTTTCACGAGAAGGAAAATCTGTCATCATAAACTTGATCAATAATGCAAAAATGACCACCCTATCAATTCATTTCCCTTTCACAATTCAGGTTCCACAATACAGACCCAACAGGAATTTAAAAACTGAATTAAATACAAGTAAACAGATAAAAGCAAATAAAGGTGGTTCATATTACAAGTTCAAATTCATGTATTTCAAGTACAGACCCAAGCTTAGCAGCATAAGAATGGAGCACAAAAAAAATGGAAGAAAGATGATAAAATAGGGGACCACACATCGACCGATCCCATCCCCCCCCCAAACTTATTCGATAAAAAGGAAAGAATAAGTTTGTGGGAAGATGATCACGGAGGTGTGTGGGTACCTCGATAACCTCACTGGGGCGGGGGCCAGTTCTGTGGGAAACGGGCCATGAATCGCTGCATCTCGTCGTTCGCCTCTTGCTGGCGTCGCCATTGTTCTTGCTCCCACAGGTTGTGGCGCTGCTGTGCCGCCCACCGCTCCTGCTCCTGCTCAGCAAAGCGTTGCTGAGCTGCCCACTGCGTCCGCTGCTCATCCTCAAAAGACCTCCGGGCCGTCCAGTCATGCCTCTGCTCTTCCTCAAAAGATCGGCGCTCAGTAGCATACATCGTCTGGGCTGTAGAAAGGGACTGGAGCTGCGTGCTCCAGTCCGACCACTGTCTCTCTAGCGCGCTGAGGCGCTGCTCAACCTCCGCCCGACTGTAACGGCGCTCGTAGAAGATAGAGGTTCCCCCTCGCTCCTGCCGGGACGATCCCCCTGTCTCCTGCCGGGACGATCCCCCTATCTCCAGGTGGCGAGGCTGCTCCTCATGCGTCTGTTCGGGAGCCTCCTCAGACTCAGGGTTCGGGTTCTGCCGGCGGACTTCCTCGGCAGCTTGGATGGCCTCCACATGAGCTAGAGTATCTAGCTTCCAGTTGTTTCTGTACTGCCGAAGCCCTACATTAGTAAGCTCGGGGTTCGGCAGAGGGAAGTAAGGGCGGCTGCGCTGAACGAAGTAGTAAGGTGGATGCGTCGAATGAATAAATCGGAGATGCACCAGCTTCTCCAGTGTGAGCCTCGTCAGTGGCTCTGCCCGCTCTCCGGACGCATCGACCCCTAGCGCGTATAGCAGGGTGGTCCATAAGCCACCAATGCAGATGGTCCCTTTCTGGGCCCCCGAGATCCTGTTAGACTGCATCAAAAAAATTTGGGCAAAGTTAAGATATTCATTGTTCAACATGCAGTATAGGACCATGAGCTCCGCGTCTCTGAGGGAGCTGTTCTCCTTCTTGGCAAAGAGGGTATGGGCCAGGATTGCTCGGACCATCCGGAAAACTGGGTTCCGGATCATAGAAGCCTTACAGTCTCCCGATGACCAGCTTGGGCTTCTGTCGGCGCTGATATGGGGCCAGAAAGTCTTGCTGTCGTAGCCCGTTGGTTTGTTGTACCTCCCCAGGTTGACAACTCCGAACGCCCTGTTGATCTCCTTTGTTGAAATGGTTCTATCTTGATTTCCGGCCCGGAAGGTGGCGCCGGTGGGCTCAGTTCTCCCTTTTGTGGTGATCTCCAGAGTAGACAAGATCTCCAGGGTGAACCTTGTGAACGTCGGGGCATCGAGCTCCAGCAGGGGTGCCCAACCAATGTTAGAAAATAGCTCCTTCACGTTATCATAGAGCCCCATTGCCTTCATTGCATCAGTGTCAGGGTAGCAAGTGCCTTCGACCCCTCTTTCAGCCAAAACTTTGAACGTGTTGATCATGCCCACATCTCGGATCCCGGTGATCTCATAGGAGTCAGGGTTAGTACGACGGCGAGGTGCCATATTCCTACAAATGAAGAACATGCATATTATCCACCGATACAGAAAAACAATAATTGTACGGGAAATGAGACCAACATAATTATACGAAATAAACTAAACAATACGAAAACCATAATTCCACAGTTAACTAAAACTTTTAACCACACTTTGATAAACTCAACTCATCGTCACTCTAACACACTCCATCCCAAAGTTCGGCACAACGATATCCATAATAAGTCCCCAAATTTTTCAAGTAAATGCAACATAATCACAATGTACTAATGCAAACAAGCGAACATAGAGATAAAGGAAATAACAACTAAATATGAAAACGATAAACCCAAATTAAGCAATTAAAATCACAAACGTGCAATGCAAGCAATTAAACTCGAATATAGAGACACAATAACCTTAATGCGAGATTTAAACGTGAGTATGAAGAAGAAATACCTGGAATTTGACGAAAATATGACGAAAATTAAGAACCCTAGCCAATTTGGGGATTATGGTATTTTTGGACGATTTGGGGCAAACCACTCGGATAGGAAGCCTCCAAATGCCGTGGGAGAGTGATGTTCAAAAGGAATTCGTGAGATAATGCAAGATAGAAGAGAATTTTTGAGAGGAAATTTCGAAAATTTTGAGATTTGGGTGAAATTTTAGTGAAAAGAGTGAAAAATCGCGCAGCAACCCCCTTTTAATGCATACTCGGCGACCCAAGTGCGCGATCGGCGATCGCCGGATGTGCAGACGGGTCGCCGGTTATGCACCGTACCAAATCTGCTGAAATTACACACCCGGCGACCCAACCAGCATAACCGGCGATCGCTGGTTATGATTTCGGGTCGCCGGTTGTGTCACGTACCTGTCCTGCGTTTGACGGGGTAATCGGCGACCCAGGTGCTCGATCGGCGATCGCCGGCCATGCATTCTGGGTCGCCGATTTCGTGACGAAATCGCGCGACGCTCTCCGTTTTCGACTCTGTTTCCTGCGTCCAATAAACTCAACACCCAAACATGAACGTAACTGTGGAAAATGATGAAAATACTCAACGTACATTAAAACGGACGCACAAAATAATAGAGAAACTCAAATAAACCAATAACGGATTGGGTTGCCTCCCAATAAGCGCTTTATTTTACGTCTATAGCTAGACACAGCAGTACGAACTATGGGTCAAATAAATAAACAACATTAACAGCTAAGCCATTCTCCGATTGATAGTACAACTTAACCCTATGACCATTAACTGTGAAGTGTGTGCCATCAGATCCCACTAGCTCTAGTGTTCCATTTGAATTAACCTTGTCAACAACATAAGGACCAGACCATCTAGACTTCAGTTTCCCAGGGAATAAACGCAATCGAGAATTAAAGAGGAGTACCTGATCCCCCGGCGTGAATTCACGGGGGCGGATGCGTCGATCGTGAAATTTCTTGGCACGCTCCTTGTACAACCTCGAACTCTCATAAGCTTCGTTCCGGAATTCTTCCAACTCTGTCAGCTGGGTGCATCGCTGCTCAGACGCAGCCTTCAGATCCCAGTTAATCTTCTTCACAGCCCAGAAAGCTTTGTGCTCCAACTCTACTGGCAGATGACAGGATTTTCCAAACACCAACTGATATGGAGACATACCAATTGGGGTCTTGAATGCAATTCTGTATGCCCACAAGGCATCATCCAAGCGCAGTGCCCAATCCTTCCTGGATACTACAGACTTCTCCAGGATTTGCTTGATTTCTCTGTTAGCTAGCTCAGCTTGACCATTGGCTTGGGGATGATATGGAGAAGTGATTTTATGATGCACTCCATATTTTGACAGGAGACTCCCCAGCCATCTATTCTTAAAGTGGGATCCGCCATCGCTCAGCAGTGCTCGCGGCGCTCCAAAACGAGTCAAGATGTTCTTCTGTAAGAACTTGAGTACCACCTTAGAGTCACTCGTCGCAGTGGGGATAGCCTCAACCCACCGGGTTACATAATCCACTGCTAGCAGGATGAATTGGTATCCATGAGACTTAGGGAATGGTCCCATAAAGTCAATGCCCCAAACGTCGAAGGGCTCGATCTCCAGCATGTACTTCTGTGGCATCTCATCTCTCTTCGAGATGTTCCCCATCCTCTGGCATCTATCACAGCTGGCCACAAATTTTTGACAATCGCGGTAGATAGTAGGCCAATAAAATCCACTGGTGAGGATCTTCATGGCTGTCCTATTTGCCGCACAGTGGCCTCTATATGGGGACAAGTGGCAGTCCCCCATAATCTGCTCTCGCTCATTTGACTCGATGCACCGCCTAATCACCATATCAGCACAACGGCGGTAGAGGAAAGGCTCGTCCCAATAGTAGAACTTGCACTCATGCATAAACTTCCTCTTCTGATGTGAGGAAAGATCAGGTGGTAAAACACCTGCAACCAGATAATTCACTAGATCCATGTACCATGGATCCGTCTCTCCCACAGCAAACAGCTGCTCATCCGGAAAGACTTCAGTAATTCGGATCCTCTGGTCATCCCCTTCCACTGGGTTCTCTAGCCTTGACAAGTGGTCCACTACCACATTTTCGCACCCCTTTCGATCCTTTATCTCCATATCAAACTCCTGCAGTAACAGGATCCACCGGATCAGTCTCGGCTTCGCTTCCTTCTTCGCAAAAAGATATCGGATCGCAGCATGATCCGTGTATACAACTGTCTTCGCCCCAATCAGATACGCTCGGAACTTGTCGAAGGCGAATAACACTGCCAACAACTCTTTCTCCGTAGTGGTGTAGTTCACCTGAGCTTCATCCAGAGTCTTGCTGGCGTAGTGTATGACTCGGAAAATCTTATTCCTTGTCTGCCCCAACGCGGCTCCTACAGCTGTGTCGCTGGCATCGCACATCAGAACAAAAGGCTCTGACCAATCTGGAGAAATGAGAACCGGAGCGGTGGTCAAGGCCAACTTCAGCTTCTCAAAAGCCTGCAAACAATCATCATCAAAAACGAATTTCGCATCCTTCATAAGCAAAGAACTAAGAGGTTTAGAAATCTTAGAAAACTCCCTGATAAACCTCCGGTAGAATCCTGCATGTCCCAAGAAACTTAGAACAGATTTCTCGTTCGTGGGTGGTGGCAACTTTGAGATTGCCACGATCTTTGCTCGATCTACCTCTAAACCTGCAGCAGAAACTTTGTGGCCAAGAACTATATCTTCCCTAACCATAAAATGACATTTCTCCCAATTCAACACAAGGTTAGTATCTTGGCATCGCTGCAGAACAGTAGTCAGGTTTTCCAAACAATCATCAAATGAATGACCAAACACAGAAAAATCATCCATGAAAACTTCCATAATATTCTCTACCAGCCCGCTAAAAATAGACATCATGCATCTTTGAAAAGTAGCAGGAGCATTACACAATCCAAAAGACATACGCCTATAAGCAAAAATCCCATAAGGGCAAGTAAAAGCAGACTTATGTTGATCCTCAGGAGCTATTACTATTTGGTTATATCCAGAATAACCATCTAGAAAACAGTAAAAATCATAACCAGCTAGCCTATCCAACATCTGATCAATAAAAGGGAGAGGAAAGTGATCCTTACGTGTAGCACTGTTCAGTGCTCTGTAGTCTATGCACATCCTCCAGCCTGTGACAGGTCGGTGACCGATCTCCTGGCCGCTCTCGTCTTTAATGACTGTCGTTCCCCCCTTCTTCGCCACCACTTGGGTAGGGCTTACCCATTCACTGTCTGAGATGGCGTAAATCATCCCAGCATCTAGGAGCTTCATCACCTCCTTTCGCACCACTTCCTGCATGATTGGATTAAGCCTTCGTTGCGGTTGCACCTTGGGCTTATATCCATCTTCAAGTAAGATCCTGTGCATACAGATAGAAGGGCTAATACCC
The DNA here is from genome assembly GCA_026898455.1 of Plectranthus barbatus. Taxonomy (NCBI): domain Eukaryota; kingdom Viridiplantae; phylum Streptophyta; class Magnoliopsida; order Lamiales; family Lamiaceae; genus Plectranthus; species Plectranthus barbatus. Next base: position 258,353 of record JAPKLW010000728.1, read on the forward strand.
TTGATGTCAGACAACGACCACCCAATAGCAGATTGGTGGTCTCTCAATACCCTCAGTAATCTATCCATTTGACAAACAGATAAAGTAGCAGAAACGATTACCGGATATGTGTTGTTTTCGTCCAAGTAGGCATACCTCAGATGGTCTGGCAGTGGCTTGAGCTCCAGCACTGGTGGCTCCTTCTTTCCTCCTGGATTTAGCGCCTTCTTCCGCGCCTCCTCTTCTTCCTCCTCGCTCCTCAACTTCAGAAAATTGGCGCTCTCCACCTTGTTCTTCTCACCTGCAGCATCCAATGCTAGAACAGACTCTAGCAACTCATCACACGCATCATACAGGTCATCACAAGGATAAACAGAATTTTGCACCCCATAATCTAAGGAATCAGTAGAAATAAATAAAGGGTCACAAGGATACAAAACCTGAACCATGTCGCACTCCTCATAGCAGTCATCAGAGTCGTGTCGCTCCATGGCTTTGTAAATGGAGAAGGTGATCTTCTCGTCGTTTACTCTCAAGGTGAGCTCGCCCTTCTTCACATCAATGAGGGCGTCAGCAGTGTGGAGGAAGGGTCTTCCTAGGATCAGTGGAATATTGCGGTCTTCCTCCATGTCCAAGACCACAAAATCAGCTGGGAAAATAAATTCCCCCACTTTTACTAGCACATCTTCAACTACCCCCTTTGGGTAGTTCACAGAACGATCCGCCATCTGGAGTCTGATGGTGGTCGGCTTGATGTCGCCGATCTGAAGCTTCTTGAAGATCGACAGAGGCATCAGATTGATGCTGGCCCCTGAATCACACAAGACTTTCTCGAAGTTTTGTCCACCAATTAAGCAGGTGATGGAGAAACAGCCCGGATCAGCCCTCTTTATCGGCATCTTCTTCTGAATGATAGCACTGCATTCTTCGAACAAGTTGAATGTCTCGAATGCGCCGAAGGGCTTCTTCTGGGTAACCATATCCTTCAGAAACTTCATGTACCCAGGAATCTCCTGTACCACTTCAATCAATGGTAGATTGATGTGGATCTTCTTCATATGCTCCAGAAAACGCTTGTATCTCTCCTCCTTCTGCTTCTTAGCAAATCTCTGCGGGAAGGGTACAGCAACAGGACCAGCTACTTTGGGTTTGTCTTCAGGACAGACCTCTTTACCCTTTTTAGTACGTTCTTCTTCAGGAAGAACAGGGTCAGCCTGTACAACTTCAGGTTGCACAGAAACGTCAGCGGGCATAGACGGCCCCTCGTAACCTTTACCACTGCGGGAGGTAATGGCATTGCACTGGTCCTTAGGATTCACCACTGTATTGCTCGGGAAGTGCCCCGGAGTGTGCTGGCTACCAATTGCGTTGGCTATCTGGGAAATCTGTGTGTCTATCTGCTTCATGTGCTTTCCCATTTCCCCCATATTATTCTGTAGCTGAGCAATTTCTCCATCTGTCTTCGTAGACTTCGCATTGGAGACTGCAATGAATTGGGTCAGGAGCTCCCTCATGCTTGGCTCCTTTGGCTCGTTAGTTGCTCCATGATTTGCAGCAAACCCAGGTGGAGGCTGTAGAGCATTGTTCGGATTCCCATAAGAGAAGTTGGGATGATTCCGATTGTTGGGATGATATACCATGTTTCCCGATGGATACCCTCGATTGTTGTTGAAGTTCCTCTGGTTCACATAGTTTGCATCCTCCATCTGCATCTCATTAACCTGCTCATAGCTTTGCTGAGGTAGATTATTTTCCAATTTGGTGATGCGAGTCTCCAGTAATTTAGTGGAAGCAGCCACTTCTTTCCTCATCAGCTTTATCTCAGCAGCTATATCTCCAGTATCATCAACTGCTGCTACCCTGTGATCTCCCCTATCCGCTGGCCAGTTGTATTCGCTTTTCGCCATCACTTCCAGTAATTCTAACCCTTCCTGTGGTGGTTTAGCAGTCAGTGACCCTCCAGCTGAGGCATTCACATGCTTCTGGGTCTCCCTGTCCAGGCCTCGATAGAAATGGCACATCTGTTGTTTCTCAGTGAAACCATGGCAGGGGCAAGAACGTAGGAGATCTTTGTAGCGTTCCCAGGCCTCGTACAGTGACTCCCCAGAAAACTGTCTGAACTGAGAGATCAGGGTCTGTAACTGGATCGTCTTGCTGGGTGGGAAGAACTGAATCAGAAACAGCTTGCATAATTCTTCCCATGTAGAGATCTCGTTGCAGTTCAACGTCATGTACCACGACAAGGCTCTGTCGCGCAGTGTGAAGTGGAACAGGTGCAACCGAATATAGTCGATAGGCACCTGATTCTGCTTGACTGTATCACAGAGCAGTAAAAATCTCTGTATATGCAGATGAGGGTCCTCAGATGGTAGTCCCCCATACTGGTTTTGCTGGGCTGTGTGTATCAGACCAGTCTTCAGTTCAAAGTTTGGTGTATCCACCTTCAGCCTAAAATCAGCGTTGTGATGCCTGTCAGTCATAGGCTCGTACATCTCATCAACAGTGGGCGCTCTCCGGGCTTCAGGAGCCTGATTCTCTTGAAGTCGTAGATTCATCTCTTGGAGCTGCCTCTGCAGCTCAGCTATCTGTGCCGCTTGATTTTCAGCCATTGCAAATTCTAACTTTCTTCTTGCGGTGTTCCTTCGGCAGGTAGACTCGATTTCCGGATCGAAAGGCTCAGCTGGTGGACCTTTTGCTCTGGTTCGCATATACTACCTGAAGAAATCAGAAAGTGAATGGCACAGACTAGAAATAAAAATATAGATAAAAATGCGTAAAGTAAAATCCTAGAGTAATTAGCGTAATATCAGAATTAGTGTCAGTTATAAATCTGTGCAATCCCCGGCAACGGCGCCAAAAACTTGATAGCGCGTTTTTCAATGCGCTAAAGCTCCAAGTGTACAGACCACTGCAGAGGGCAAGTAATAATTTATCGATTCTCAAGGATTGCAGGATCGAAATATAACCAAGCACTGAAACATAGATACCGTACTACTATCTAGGTAAATCGGAAAAGGATTTGGTTTTGTTGTAAACATAAAATAACCTTGCAATAGAAGATAGAAAATAATAAGATAAATGGTTTAAAAGATTTATGAGAAGGTAGGATTCCAGGGTAATCCACTTTGCATAATAATCAAACAACGTTTCATGTAATTCAATCCCAAATTTAATTCCCAATGATGTGAGTTAATCTCATATACGTTATCAGGTGATCCTCTCGGACTCTAAACCATAACATGGAAATAAAAGATCAAAAGATTCCTCTCGGACATACAAAAGACTTTTATTCTTGATAAAACCTTTAGATTTCAAAAACCCTTTAAAGCTCAATTTCCTCTCGGACAATTGCCCTCTAAATCTAATTTATTGGCGTCTTAATTAATAACCTAGTCCTCTCGGATCAAAAACTATTAATTCAAATCACAATCAATGGCCAATATCTCATAATTCATGAAAGTATCAATAAATCAGAACATCAATGGAAAAGGAACATTAAATCACATAAATTGTTGAATGAATAAATACAAAGCTTCAAACCCTAGAATCCATGAGGGAACTTAGCCAATCATGCTAAGTTTAGGAAAAACAAAAGATGAAGAGTCACAAGAACAGAAAAACATGAAAACTAAAAACCGTAGTCTTCAATCTTCGAATCCCGGAGTGCTCTTCAAGTTCCCTTGCCTTTTGCCCTCAATTCTATACTCTCTAGTTGAAAAAGTGATGAAAGGAACCTTATTTTCGTTCAGAGAGGTCCTATTTATAGTTGAGGCCTTTAAAATCTCCAAAAGATATGGTTTTGGGCTTCAGATTCACCAGATTTTGTCAAAACGGGACACAGACGGCGATCTGAGAAGCGCGATCGGCGACCGCCGGTTATGCAACCGGGTCGCCGATCATGTCACGTGAGAAAACTGGTGAAAATTGCAGAACCGGCGACCCGTCCACATAATCGGCGATCGCCGGATGTGTTATCCGGGTCGCCGGTTTTGCACCGTGCGTAATTCCTTCAAAATTCACAACCGGCGACCCATCTACATGACCGGCGACCGCCGGTTGTGTCATTTGGGTCGCCGATTCTGCCTCGAACGGGTTTTCGGCATTTTCTTTTGTATTTTCTGACTCCTTCTTCTTCCCGGTACAAGCTACCATCAGTCAGCTTTTCGGAGATTTTGTCAATCCTTGTAAACAACTCGATTGTGCGTGAAATCTGCATAAACAACCACAAACCAGACCAAACGTAATATTTTCTAAAAAAATATGAATAATGCATGAAAACACTACATAACAATCTGATCTAAGGCCAAAAGTGAGCAAATCCACATCAGCAAGGTGCACAAAACGAGTGTTTATCAGACATCCATCTAGCAGATTGCTAGGGAAGGTTTGCAGTTCATTCGAAAGAAGCTTAGCAAAGCGAGACAACCAACAAAACTGCTACACTACCGTTCTGACAAAAGTACATACAAAGGACAAAAGCCTTCCTGAAGTAGTTCGGAAAGCATTGTACGATGCCAGAGAGAACAGAGAAAGTTAAACCACTCTTGGACAAAGGAATCGTTGTGTCTAACGGATATGGAGATTTAAAATTTGAATCTCCAGGTATAAAAGACAAGTCCAAAAGTGAGAGACGACCACTGCTTCAATCACTCTCTACTCACGAACTCATATTCAAGAGATTCCTTAGACAAACAAAGTGAAAAAGTAGTCACGAGAGCATTAACGAGACAAGAAGAATCTTTAAAGCTCTCAACCACCGAGTGTCCTCTACATTCAAGATCTGACACTCAAGTGGTTCATTAGATCCTTTTTAAGGTTCTATCATTGGGATACCTTTCGATCTTGGAAGCATCCAACAGTCATTTCTAACAAGATCTGACTCCGACGGGCATCTTGCCAAAAACAGATAAGTTCAGGAGAAAACTCTAAAATCTCCCTTCACTATCAGCGAAAGACAAGTTTTAGGAAGGTGCCGCCCATGACTTAGCTGGAGTTGTCGCTGACTAAGGAGTACAAAGTAACGGAGGATAGTCGTGGAGTGGCCGGCTCGAAAGTTCACCGCCTACTACACGTGAAAGGCAATTCCTTGTATTTCATATACTTTCTTAGTGAATTCTTAGCATTTCGGCTAAGGAGTGGATGTAGATCTATTGATCGAACCACTATAAATATTGTGTCTTGATTGTGTATTTTTTACTGTTTATTGCTTGTTGATTGAGACAGTTTTGAAACCTAGCAACCAAGTTGCTAGTGTATATCTGCAAGTAAATCTTAAGTCAATGTTGAGCTTAAACTAATTTTTTAAAATAACATAAGTGCAAGAGAACGTATATTTATTCCGCTGCATTTCGTGGGTGCTGTGAGTTTACACCACGACGACTCTGATAGTTAGGGACCAACACTAGCTGTCGCACAAAAGACTGAGTCATTTGAACTTCAACTCAATCAGACATTTGGCAAAACATAATTTTGTGGAAGGTTTGCCACAGAAGAAGTTCCAGAAAGAAGGAGTTTGTAAAGCTTATCAGCTTAGGAAACAGACAAGAGCCTCCTTCAAGAACCAGCCAGTTACAACTAGCACATAACGGATCTTGGAACTGCTCCACATAGATTTGTTTGGTCCAGTCACTCCATCTACTATTGGAAAAAAGGAACTATACATTGGTGGTAGTAGATGACTACTCTAGATATACGTGGGTGGTGCTGCTCAAATCCAAAGATGAAGTCAAAACTCAGCTGCCAGAACTGATTACCCGTCTTCAGAATGATAAAAGGGTGATAGTTAAGAGGATAAGGTCCGACAATGAAAAAGAGTTTTCCAATGGACCCATATGAATTTCTGCACTGAAATTGGAATCGGTCATGAGAAGTCTACTTCGAGAACTCCTCAACAAAATGGTCTGGCTGAGCGGAGAAGCCGAACGCTCAACGAAGCAGTAAGGACAATGATGGCCGACACCGACCTTGGAAAAGGTTTTAGGGAGAAGCCTTGATGACATCTTGCTACACACAAAATCAAAGTGCATTCAACAAGCAGCTGCACAAGACTCCATACGAAATCTACAATGGTCGTAAGCCTTCTATAGCTCATCTTCGTGCTTTTTGGTTCTCCATATTATATTCACAATAATGGGAAGTCTAAATTCAATACTTTCAGCCCTAAGGCTGATGAAGGAGTGTTCCTTGGGTATGGACATCCTTCATATAAGGGATATAGGGTATTCAATAAGACAACCCAGCTTGTGGAAATAACATGTCATATAGTTTTTTATGAAGCTACTCTAGTGCACAGGACACTTCAAGAACTGGGTCTGAAAAATCATGAGATCAAGGATGTCAATGGGGAACCTAGAATTGATCTTGATCATAATCAGACAGTTCCTCTGACTAGATCTATGAATGATATTTTTGAGATTCCAGTAGCCTCGGCTGAACCCCAAGCAGCTGAGAGGGCCAATGATGCCAATGTCATTGTTGAGGCCTTAAAGTTCATTAACATCAAAGACCGTAATGAAAAGAAGACCCCTGGAATAAATGCAACAGTTTCTGAAGTGGAGCAAACTGATACAAAGGAGGTCAACCTTGAGATCGCAGAAGATGCAGCCACAACGGAAGAGAAAGTTACAGATTTGAATCCAGATGCTGATCAGAATGGTGTTCTTGAGCAAGGAGATGAAGCAGCTCGTGAACAAGGAGATAAAGCAGTTCTAGAACAAATAAGCGAAGCAGTTCCAGAACTGAGAGGTGAACCATCTCATGAGGAACGTCCTGAAACTTCTGAGAATCCAGCTGCTCCTGCGGAAGCCGCACCAGTAAAGAAGCCTAGTTGGTTAAAAGATCATCGCACTGAAGCCATCTTGGATGATATTGGAAATCCTGTTCGAACCAGAAAAGGCACTGCGTTAATGTCTTGCTTCTTATCCCAGATTGAACATATCAAGATTTCTGAAGCTCTTCAATCAACAGACTGGATAAATGCGATGCAGGAAGAACCAAATGAGTTCACTGGCAACAATGTGTGGTATCTAGTGGATCGACCAACATATTAGTCTGTGATTGGTAACAAATGGGTCTTCAAGAATAAAAGAGACGAGACCGCTACCATCGTTCAGAACAATGCAAGACTGGTTGCTAAGGGGTATGCGCAATGTGAAGGAATTGACTTTGATGAAACATTCACACCGGTTGCTAGACTGGAAGCTATTCGTCTATTCTTGGCATATGCAGCTTATTACAACTTCACAGTTCTCAAATGGATGAGAAAAGTGCATTCCTCAATGGCGAATTAAAGGAAGAGGTCTACGTTGAACAACCCTAGGTTTCGAGCAAGGAAACCAAGTCTACAAACTAAGGAAAGCCTTGTATGGATTGAAGCAAACACCTAGAGCATGGTATGAAACTCTCTCTCAGTTTCTGCTCAAGAATGGATTTGAAAATGGTGCAATCAACCGCACTTTGTTCAAGATAAAGGATGGAGAGGACATACTGCTTGTTCAGATCTATGTAGACGACATCATCTTTGGAAGCAAAAACACCAAGTTATGTGAAAAGTTTGCCCAGCTGATGCAGAATAAATTTCAAATGAGTATGATGGGCAAGATGACATATTTTCTTGGTTTACAAGTTGATCAGTCTAACGAAGGGATCTTTATTAGTCAGAAAAAGTATACTCAAGATTTAATCAACAAGTTATGTCCAGAGAATACAAAGTCACTAAGGATTCCTATGAGCACCAATTCTCAAATCACGCTCGATGAAGAAGGAGAACCTATTGATCCAACTGCTTATAGAGGAATTATTGTGTCGCTACTGTATCTAATTGCCAGTAGACCTGATATATCATATGTTGTGGGAGTTTGCGCAAGATTTCAGGCGAATCCTAAGAAGTCCCACATGGAAGCAGCAAAGAGAATCGTGAGATACATTAAGAAAACTGAGTCTGTAGGTATCTGGTATCCCAAAACTGATGGAATCATGTTGAATGGATTTTCTTATTCAGATTTTGGAGGCTGCAGAATCGACAGAAATAGCACAAGTGGAACATGTCAGTTTTTAGGTCATAAACTGATCAGCTGGTTCAGCAAGAAGCAACATTCCGTGGCAACGTCGACCACTGAAGTTGAATATGTGGCAGCAGCCAGTTGTTGCGCCCAAGTGCGATGGATAAAGCAGCAGCTTAAAGATTATGGAATAGACACTAGATGTGTTCCTATTTACTGTGATAACAACAGTGTAGTTTTGATTTCGAAGAATCCAGTTCTACACTCCAGGACGAAACACATTTGATATTCGTCATCATTTCATTTGAGATCATGTTGAAAAGGAGGATGTCTCAGTGGAGTATATTAGAACTGAGGACCAGTTAGCGGATATCTTCACCAAACTACTACCTGAGGTTCGATTTAAAGAGATATGCATCAAAGTAGGTCTTTTGGAGTTTGATGAAATCTCAAGAGAAGGAGATGAAAATTTATTGATGCAAAACTGTTGAACCGAGTATGTTAAATCTGAAAAGATTTTAAATTAGGCCAGTTGTGCAATTTGCAAGTATGTTCGATCAATGTTTGAGTCGAAGGGAAAATGACTACATCATTCATTAAGTAAAGAGGAGGATACATTGTCCAAGAAAAATAAATGAAGTTTACATCTAAAGGAAGTAGGAGGAAGCACATTTTGATGGGTATTAGTCGATAGCAATCAGCGTGGATCCATCTTCTATAAAGAGAGGGATCCGCTTCTCAATGAGCCAGCCCAGTTGCATGCCGTATGAGACGGTGACCTCAGGAAGATTTCGAAAAGCCATCATCAGGCGGTCAAATATAAAAGTTGCCCAATGTACCTCATCCTCATCCTCAAATGCCATCATTGATTTCCATAGCAGTGGTGAAAAGTCTGAATCCAGAAGGGTGTTGCCAACCACCATCTGGTTAATTATGTCAAAGGTTGCTTTATAGCGCGGCTTGAGGAAATTGCTAGTCACAGTCAGATAGAAACCGACCACCACTACCCTCCACCACTCGGGCGCTATGTCATCATTGAGATAGTCCTTGACCGGGATGCCGCCTTGTTTAAGCCCAAATTCAATAGCAAGATAGTCAGCAGACAAAAAGAACTCCTCATCAATATGATTGAAGTAGATCTCTTTCTCCGAGACTGAAGAGTTGTAGGCAAGCACCTTTAATAAGTCCCAGTGGAAGGAATGAGGTTCCTTGGCCACAAAGGTTTCAAGATGGTTAGCCTGCAGTTTTTCCAGCACTTCATTGAAGACAATGGGAGTAATCCAGTTCTGTCGCCAGAATCCACCATAATTCAAGATCTTGTTCCTATGGATAGAGATTTTCGCAATATCGTTCACAATGTCTGGTGAAGGATTCATTTTCCCAAAAGATATTACATGAAGCAAAGAACTTGTGCAAATATGAAGTGATAAATATTACTTCATGTCAAAAGTATTTATTGGAAATCTCTATGCGACTATCGATGAGTCAGAATTAAATGCCAACCACTGCATCGCATCACTTCTAAATGGACATGATGACAGGAAGACTGAAGGCTAAGAGTATAGACTCATTGTCTAGCTAAATCATGGAGGTACGTCGACGATCTCCTAGATATCACACATAATTCCTTGAGAAGGAGTTCAAACACTGGAAGTTCACAGAGCTACGCTGAGGAAAATTGTATGATGTGTACAGTGGAGAGTTTGTGCTATTAGGAGATCATTCAAGAATGGAACAAAGAAACAGTTCTATTTCATTATTTTGGAAAGGAGTACATTACGGAAGCAAAAATGTTAAATCATACAAAAATATATAAAGTTGATTCAGTCAGCGTGAGGGATGAGGCCTCAGAGGATGAAGATCGGAGTCCTTGATGTTGGTTCTACCTTGCGCAAGAGATGGAATCTCCTGTTCCAGAAGCCAGCTCAACTACATTCCGTAAGGAACTGAGACGTCAGGCAGAAGCTCTAAAGACTCCTGCACCTGGTTGAAGATATATGTAGCCCAATCAACTTCCTCTTCTTCAACAAAGGCCAGCATTCCTTTCCAGACTGTAGGAGAGAAGTCCATTTCAGACAAAGGGTTACCAACGATCATGTGATTGATGATATCGAAAGTCACTTGATATAGAGGCATCAACCAATATGATGAGACTTTAGGTTGGAATTCGACATCAGCACCCCTCCATCTATGCCAGGCAGACCATTCAGGATCCGTCTCATAATGGAAGCAGTTAATAAGTGGTGAACAACTACAAGGGAGCCCAAAGTCGTTGAAAAATGACTCAGGAGACCAGCATATCTGTTGACCATTGATGTTACCATAGATTTCGCCTTCCTCAGAAACATTACTAGTATAGGCGAATACCTTCAACGTACTCTCCTGAGATTTGAAAGGCCTTCAGCTCACAAACGTCTCAAGACCATTGGCTCTCAAACCTCTCGTTATCTCTCTGAGCAACTATGGATCAGTCCAATACTGGACTTTCAATCCAGGCTTACGGAAGATCTTGTTATGATCGATGGAGATTACATCCGCAGAAAACATATTATCTGGTGGAGCAAAGTTGAAGTAATTTTTCAAAAAAATCTGAGAAATAAGTGGCTAAGTGCTTATCAATACCTTGAAGAAGGTGTACTCATAGATGAAATCATGCGACGATCGAGACGATGATTTTTCTCTTAAATTAAAAGACTACACGTTCCATGAATTCACAACGCTCCACGGATCCAAACTGGAATTTGGAAGGTCAACATTGAATGCTTGACAACTGCGGTGTGTCAATAAAATTTGGACATGTGGATAACAGTTCAACAGGTGAAAGGCGCACGTCAGACAATATTCATACGATAGAAGTATGATACATTCAGTTTGAAGAAGATCTTAAGGATACACAACAAACCATTCATTGACAAAAAAAGATGGTGCAAAGTACATATACAAAAAGAGAGCAAAATACATTAGTTCAGTTTTTTCTGGAAGACAGTCAAGGGGTGGATATTCCTTTAGGAGGATAGTAGTCGGACCCAACTAGGTTCGACGGACCTTTCTTCAAATAGTGAACGTGTCTCTCAAGGAGCCAGCTTAACTGCATGCCATAGGGGACAATGTTTTCAGGCAGTTTCAGCAGGGCGGTCCTCATGCATTCGAAGATGAACCCTGCCCAATCCACCGGAGCTTGGTCCTCAAATGCCAGCATTGCCGTCCAGACAGACGGGGAAAGATAGTTTTGAACTATTTTCAGCATTTTTATGCAGCCATGGAATAGAGAAAACTATCTTAGACAATGGCGCGAATTTTCAAATTCGACGAAGGTTTCGGCTGCACGTCGCATTAAATGCGGACAACTCAACAATGTATAACTCAGAGCCACATCAATCTTCCCATGTGTTGGGAAATTATTCCTAAAATCTCCCTTAGGATTTTTTTGTAAAAGATTTTGTAGGATCAAACCTTAGTAGTTGGTCGATCATCTGCTGAACTCTAGATAGTCTAGCATACTCTGTAAAGTCCAGTATAGGTTTTATATTGAGTTGTAATAGACTAGTGTGCTAGAAGAATTCCTAGCAGTCAAGGAAAAGATGATGTTTGCTAAAAGACATTGAACAGCAGAATGCTAAGATATTAGCATTCATCAACAACCAGCAAACTGCTAGAGAAGCGAGCAAACAAAGGATAAAAGAGTTATGTATCAACAAGAGTCTTCAGCTGCTAAACAAAGGATCCTAGCAGAGCAATATACAGGATGCTGAAGTCTCACTGTCGTTCTGACAAAAAGCTCACACAAAGGACGAGACTTTCCCGAAGTAGTTAGGAAAGTACAAGTCAAAGACAAAAGCGACTGTCACAGACCAAACACTCTCGGATCAAGGAGCCGTTGAGTCAAACGGATATAGAGATTCAAAGTTTGAATCTCCATCTATAAAAGGCAGGTCCGAAAGTGGAGACAACTACTGCTTCTATCACTACCGACATTCGCAAACTACACAAGTGTGAGATTCCTGTGACAAAGCGAACAACTGAAAAGTAGTCAGTTGAGAGCTCGTGATAAAAAGTGCATTCAAAGCCCTCAACAACCTAGAGTGTCTTTTCATTGAATATCTGACACTTATCCTTGAAGATTCTTGAACTTCTGTTAAGAATCTTCAATCATTGGGATAACTTCCTTCCTAGGAAGATCCAAAAGTCATTCTTGAAAAAGATTGACTCTGACGGGCTTTAGCCGCATATTTATTGAGTTCAGGGGCAAACTATAAAAGCCTCAACAGCTAAGGACAAGTTTTACGAAGGTGTGCCCTTGACTTGGCCGGAGCTGTGATCGAAAAAGTGCAAAGTGACGGAGGATAGCTGTGCCGTGGCCGGTTCGAAAGTTCGCCGCCTACCGCAAGTGTTGGCGAATCCTTGTACTGTTGTATACTTTTCTAGTGATATACTTAGCATACTAGCTAAGGAGTGGACGTAGATCTATTTGGATCGAACCACTATAAAAATCCTGTGTTCATTTACTGTTTTATTATTTACTGTTTAAAGTTGATTTGAAACCTAGCAACAGAGTTGCTAGCGTATATCTGAAAACTAACTTAAATCATAACTTGAGCTAAGAAACATTTTGAAAACAACGATAAGTGTAAGTGACGTATATTTATTCCGCTGCATTTTGTGTTAAGTTGTAATCACGACGACTCTGATATTTAAGGACCAACAAGTGGTATCAGAGCAGGAGGTTGAAAAACCGACTGCTTCTGAGTCGCTTAAGACCAGATCTGTATTTTCCTTGCACTTTTACTTGTTTTTCTGTGTTTCGCTTGCCTAGCTCAGGAGACAAGATGTTGAACCATTCACTTGGATAGTATGACAGAGAGAACTTTACTTCATGGAAGAAGCTTGCTCTCATACAGCTTCAGAGTATACATCCTGAGATGGCGGATGTATTGGTAAGAGGTCCTATTAAAATCATGAAAGCTAACACCTTCATAGGACATGATCCTGCTGAAGATGCTACTGAAGGAGATCCAAGGGCTCCAAGACCCCTGAGACCTGATATGGTCCCGAAACGTTTCGAGGAATACACAAGTGAAGATAAGAAGAGAGCTCAACTAGAGCATGTGGCAAAGAAACTAATCCTGGATTCCCTACCAAAGCTGATGAAAGACAAAGCGCTTGATTTTGACACTGCTAAGGAAATGTGGGAATACGTGTGCAATTCCTCTCAGGAGACTGACCAAATGAAACGCAACAAACTACAGGTAGCTGTAGATAAATATGAATCTTGTTCAATGCTTGCAGGAGAATCCATACAGGCTATGGAGGAGCGTTTCAACACGATCATTGGAGAACTCAGCAATCTCGGAAAGAAATATGATAATGGAGAAATGAACCACAAGATCATCTCCAAGCTGTATCCTAGAGATGACTGGTTCGTTAAAATGACCAGTCTAAGTGAGAAAGACCTCAACAACATGACTACATCTGAGGTATTCGCGCAACTTAAATCTCATGAATTTATAATACAACAGTCAAAAAGGAATGAAGCAGCCATAGCACAAGCATCATCTACATCCGCTGCTGGCTCTGAGGATATAGCATATTTTGCTAAGAAAGATTTCAACAAGTTTAAGTTGAAAAAGCCCTACCATAATCAAGAAAGATCCACTCCAGCAACACCAACTAAGGAGGTCCCTACAACCTCGAGTCCTCAGCCTGTCGATCTAAAGATCAACGAGTTGGAAGAGCAAATGAAAAGGCTCCAGATGTTGCTCATGGAAGCTAAAACCGAGAAGGAAACCAAGGATACTCAGTCGTCATCCTCATTTGCCCGCTCAGCAGAGCGAAAGATTAGGACCTGCTTCGAGTGTGGCTCTCCTGACCACTTGAAGCATGATTGTCCGAAAGTTAGCAAGGAAGAGAGAGAGCGCTTAAAGGAAAGATTTGAAAGACGTGTTGTTAAAGCAGTCAAAAGGGCACTTCTGACAAGAACAGAAGCACAGGATATCCCTGAAATTGATGAAGAATACTATCTCTCTTCTGAGGAAGACGATGAGGAGGCCATGCTCGTTCTGATGGCAAATATTGTGGATGATCAGTTTGCTGATGCAGATGAGAACCAGGATGCTGAAACGGCTCTAGCAGCCAAAGACAACGAGGTAATTTCAGTAAGCATTCCTAGTTTTGCAACTATAGAAGAGTCTGAGGAATTCACCTTAGATTCTGGGGAAGACTAGCTCACGAAGCTAAGTGTAGAATTCTCAAAAATGTATGAAATTAAAAATGCAATCGTTGGGGAGAATGCTTCACTAAAACTCAAAATTACAGATTTGACCAAGGAAGTCGAAAGACTGAGGTCTGAAAGTGAAGATTTTTCAAAGCTTAAGGCAAAATTCTCCGAATTATTGACAAATTTTCATAATGTTGAAAAGGAGAACCTTACTCTGAAAAATAGACCCCAAGAAAGATGCATTTGCAACTACACATCCAGCAAGGCAGTACTCAATGCCATTGTAAGCCAACAGAGAAATCACAATGATCGTTCTGGTTTAGGCATTGGATATTCAGATAGAGCAACCACATCTAAGGAGAAACTAATTTTATTCGTTTCTGTTGGATTGATAAATGCTGAAAAAGAGAAAGGATTTGTCATTGCTGAATCATCTAATGCTAAGCCAAGTGCTGAGCAAAAGAATGAACGTTCACAGAATACGCCTGTAAGATCTTAGCAGAGGTCTCCCGCAGAGATTACTAAGTATTCGTCTGCTAGACCTCAGCAGAGACCTCAGCAGAAGCCTAAGTCAGAATCTGCTAAGCATATTACTCATGGACCTCAGCAGAGGAACATAAGAGTGAATGCTATGCACAAGTCTGCTAAGCCTCAGCAGAGGAACAACAGAACAAATACTAAGTATGTGTCAGCTGAACCTCAGCAAAATTCGAGAGCATATACTAGTTCCTATTCAACAAAACCAAGGTATGCTGAGCGTTATGATCCAAACGCGAGAACAGCTAAACCTACCTTTCACCACAGAACGCAGTATCAGTTTAATGCTGAAAAGCCGATATATCATGAAAACACACTACATAGGAGGAACACCTATGTAAGACCTGAGCCCAGTTCATTTGTATTTCCAAGGGCAAGGAAGGTCAAACACACTACCACACCAAGATATAAACATGTCAAACACGTTAAGCCAAAGGTTGAAGCAAGGGTAAATAGTGAAATCAAGAAGAAAATCTTGAAAGTCACTAAAATGTGGGTTCCAAAAGGAACAATGATCACCGATAATCCTGCAGGACCCGACGCTAAACGGGTACCTAAATCAACTTAATCATTTGTGTTGCAGGAACAGGGTCCAAAAGCGCACACTACTTCAAGTATATCAAACGAGTGGATCCTTGATAGCGGATGCTCAGCGCACATGACAGGAAATGAGAATTCGTTCTCCGACTTGCAAAAATTTCTATATGGATCAAGAGTCAAGTTTGTAGATAACAGCGAAGGCAAAGTTGTGGGAAGGGGATGCATAGAAAGCAATGGGCTGAGGATAGTCAATGTAGCTCTCGTCTCCAACCTTAAGCACAATCTGCTAAGCATTAGCCAACTTTGCGAAAATGGGTACACTGTCTCATTTGTCAATACAGGTTGTACTATTGTTGACAATGTTACAGGGGAAGTAAAACTTTGAGGCATTCGAAAGGGTGGCCTGTATGTTGTTGACGGGGAAAGTGGTCAGCAACACTCTTGCTTCCTGACCCTGAAAAAAGAGGAGACAACATGGCTATGGCACAAGAGGTTCAATCATTTAAACTTCAAAACCATTAATTACCTTGCCAAAAATAAACTTGTTGTAGGTTTGCCAAATGAAACATTTCGCAAAGAAGGTATATGCAAAGCTTGCCAACAAGGGAAGCAGACCAAATCATCCTTTAAGTCAAATCCTGAGAAAGAAACATCTAAGAGGATCCTAGAATTACTTCATATGGATCTCTTCGGTCCCGTCACTCCACCCAATGTAAGTAAACGTTTATATACACTAGTGGTGGTTGATGATTTTTCCAGGTATACATGGGTACGACTTTTAAAGACCAAGGATGAGGTGAAACTTATCCTACCGGAGCTGATTCTCAAGGAGCAGAATAACAAAGAAGTGACTGTAAAGAGAATTCGGTCTGACAATAGAACAGATTTCTGTAATGGAGTACTGATGGATTTCTGTGCTGAAGCTGGAATATCACACCAAAAATCTACAGCTAGAACTCCTCAGCAGAATGGTTTAGTAGAAAGAAGGAATCGGACGTTGAAGGAAGCCGTTCGTTTGATGTTAGCTGATTCCAAACTACCTGCTAAGTACTGGGGGGAAGCAGTCATGACGGCATGTTATACACAGAATAGGAGTGCTATCAATGGCAGATTCAATCAAACTCCCTACGAAGTGTACAACGGTCGTAAGCCCTCTATAACTCATCTCCGTGCATTCGGTTCCACATGTTATATTCACAATAACGGAAAATCTAAACTCAATACTTTCTCACCTAAGTCAGATGAGGGTGTACTTCTTGGTAATGGACACCCCACTCACAAGGGTTATAGAGTATTGAACAAGACTACCGGTATTGTGGAAATAACATGCAATGTTATTTTTGATGAGTCTACTTTAGTGCGCAGAGAAAACAAAAGAAAAGAGGATAGCAATCATGAGACTGATGATGTCAATGATC
This sequence comes from Plectranthus barbatus, assembly GCA_026898455.1. Taxonomy (NCBI): domain Eukaryota; kingdom Viridiplantae; phylum Streptophyta; class Magnoliopsida; order Lamiales; family Lamiaceae; genus Plectranthus; species Plectranthus barbatus. The sequence continues at coordinate 275,041 of JAPKLW010000728.1, forward strand.
AAACATTTTTAAATTCTTCCGAGAATATGCGTGTTGATCCGACTAAGTCTATGAATGACTGCAATCCGAATCAGACGCACTCAGCAGGGGACCAAACTGCTGATCAGGCCGGTGATGCAAGTGATCATGCTGAGGCCACACCCACCAACATTCTTGTTGAATCAGACATTCTAGAGATGCTTAATGATGTAGAAGAGGAGACAGCAAGGGATATTCCTTTTGGGGAAGGCATGGCTAATGATGAAGATCTTGGCAGAGGCGCTGCTGAGATTCCAGCTGCTGAAAGAATTGCAGTAGAGAATCCCGTCCCAGGAAATCCCGCAGCAGTTATTTCGGTTGAAGTCAATCCAGATGCTGAGTACCAGGAGGGTGCTATGGAGAACAATGAACAAGACAATGGTCACGCAGGGGAAGGAAATGTGGCTAGACCAATCAGACCAACATGGTTGCGCGCCCATCCTCTTGAAGATATCATAGGAGATGTCAATGACCCCATGATGACAAGACAAGGGAACGCTATGCTGGCCTGTTATATCTCCAGCGAAGAACCCAAAAAGATCGAAGAAGCACTGCTAGATCCGGATTGGTTGAATGACATGCAAGAGGAGCTTGCAGAGTTCACACGAAACAATGTGTGGGAACTAGTAGACAGACCAGAGCACCAGAGTGTCATAGGCACTAAGTGGGTATTCAAAAACAAGAAGGATGAATCAAGCTTTGTATTCAGGAACAAGGCACGTCTTGTGGCCAAAGGATATAGACAATGTGAGGGCATAGATTATGATGAAACCTTCGCCCCAGTAGCAAGACTAGAGGCAAGCCGTCTATTTCTGGCATATGCTGCGTATCATGAGTTTGATGTGATGCAGATGGACGTGAAGAGTGCCTTCCTTAATGGCGAGCTCAAGGAGGAAGTCTATGTCGAGCAACCTCCGGGATTTGAGCAAGGCAATCAAGTTTACAGGCTCAAGAAGGCACTGTATGGTCTGAAGCAAGCACCAAGAGCCTGGTATGGAACTTTGTCTAAGTTCTTGCTGTCTAATGGATTTCAGAAAGGGAGGATAGATCAAACTCTCTTTCGCATTAAGGATGGAGACAGTATTCTGCTAGTTCAGATATATGTTGATGATATAATCTTCGGGTCAACGAACCAAGATCTATGTGATAGGTTCTCCGATCTCATGACTAGTAACTTTCAGATGAGCATGATGGGAAAAATATCTTATTTCCTTGGATTGCAAGTTCAACAGTCCATAGAGGGAATTTTCATTCACCAGAAGAAGTATACTCGTGATCTTATTGCAAAGTATTGTCCAGAGAATACTAAGAGCCTACGAATTCCTATTAGCACAACCTGCATTGCTGCTCTTGAGAAAGAAGGAGAAGATATGAATCCTACTCTGTATCGAGGAATCATAGGGTCACTGCTATACCTCACTACTAGCAGACCTGATATCTCCTATGATGTTGGTTTATGCGCAAGGTATCAAGCCAATCCTAAGAAGACACACTTTGATACTGCTAAGAGGATTGTTCGTTATTTGAAGTGCACGGAGGGACTAGGAATCTGATATCCAAGAGCCGATAGCCTTTCTTTAAGTGGATACTCGGATTCAGACTTCGGAGGATGCAAGATTGACCGGAAGAGCACCAGTGGCACGTGTCCATTTCTGGGACACAAGCTCATAAGCTGGTTTAGCAAGAAGCAGCACTCTGTTGCCACATCGACCACAGAAGCAGAGTATGTGGCGGCTGCTAGTTGTTGTTCACAGATTCTCTGGATAAGACAACTATTGCAGGATTATGGAATTGCTCCTGAATGTGTGCCAATATACTGCGACAACAATTGTGCCATGTGCATTACAAAGAATCCTGTTCATCACTCCAGAACAAAGCACATCGATATCCGTCACCACTTCATTCGAGATCATCAGGAGAAGAAGGACATTGATGTCAAGTATATATGCACTGAAGATCAAATTGCGGATATCTTTACAAAACCTCTCCCAGAGTCAAGATTTAAGGAGTTATGCATTAAATTGGGTCTTATGGAGTTAGACGAGACCTTGGATGAATGAAATCTTGTTTTCATTCTCTCTGGATTTCTTGAAGACTTAGTACTCGATATATGCAGATACTAAGGAGTCTGGGATTGATCTACTGAATATTTTGTTTAATCTGCTGAATTAGCTTATTAAAAGAATATGTGTGTAAATCATGTTTGAAGTCCTATCGCTGCTGAAGAACGATTCAGCAGAGTATTCTTATATTTTCAGCAGAGTGTCCACCTCATCCTTCCCCAGCAGAGTACTTAACTCGTCTTTTCCCAGCAGAGTTATCGATTATTTCCAGCAGAGTTCTTAATTATCTCTAGCAGAGTATTAACTTGTCTCAGCAGAGGATTTGATTAATTTCTTCAGATGAGTTATACTTACATGATTTTCATACTCGAGCGTGTTGAAATTTTTTTTCTATCATATTATATGAGAATTGAAATTATTGAGATGAAGAAACAGAGGAATAATCAAGCATAGAATTCATTAATATTAAAAGAAGAAAGAACTACTCGTCGAGGAGATTAGAGTAAGAAAAGGGGTGGTACACATCATCATCAACAAAAACCATCTAAACATAAAAAAAACTACATCAGATCATCAGCAGAGGGTGGAATCAGCAGAGGGTGGCATAATGGAGTGGAAGGGCGCATCAGATAGAAGTCGAAGCGACCTAGGGTTGAAAGGCCAGAAGCCAGTTCAGGAAAGCTCTGCTCCAGCAGCTAGCTAAGCTGCATCCCATTGGTCAGATCCGCCTCAGGCCAGCGATCAACGACCGTCTTCACCTCTTCGAAGACCAGGCCAGCCTAGTCAGCGCTTTGCCATCGATCGTCCACAACCATCATCACCTCTCAGGATTGCTTGGAGATGGTGTACTCATCATCAGCATACATCCCATTCACCATATGCTTGACGACTTGGTGAATGACCCTGTACTCCGGACGAAGACTCAGACGGGATATCTCTGAAGAAAACCTGCACCAAGGCCCTCGCTTCCAACGCTTCCAAGCAGCATACTCCGGGGCCACGTCGCCGGTTCAGTAGTCGAAGACTGAGTAAGCGCCTCTGGGTAACTCAAAGTCCTTCGCAAAAGAGTCTGCTGTCCACCTCACCATACGGTTGTTCAGAACACCGTAGATGGCCTCGCCCTCAACCCGAGCTTGACGGAAGAATTTCTGGAGAATCTCGTCATGAAAGTGATGCGGCGTCACAGTCACGTACTTGTGGATTACGGCCGCGACCAATTTCTGCATCACAACTTTGGCAACCCTAGGATCATCCGCATAGCATTCGCGGAGACCAGCCTCGATGAACACCTCATTCCTTTTGACGTGTAAACTTTGAGAAGGGGAATAAGGAGAACAGGGGTAGGAGTAGGAAGAGTAAGGGGGTTCATGAGGCGCAGGACTCGAAGAAGAAAAAGACATTTTTTTTAAGGTTAAGTATTGAAGAAGAAGGTTATGGTAGAAATATGTGATTATGAAGAGTCTATTTATAGACGGGAGATCACTCGATCATTGATGGAGATTTGGTTCATCGAGAAAGAGGGGTGATGATTCACTGTCCTTGGGACTCCAATCGTCGCCAGCAATAGAAGCGTTGTGACGGTACAGAAGGGTCACTCCGTTCAGCAGTGACATCTACCCATCTAATCGAGCGTATGGCTCGAGGGTCATAATGACTTCTCTGTGGTGTAGTGATCTGCTAAAACCTAACACCGATTTTCATATCTTATCACTTATTTGGGGCAATTTGTACCCTTAGCCGATTTTATGTTCTGCGGATATTATACTATTTTGGTGTTTCGAATATGTTGTGACAATTCCATATTTGTCTCAACACATTCGAAGGGGGGAGTATAAGTGTATTAATCGGAGCATATACATTTAATGCTTGAAGACGGTTACAGACGGTTATATCCAGTTAGATGAAGCGAAATCAGTAGCCGTACAGTTCTCGAAGGAAGGGAATATCATGGAGAATTAGCTGTTAAAGGAATTATCTCGGCGCCAAAACTTATTTGCACTTGGGCCAGCGGAGAAAGTATTTTATTTGTATTTGGGCCAGAGGAGATATTAACCTTATTCGCAATTGGGGCCTGAGACAAAGGAAGAGCATTTAATGTGCTCAGTTGGATGCAAGGAATCAGGACGTGGCACGTCATTTTGACGACAAGAAAGTGAGAGTGTGGACTTCCACACGACACAAAAATTCCATTCAGCCGTCGATCTTATTTAAGGAAGATTGAACCCCATCCATCCGATCTTTCATTTTTTTTGTCTCTCACTTCTCAATAATTTCAAATCCCTAACCTTCCGAGAAAGTTGTCATCTCTCTTATTTACAAAACCCTCTCAAAACCCTTCACCCTCACTAAAAATCCCAACCATGGCTTCGAATCAAAATTCTCCAACTTCTCAAAATCAAGAGTCAAGCCATTCTCTGAACACAAAATCATCGCCATCAAAAAACCCAGAAACACTCCAATTTCAATCACCCGCATTTATCTATCCACCCATTGCGAGTTCACCCCTGCATGTGCGACATGCACCCAGTTTTACTGGGATTGTGAAGAAGGAAGACATTGATGAGTCCATTCCCTACGGCAAATTAATGACTCTGGCTAGACAGAAGAAATTGTCCGGTCACTCGACGGAGCAGAGACGAGTGGCACAGATCATGAAAGACAGAATCCTGTACATGCCCCTCGCCATCAAGCACTTTCCCAAATGGATCATGAATCTTCTTGATTCCGAGTTACTGGTAAAATACCTCTCCGCTGAACCTGATCAATTTCATCCGCATATGGTTTCTGAATTTTATGCTAGAGCTGTCATGAGTGATGATCAGAAGTCGTTTAAGACGAGTGTGTATGGGAACATTGTAGAAGTGAACGCTGAATTGCTGTCTAGAACCTTTGGACTTAGAAATTATGGAGCCAAGATCTCTCAATACAAGGTGAATGATGTTGCTGAAATGGAAAGGCGTTGGAACCTTTGGAAGAAGTCAGGAGAGAAAGGGGAAGCAAGTACGTTTAAGGTTGCCACTCCTATCAACACATTGTCAGAGGAGTACAAACTGCTTGCAGAGATAGTGATAAAGATGCTCCAGTGCGATGCTGGTTCTTATTCGGAGCTCTCTATTAAGAAATATACCGTGATGATGGCATTGAACGACAATATTAAGGGAAATTGGGCTGAATTCATATTTGAGCGGTGGGCAGAGCATGCAAGGAAGAATGCTCATATGGAGATAGATAGAACATTCTCTTCGAATGTGAACTTTGGGTTGAAGATTAGTAAGTATTTGGAGATGTTGTTCGCTAACAAAAGGGTTGATCGAGGTGTCAGTGCCCTGTCGACTGATTACATGCCGGTAACAAGGAAAGAGCCTAAGCCGGTCAATGCTAGAAATCCTCGAAAGTTGAAAGGGAAATCCAATGTGGACAAGGATAAACCAACCTCTCCTGAGGAACCTGATGAAGCGAGTCTAGCAGTTCAGATACTCCAACCCTCCATTCCGATGACAGAAGAAGAAATAGCATTGTTGAGAATGAATGCTGAAACAGAGCATTGTTTTAAAAATCTTGAAGAAATCGAGAAGTTAGGAAACCTTCCTGTGGAGCAGATTAATGAGATCATGACCGAAAGAGAAGCCGAACAACTTCCATTAGTTATTGGGGCTACTGCTCTAGAAATTCCAACAAAGAAGAGGTCAAATATCACTTCCCCTGAGAAGCAAGCAAGAAAGAAGATAAGGAGGAAATTGGTCCTAGCATCGGATAAGGAGGAATTCGAGGCTACTGAGAAGGGAAAGAAGTCTGTTGAAGATAGAGTAGAGAAGAAGAATACAGATGATGACCATACTCCATTATCTTCCAGATGCTTAAAGGAGCGTTTGCAAGGAATCAGAACAACCAAGAGAAAGAGAAATGCTCAGCGAAGGGAGCTTGAGAAGAAACAGTTCAAGAAGATGAGAGAGCAAATGATATTTGATGCTCGTGATCAGGAGTTTGAGAAAGTAAGGCAAGCACATGACGAACGTGTGGGTAAAAAGAAGTCTAGAAAATCTTCGAAGGATTCTGCTGAAGAAGTGAACGTTGCTGAAAAGCCTATGGATGATGCTAGCATAGTAGAGGAGGCTAGCAGAGAAGATAGTGCTAGCATAGCAGTTGAGGCTAGCATAGCGGTTGAGGCTAGCAGAGAAGATGAGGCTAGCAGAGCAGCCGAGGCTAGCAGAGTGGATGAGATGTCAGCAGAACAAGTGGAGCAATCAAAAGCAGTAGAGAATACTGCAGATGGAGATACAATCCCAGCAGAGGACAAGGAAACAGCAGAGCCCTCAGCAGATATGACTTTGAAGGACGCAAATGAAGATCCTGCTGCTGAACTTTGTCGATTAGCAGAGGAGGTTGCGAAGAAAGGGAAGATGAAAGCTCAATCAGAAGAGGAGCCAACTCTCAATCCTTCATCTGATAAGAAGATAGTTGATGATGAAGAAGAAATATCTGATGAAGAGTTTACAAAATTGCTGGAGTCAGGAGCCTTTGATAAAACTCACTATCCACATTCCAATCAATCCAGCCATCCTGCAGGAGAACCTGAAAATTTCATTCCATCAGATCGCAGAGAAGATGGAGCAGGATCGAGTGGAGCTCGAAGTGCGGAAGAACAAGTTGTCTCAATCATCAATCCTGATACAACTGAAGAGAACCCAGAACAGAGCATGTTAGCAGATCAACCGGAGCAGACAATTCCAGCAGACCATCCGGAGGAAACACATTTTGATGATCAATCTGCTACAGTCTTCTCCAGTGATGATCCGATAGAGGAGCAACCAGATACTGAGACACTCCAGGAACCACCATTCGTTGGAGGGCATGATTCTCCCCACATTGAACCTAAATCCTCCTGCATTTCTGAATCTGATTCTGATGGAGAATCTGAGAAAATATTCAATGCCAAATGCCTGAGGAAAGTACCATCTGGATCGAATATTCATCTTCGAGTGCCTCTCAATGGACTACCAGGACCTCGTTATCAGCTACGAATAATTGGTCAGTGGTGTGCAAAGGTCTATCCTGAAGAATTGCCCAATTCTGATCCGGCACCTATGGTCGAGGATATAGAATTATTTGTTCAATCCGAAATAGAAAGAGCCATTGAAGATTTATTCCACACTGAGTTGGATGAATCAACCCCAGAAGGACGTTTGATAGCAGAGGAATTTCGCCGCTGGAAGAAGTTTGATTATATCATGTATCAACTCTGCTTCGAAGAGAGGATGTTGATTATTGCAGCAAAGGGATTAAACTTCTGGAGGCACGAGGAACGATGGTGTTTCGACTGGATTGATCAAGTTCCAAGAATGAAACAGTTCTCGGATAAACAAGTGATGTGCAGACTTCAAGCCATCCGAGAACACGGGTCTCTCACACAGACTGCAAGTTTACCCAAGTCCACCTTTGTACCTGATGGGTACTCTGATGCCAGAGTTGAGCTGTCCAAACGTCAGGCAAGAGTTGTTGTAGATTACAGGAAACACCAATTGGAGTATGAAGTTCAGCGAGCAGAGAGACTCAAGGCTCGAATAGCGGCAAAGGCTACTGAGCGTGCAGCCCTCGAGATTGATTACAAAGATGTGCAGTTGGCCAAATTCATGGATGTTGATATTCAGAAAATAGTTAAGGATGCTCAGGAAGCAGAGGCCCGAATTGCTCAGGAGAATGAACAAATTCAGGAGGCCGCTCATCGGATAGTAAATGAGGAAGCCTTTTATCAGGCAAATGTTGATGCGGTTGCTACTCAAGTTCCGCAAACACCTATTCCATCGAGCCAAGAACTCATTGCAACCACATCCTTCAATGCTACTCCAATAACCTCTCTGCAGATGCCCTTTCCAATGAATGCCGATATGGTTGGAGCCTTTACCTCTTATTTGCAAGTAACCATTGATGAGAAGGTGGCGGAAGCAACCACCCACTTGAGAAGAGAAATTGATGAGGTACGGGGAGATGTATCCTATGTACGATCGGAGGTTGCTGAAAACAAATTGGCCGTCTCTGAGAATAAGACAGGCCTGGAGGTCGTTCAAAAGGATTTAGCCGAAGCCAAGACAACTTTAATGGAGACCATGGTGGCTTATGGTACCAACTTTTTGGCTGCAATCAAAGAGGGGGAAGAAAGAAGAAAGGCTGACCAAGAACAAAGAAGAAAGGAAGATGAGGAGCTAGCTGCAGCTAAGGAGGAGATAAGGCGAAAGGAGGAAGCAGTCAAAGAAGAGCTGAGAAGGAAAGAACTAGAACTTCAAATGCAGAAGATTGCAATGGAGCAGGAGAAGCTGACCAAACGACTGGAGCGTGAGGCTGCTGAGAGAGAAACAGGAGCCAATCTTCTTGAGAGTTTCATGAAGTTCACCATGGAGAGACTTGCTGATATCCAGAAGGGCAACTTATCGAATCCAGCAGACAGCGAGAAGGACAAGCAAGCAGACAAGCCAGCACCCGACTCATAGACGATAAGGTCCAATCTTTATATTTTTTTGCTTTCTGAGTCCAATTTGTACTTGAAACTGCTATATCATCTATAAAATTGGATCAGACTTAGACAAATTCTCTTTGTCCACCTCTGATTTTTATTGGTGTGTTCTAGTTGATTTACACTCCTGGTGTATTCAACAAATTTGCATGTGGATATGGAGATTATGTTTTGGTTGGTGAATGTTTGCTAATTTTATGGGTGCTAGAATTCCTAGCATATTACCTTTGTGCAGCATTCATTTATGTTTAATCGAGAAATATTTCCCAGCACTTGTTGAGGGGGAATTTTATTAAAACCATTTTTTTGCTTGAACCTAGTTGGAAAAACTCTGTGTTAGATTGATAAGATAGCATAGTTTTGTAAAACACAGACATTCTTCCACTTATGGTCAGCCAATGATAGTAAGCTTTGATCGCACCAAAAAGGGGGAAATTGTTGGGAAATTATTCCTAAAATCTCCCTTAGGATTTATTTGTAAAAGGTTTTGTTGGATCAAACCTTAGTAGTTGGTCGATCATCTGCTGAACTCTAGATAGTCTAGCATACTCTGTAAAGTCCTGTATAGGTTTTATATTGAGTTGTAATAGACTAGTGTGCTAGAAGAATTCCTAGCAGTCAGGGAAAAGATGATGTCTGCTAAAAGACATTGAACAGCAGAATGCTAACATATTAGCATTCATCAACAACCAGCAAACTGCTAGAGAAGCGAGCAAACAAAGGATAAAAGAGTTATGTATCAACAAGATTCTTCAGCTGCTAAACAAAGGATCCTAGCAGAGCAATATACAGGATGCTGAAGTCTCACTGCCGTTCTGACAAAAAGCTCACACAAAGGACGAGACTTTCCTGAAGTAGTTAGGAAAGTACAAGTTAAAGACAAAAGCGACTGTCACAGACCAAACACTCTCGGATGGAGGAGCCGTTGAGTCTAACGGATATGGAGATTCAAAGTTTGAATCTCCATCTATAAAAGGGAGGTCCAAAAGTGGAGACAACTACTGCTTCTATCACTACCGACATTCGCAAACTACACAAGTGTGAGATTCCTGTGACAAAGCAAACAAGTGAAAAGTAGTCAGTTGAGAGCTCGTGATAAAAAGTGCATTCAAAGTCCTCAACATCCTAGAGTGTCTTTTCATTGAATATCTGACACTTATCCTTGAAGATTCTTGAACTTCTGTTAAGAATCTTCAATCATTGGGATAACTTCCTTCCTAGGAAGATCCAACAGTCATTCTTGAAAAAGATTGACTCTGACGGGCTTTAGCCTCATATTTATTGAGTTCAGGGGCAAACTATAAAAGCCTCAACAGCAAAGGACAAGTTTTACGAAGGTGTGCCTTTGACTTGGCCGGAGCTGTGATCGGAAAAGTGCAAAGTGATGGAGGATAGTTGTGCCGTGGCCGGTTCGAAAGTTCGCTGCCTACCGCAAGTGTTGGCGAATCCTTGTACTGTTGTATACTTTTCTAGTGATATACTTAGCATACTAGCTAAGGAGTGGACGTAGATCTATTTGGATCGAACCACTATAAAGATCCTGTGTTCAATTACTGTTTTATTATTTACTGTTTAAAGTTGATTTGAAACCTAGCAACAGAGTTGCTAGCGTATATCTGAAAACTAACTTAAATCATAACTTGAGCTAAGAAACATTTTGTAAACAACGATAAGTGTAAGTGACGTATATTTATTCCGCTGCATTTCGTGTTAAGTTGTAATCACGACGACTCTGATATTTAAGGACCAACACCATGCACTACATAACGGCGTGCCAGACGATATGAAACATTGCCTACGTCAGCATCTATCTCCGTCGCTAGATGCAAAAAAGGGTTTAATCTCAGCCTATGATTTTGCTAGATGATCGTTCATCGAAACCCCTTAAACCTTTTTTTGTCGTCGTCTTCGACATTCAATCATGAACACTCCAATCTCGAAAAATTGTTCATTCAAGGAAATTTGAGGTTTCTAATACAAGTCTTCTAAACAATCACTCCCTCTCTAGTCATGCCAAAAGAAAAGACTCAAATCGGAGATACCATCATATCTGATAATCCAGAACCAATCATAGTAACTGAGGAAACCTCCCAAGCTGAACTATTCCAAATAGTGGACGAAGCTGACCTTGCCGACCATCAGTTCCGGGTATCTCAAGTTGTAAAGGAGAAAATCCTAAATTGGAAGGATTTCACCACTATCACGACAGACACGGTGATTGCTACAGAGATCGCTACAAAGCTAATAAAGGAGAATCTAACGCAGTTCCTAACTGCCAGTCCCCAGCGATTCAATCTAAATTGTGTAGCTGAGTTCTACGAAAATGCAATATTTGACAAAGATAATCGGTTCTTCCAGACGAAGGTTGCATCAAAGGACATAAGAGTTGATCCTGATCTAGTCACTCAACATTTCCATCAACCAAACACAGGAGTCCACATCGCCAGCTATCACCATAATGATAAGGAGGTTCAGAAGTCTCATTGGTTGAAGTGAAAAAAGCCCAAAACTAATGAACAATTTAGAACAGCCATTAAGGTATATGCACTGAACCCATGTTATAAGACACTCAGTGAGATAGCTCTAAGGATAATATATTGTGGGATTGGATCCTTATCTGAGTTAAGCAGTCCCAAATATGCTCTAATGATGGCTCTTGATGACTTCCCCGGAGGAAATTGGGCAGAATATATATTTGGGCGATTGTTGGAAAATGAAAAGAAAAACAAGGGCATCCAAACGAATGGCAAGTTTTCAACACGAATCAGATTTGGGTTAAAGGTTAGCTACCTTCTTGAGAGCATTCTCGGAATACAAAATTAGGGGGAATACCTCGTACCGTCCGTTTTCATTCCACCAAAAGATCCAGTCCACTGTCAAATGAAGAAAGGAGGTGACAATGGATACGATGACGTTGATGAAGGGTATGACAAGTTTGACGACAAGGAAGTAGATGTTGAGACGTCTGAAAGCCTTGCTACCATATCGACAGTTCGAACTGTCGAGGATCCCAAAAATGCTAAGAAATCTGGCACCTCGGCTCAAAAACATGAACATAGGCAAAAAGGGGTGAAAAGGAAACAAACAGAGATAAACTCTGGAGAAGGATCACATCAAACTGCAAAAGGCAAAGAACCTGTTCATGATCATCTCCAGTGTCAGAAGAAGAAAAAGACGGATTACGAAAAATCAATAAAGAAAATCGCCAAGAAATTGAAATTCGATGCTACACTCAAAGAAGCTGGTCAGTCCTCCAAACTACCAGAGAGTGCTCTGAACCCAGAGCACATGTTTACTCACAGTACTAAATGTCCTCAACATGAGGATTTTGGAATCTACACAGCAGACAAGCACATGGATTTTGAAGAGATGACACGCTCCTCATCAAGTAACTCTGAGAACACAGCGTCTCAAAGATCAGAACAGCGCAAGGGTGGCAAGACCGCTTCTGAAGATTCTGAAGATAAAGATGCATCAACTAAGGAAGCAGAACAAGAGAATATCCTCTTATTGAATTCGGGGGGAACTGATCAAAATGTTTTTCAACAAGAGATCACTACAAACATAAAAGCATCACATCCGCAAACCATCAGTCGAAAAATCCTTTAATACCATGCTACCCTTGAACAATTGAATGAACAACGTCAGAAACTAAACAAAAAGGAGAAAATGTTCAGGACACGTTTCTCTCAGCTTGAAAAATAAGAAGAACTGGAACTTAAGAGACTGAGAAAGCAAGAAGAAGAAGCAGCTGCTGATCTAAAAAGAAAGCAAGAAGAAGAAGCAGCAGCTGAACTTAAAAGGAAAGAGGAAGAAGCAGCGGCTGCTGAAGCAACTAGAAAGGAACAAGAAGTCGCTGCTGAATGGGAAAGAATTGCAGCAGCAGTTGTAGCCAAGAAAAAATAGGAAGAGGAAGCAAACAGCGAAGCTCACCTTCAACCAGAGCCCTCTACTGCTACATCTCAAAGTCAAACTGGCGGAGACTCTAGAGCACTGCTACACTTGAAAGAACAATGTCTCCCGATCCCATCTCTATGGTTGCACCTCATCTACCCCTTGAAGTTCTACAACAGGAAATCGATAAGCATTATTTTACTATTTTTTATTTTGTCAAAAAGGGGGGAAGAGAGAAGAGTTGAAATTATGAAGCTGTAGTTGAAACTGATTGAGAAACGAGAAGAGGAGGCAAAAAGGCGAGAAGAGGCGGCAAAAAGGTGAGAAGTGGAGCAATTAAAAACTGTGGGACGAAGAGATAAAAATGCAACTAGAAGCAATGAAGGCTTCTAGAGAGCAAGTGATGAAAATCTTCATGAAAATGACACTAATTAGAGTAGCATTCTTCATGAAAATCTTCCAATGTGATCAGCACTTTGTTTTCCTATCGCTCTAATTTGGTTTATTTTAATCGAGAATGTTCTTACCCATTCAGGGGAAGATCAATTAGAGTAGGTCGAGTATAGAAGAAGCACAGTTCTAAGTAGTGTTAGAATGACAAAACCTGTAAACTCAGATCAACAGATCTTCTTGCCGACTTAGATAGACTTAGAGGTATGGTTTTGACAACATCAAAAAGGGGGAAATTGTTAGGTGTTGATGTAGAAATCCCACCTTTAAAATTGATGTTTTGATGTGTCAAAACTGTGTACCAAAGTCTAGGCCTTAGAGGTATTACCTCATGTATTCCTTATAGAGGATGATCGAGTTGTAATAGTCTAGGAGAAGAAAACTGTCAAAAATTATGGAACAGTTTTTGAAGTAGAAGCCGTCCTGACGAGAAAAACTGAGCAGAGTAACGAATGCTGAAAACTGAACAGACAGTATTCCAACTATCAAGGATTGTTATATCAAGAAAAACTGTGGATACAGTTTTTTATAAAAGAAACTGTTTAGAGGTGCTCACAGTTTGTGATCAGGACAGCTTCACGTCAAAGGAATAAATGAAGAGCAAAGATGCCGATCAATCATAAAACAACATTAAAGAAGTCAAAGGAAACAATCAGTTGTGACTGGCGTACAACGTTGTTCGGCGTTTGACACATCAAGTACAAACTGCCCTGCAAAAAGGACGGCACTAGTTCAAAAAAAAGGCAGAGGAGAAGGTCTACTTTTCAGAGAAGGATGGACTCTAATTGGACATCCTTCAAAATGTCTCTACAAGCTATTTTCAAATATCCAACTATTAATAGCAGGATATTCAGAGACAAACACACAACTTCGAACACATTAATAGATTGTCGTTACTCTGCCGAACTAAAAACTCAAACACATTGAAAGCTCTCAACCGAACGGCATTACTTTTGTGGTTTATTTATTGAACACGAGGCATTTATTGCTTAAGGAATCTTCTAAGATTCACCGTGTGACCTAGTGTGCACGAGGATTAAGTCTCCTGACTTAATCTACCTTCTTGGTGTTCAAACTTTCTAAGTGAGAACACAGCAGCCTTCCTTTCTGTGGGAAAGAAAGGTTATCACGGGCAACTGTCAACGGCTTACGTTCTGGGAAAAACTGAACCATCCACCCACCGGAGAAGGAGAAGGGAGGTTTGTCCTCAATCCATTTCCGACAACTTCCAGCTCTGAGGAGACTTCGAGGAGGTACCTGGCTTCGAGGAACTGAAGAAGGAGTGAAGAACAACTGCCTGGGCGAGTGATCCATTCTGCTATGGATGGTGGTTTCTACAGCATTTGGCTATAGATTGTGAGGATGGTATCTTCTTTACTTAGTGAATTACCGGATCAAGTTTCGAAGAGTGGACATCGGACTTAAGGCTCCTAATCACTATAAATATCCTGTGTGATTTACAATTTACTTACGCATCTTGCAGTTTACATTGGTGTTTTGAAACCTTCAACACTTTTCTGAAAAGTGTTGAAGTGTATAACTGTTGACAGCTCATATCTGTAAATTGATAATCTAATCTGCTGGCTTTTAAAAACTGTCATTTCCAAAACTGTTACATAAAAATTGTGTGAGTCAAAACGGAACTTCCTTCAATTTAAGAGTGCAAATAAATGTCTTATTACTTCCACTGCACATCATACGTACTCTGATCTGGGACCAACACATCTTCCACGATTCCTTTGGGATTTGATAAGGAGCGATCCGCCATTTGGAGTGGTATGGTGGTTGGCTTAATTTCCCCAATTTCCAACTTTTTGAACAAAGACAAAGGCATAAGATTAATGCTTGCTCCCGAATCACACAAAGCTCGAGTCACTTCCATACCACCAATAACACAAGAAATGGTGAAACTTCCTGGATCTTGTCTCTTGAAAGGCATCTTATTTTGAATTACAACACTACATTATTCAAAACGATTCACCGTTTCATATTCTCCTACTCCATATTCACTCTTTTGAGTAAACATCTCTTTAAGCATCTTCATGTATCCCGGCATCTCTTGAAGTACTTCCAAAAGAGGAAGGTTGATTTAAATCTTACTCATGTGTTAAAGAAACTGAGTAAAGTTCTTATTTTTCCAACTATTCTCAAACCGTTGTGGGAATAGCATAGGAGATCTCGTAGTAGTCTCCTTAGGTTTTTCTTTCACCAATTCTGGCTCCTTTTCCTCACTTGGAATATATTCTCTCTCTTCTCGAAATGTGACTTTCTTCCTTATTCTATTAGCTCCATCCTCCATGTCACCTTCTTGAGCATCCCTTTTTGGCTCCTCATAAGAACACCCATTCTGAGTAGTAATAGCCTTACAAGACTCACCCAAAAGGAAATATCTCCTCTGTATTACTTAGATGTTGTGCAATATTGGAGACTTGAGACTTGATGCCCTCAAACTACCCTTCATATCTTTCCGATTTCCTTTCAACTTCATCTCTCACTCCTTGTGCCATATCTTTTCTTTCCAATAACAAATTTCTTTGCATTCCCCCATCATACGTTGAAGGAAACAAGGAACTTTGTCATGTCCGATAAGGGTACATCCCTCTATACGGCTCATAATCATGTCATTGTTGACTCCTCCACAATTGATCCATAGCAAATACTTCCTCTCCAAAGTTGTACTCCTCTCTCTCATTAATAATGGATAACTCATCCAACTTTCTTCGCATCAATGCCATTTGATCCTTCAATTTTTTCATCTCATTATACTCTCTAATTGTCTTCACCGATTGATGCTCTTTACTTTCCTTGGGCCAATGACAACTATTCTCGGCTATTTTCTCAATCATTCTCCACGCGTCATCCTCATCTCGGGCAAGGAAAACTCCTCCCGATGATGCATCCATCATCACCTTAGTCTCGTAGTTGAGACCCCCATAGAATTGACATATTTGTTGACTCCTTGATAAACCATGCCTCGGACACCTCCGGATCATGTCCCGAAATCGATCCCAAGATTCATAAAGAGGCTCATCGTATCTTTTCCCAAATGCGGTAATGTCGGCCCTCCTCTTCAAAATGAGGCTCGGTAAACTTGAATATAAATTTTTCACGCAGCTAATCCCAAGTGGCAATACTCCCTTTATCCAAACCTTGGAACCAATGTCTTGCTCTGTCTCTAAGTGAGAATGAGAAAAGTCTCATTTGAATGAGGTCTTGAGGCACTTGGTTAATCTTGATCGTGTCGGTAATCTCAAACAATTGAGAGATATGTGCATTGGAATCTTCTGTCGGATGTCCCCCATATTGATTATTTTAAATCATTTGTACGAGTTGGGGCTTAATCCAAAATTGGATCGTGTTGACCCCTAACCGGAATTCTCCCGAGGCATTATCTCCTGAGGTCGGAAAAGGTTTGTAGAGGCCTTCTTGGTTCATTTCTTCCATTGAGAGCTATCCTCATTTCTTCCAATTGACGTTGGAGTTCATCCATTCTTTCCGTCTCATCTTTTCAATCCTCCATGTTGATTTCAATTCCTTTAACTCCTCTTTTCCTTTGCTCTTCCTCCAACAACCGAACCTTGGATCTCGTTATCATGCACTACCTACAAGATCCAAAAGCTCAAATCAAACAAACAAACAAAAATCCAATCAAACAAACACTTAGACTATGAACAACTCAAGTTCACTAATATCTAGCAACCTACTCAAACAAGTCCCGAAAATGGCGCCAAAAGTTGGTACGATAAAATTTCAATTGCTTAAACTCCTAGCTAACCAAGAATAAAAATATCTCAAATCCGGGACCTTCTTCGTTTGCTTGCTAGACTACTAGTTCGTGTTGAGTTGTTATGGTATCTAAGCAATTCTATCGTTGAGTTGAGTATTGACTAAAACAATCTGTCACATATCTATCTAACTAGCACTCACTAAAAAAACAAGAATCAATAAAAGTAATCATCATCACAATTATAATCTCTCATACAACTTCAAACAATCAAACAATAACAAGATCAAACACTAACCAAGTGACCACAATAGAGGGAAAATAGGACATTGAAATGAACTTTGTAGTGAACAATTAACAACCAATTTAATTATGCAAACACTAATTAATCTTCCAAGAGATGGTCAATCCACACTTATGTGATTAATTCCCTTAGCACTGGCAAACTAATCGTTGATGAGCTAGATTTATCAAACCATCACGTTATCCATATCTAACACACTCCCAAACGTTCGTGGATTCTTAACCTATATGCTATCTCCACACATGGACTGGATAGAGACATACATAAGAACATGTTAATCACGACACATTGATCCACGTAATGGCTGCAATCTCTATGTCAAGTATCAAGTAATTGACTCTTATCTACATCACTTTAATAGGAATAAGATCTAGCATGCCTTAATCATCAAGGAAGAGGTAAGCAAGTAATCAATTAATCAAAAATCATCATCTACATTGTTCAACCCAACATCCCTAGGTGTTTAGCTACACATATCTTTGAATTGGTACAATTGAATAGAAAGACGAAACTTAGCCATTACAAAGAGATTTGAAAGTGCAATTTTCCACAAATTGGATCTTTGGCCTCGATCTAGACTTGATTCTTCATGATCTTCATCAATTGGATGGATTTGGATGAAGCTCCTCCTCACTTGATGGTTGAATGGAATGAGTAGAGTAAATTGGAGTGAAATAACCATAAAAAATGTGTAAATGTGAAGTTCTTTCCCAATTCGGCCTTCCAACTTTTATACTAAGTTCCCAGACTTTTATCTCGCCCCAGATGATATCAGCTCGACCTGGATGCTTCAAAACTGAAAAACTGCCAAGGCGGCACGTTTAGGATTGCCCGGGATAGAATGGGCTCGACCGGGATTTGCCTCTGTCTAGCAGATCCTGCAGAGCTAAGTAGGGGTTCGGTCGAGATGAGCCAGACAGAGGCAAATCTCGATCAAACCCAAAATTTTCCGGACTGGGATTTGGCTCTGAAATCAACTCTGCTGCTCCTCTGCTCCATCCGGTTTGGCATTTGCTATGCCTAGACACAATCCGGGTTATGTTTTCACCAAAATTGAACTAAACTTGACGAAAAATTCTCAAATCCTTCCCTACACAACACCAACATAGCAAAACACAAACACAAGACAAAAATTAATGAAAACCCTATGATATGTGGGAAAAATGAACACAAACAAGCATGCAAACATATCAAAAAGTAGGTCGTTTTACACACATATCAATAACTCAGGCTGAACATTGGATATCTAAAATAATTTTTTATGCCTAAAATAAATCTTAGCATGCTTCTATTGAAATGCATAGATTGGTTTATACGGAATACCTGAATTGTATGAACTCTTGAATTGGTTGCGTAGGGATTTGATCTTCAATCCTCTTTCTTGCACAACAAGATTTAATCTTACATTATGAAGAGTTAAATCTTTGAAACTAAATGATTAATTTCCAAAACTAGAGAGAGAAAGAATAAAAAGATCCTTCAGATCTGATCTTCTGATATGTATCCCTTGCTCCAATCCAGAAATCTAATGAAGATTCTCTCCGAATTTCATGCCTATCGAGAAGTAGAATTTCCTCCCTCTTCTCATATTTCAAGTTGCCTACTAAAGCTCCCAGAACTTGGTTTGCACCTTAGCAACTCACGATCTTATGGTGTATTGTGATCTGAGAACTTGAGGGGTTATTATAGGAGAAATCTGATCTCAGATGGGTTTGAGCTTTTCATGGGCCAGACCAGAGGCCATAATGCAAATAGCCAAGAAGGTCTATCAATTAATTAATTCTCATATTCAACCTAGAATATAATTAATTATTAATTAATATTGATTCATGCCACAAGAGAATCAATATTGTCCTACCTCTTTGCTACCACGTTATGAGGAACGGGCTGCATAGGCTCGGTATATCCCCATATTTAAGCTTACAGATATTCATTAATTAATTTGAGCTCTGATCAGCTCGAAAATCAATTAACATCTTTTATTCCCAGTCTATCCACTCTACCATTTTCACTTATACTTGAACTTACTCAGCCTACGGGACATTAGCATAATGAACCTTGTGAACTCCTCAGAGAATGTCACGATCCTATACTGGATATGGTTACCTAGTTCCAGTCACAAATAGTCATACACAAACCGTTACCACCCAAAATACAGATATACGAGTGCAACAAGAACTCTCCACCATAGTACCTCTAAGTGGCACACAAATCTATATACCTTCGTACCTTAATTAGTCTTAAGATTCCATCAAGCCATCAAGATCACGATTCCTTTAATGTCAGATAAAGGAATTGATCTTCACTTAGGTCCTATCAATGCGTACCGTACGCACCAGCATACCAAGAAACCAAGATAAGCCGCTTATTACAACGTATGCTACAACATATACCAACAGTCTATCCTGGACTATCTCCGCTGTGATAAATGTTTATATCTCGCTAGGTCAAGTGATCAATACTATCTTCTGTGATCTACTATACACTGTATGATCACCCTATCGACGAGATAAGAGGATAAGAGCATTTGTGCTACATGTTTGTTAATTCAGACAGGAGATGAACATACAACATTAATGATTCCCAGTATATATTTACCAAAAACCTTGTACATAATATAACAAACATAATGATTTCAATATATAAATCCATCTAACTTATCCCTAGAATCTGGGTTTTTTCTTTTATAAATCTCAAAACCCACTTTTGATTTTGTTTAATTTAATCTAGCAACTTTTAAATTTAGTTTCAAAACATCAAGCCTTGAGATTTTATGTACTCAAACAATAGACTGAAAAAACTATGTTTCAATATATGAGTTAATTCAATTATTTAATCTCTCTGGGATTGATAATTTTATTTGCCACTAGAATATTAGTATCAATATATGAAACTCTCTCCTTCCTTCAAGGTGGAGGTAGATATGGTGGAGGCTTCCATTTTTGGTGGCCCCGCTGGTCTCTCTGAGTGAAAGAGCTTATTGGTTCTTCTTTGATTTTGGCAATCCCTTTTCACTAATTGGGCAGCATCTTCAGTATACTTGTCTGGCAAACTGGTGGTTGCCTTGACGGCTTCGCTCTTGTTTGCCATTATGATGTCCCACTCATGAACTTGAAGTTGGGCAAACAGTTCGTTGGTGGACATCTTAGAGAGATCTCTCTCCTTCAAGGTGGTGGTTTTGACAAACCAGCCATCCTTTGACATCTAAGACAGGATCTTCACGTTAAGATCGGTTGTAGAATAATCACGTCCAAGGCTTTCAACTCACCGACGATTGAGCTAAACCGAGACTCCATGTCCTTGATGCTTTGTCCAAGTAACATCATGAAGACTCATACTTATCTACACAGACCTGAAGCTTGTTGCGCTTCATCTGGTCTGTTTTCTAGCTCAGACTGCTGAGGTAATCCGTACCTAGAAAAATCTTGGTATCCCATGAGTAAAATTTATAGAATTTCTATTATACACAAATCAAATGTTTCATAATATTAAAAAAAAAACACCAATTCTATTTTCTTTCAACAAAAGCCTTCCATTTTCACTCATTGTTTTTTATTTTCAATATTTGTAACTACCTGAAATAAAGTTTTTTTTTTCTAGTTGTTCTCTGTAAATATCGACCTGATTATTTGGATTGCCCATATGACACACATAAATTAATTTCCCGCAGTTATCCAAAAAACATTACGTACATTTATTTTTTCTTTTAAAATTAGATGATGTTGTGTGAAATATTGAAATATTACATGCAGAGAAAACCCTAAACAAAGCTCATGTGTTTATTATGTGGAAAAACCAGTTGATCTCATACATTGTGTGCGTA
>JAPKLW010000728.1:313131-329743 GCA_026898455.1 Plectranthus barbatus
TGTAACTATAAGTTACATCTGTAGTTCGGTAACTAAAAGTTACCTCTATATGAGACTAGTCTCGGTCACTAATGGACCAAACCCCTTGCGGGCCCGCCCCTTGTGGGCCTCTATAGTGATCACTAATGGATCATCAACCCTTTCGGGCCATTGGCATTCACATGCATGACTCACGACACAACAATGAATATAGTCATTTAACCACTCCACTTACAGATATAGTAAAACCCCACCTGATGGAAGAACACAATAAACCTTTAAACTCGTTGTAGTCCGCCTCAGAGCTCTCGCTACGCCGATCCTAGCACTTAGAAATATTTAATTTAGTCTTTTAAATATTTCTATATTATTCTTGAACTTATTTTTTGTTAAGTATACTTAATTGAACAATACTTAAAACTTTAAACATTCATTAACAATAGTCTACACCATTAGAAAAATCCTCTCAATAAATAAATATAAACATAAATAAAATCCAAAAGATAAATCTTGAGGCAAACAACAACATAATAAAGAATCAACTAATCCAAAATTTTCATTCCCAACCTCTATGTATTCAAATGATTCTATACCAACAAAAATACTACCCATATAATGCCAAGCAAGAAGCTGTACAAAAAGGCGAATTTGTGGACCCAACAGCATATAGTGGTATTATTGGTTCGTTACTATACCTAATGGCCAGCAGGCCAGATATTTCATATGTTGTAGGCGTATGCGCATGATATCAAACAAATCCAAAGAAATTGCAGATGGAGTACGCATGAAGGATTGTCAAATATCTAAAAGAGACAGTCTTTCGGAATTTTGTATCCGAGAGCAGACAATCTCACACTAGTTGGGCTCTGACTTCATATGATGCCGAATTGATAGGAAGAGTGCGAGTGGGACTTGCCAATTCTTTTGAAACAAGTTGATCAGCTGGTTCAGCAAAAAGTAACACTCGGTCGTAACATCCACAACTAAAGCTGATTATGTGGTTGCTGCGAGCTATTATACACAGGTGCTATGGATCAAGCAACAACTCCAAGATTATGAAGTTAGCACCAGATGTGTCCCTATCTACTGCAATAATAACAGTGTAATGCGCATCACAAAGAATCCAGTACATCATTCAAGGATAAAGCGCATAGATATCAAACATCATTTTATCCAGGATCAGGTTGAAAAGAAGGATATCTCAGTGGATTACATTAGGACAGAAGATCAGCTAGTCGACATATTCACCAAACCTCTTGTTGAAAGCAAATTTAAAGAGTTTTGCCTTAAGCTCGGATTATTAGAATTATATGAGGTTGTGGAAGAATGAGTTCCAACTCTTATTTTGTTCTTGGAATTCTTGGATTCATGAAGATGATGTGGAGTAGAGTGTGTCCAAGCTCACACTCTCCAGCTAATTGCTGACAAAGTTTCTAATCGATCTGCTGAATCCAAGCTCTTAGCAGATTCGACATAAGTTGCTGAAACTTTCACTACTCAGCAGACTCCGTAACAATTGTTGAGTCCCAGCTCTCAGCAAAGTATTTAAAGAATGATGAAATAACTATTAGCAGAGAAGAATAAATCTCGAAAAGAGCAAGAAATCATAACCGACGACTAGATTTTAACCACATTAATGGAGAAAATTAATGCTGGGACAGTCAATATTTGTTATCATTTTCAAATATTTAGTTCAAGGCTCGAGACGATTCAGATCCGAATATGGTATCACAAAAGGCCACGTCGAAAGTATTGTTAAAAGCATTGGTTCTTGTGGTAGACAATTTGACTGATCGAACAAATCTTCAGGACGGGTTCAACTATTTAAAGGGAGGTCAGTTGTTTAGAAAATCATACTCAACATTCTAAAAATAAACTCGCTTCATTCTTTCAATCCCCTTTGATTAAATCCTATTGCTCAATAAAAAAAATATGTCATCCTTTACCATCTCACCAAAATACCATCAAGATGGTTTCGAGCAAAGTGGCTTGGAAGTCTCCATATTGAGAGGAAAAGTCGTAATCTTCACGGAAATAATATCTAAGAATATTCTCACAATTCTCGGTTCACCTCTATTAATTGGTTTTCTAATATTAGAACTAAATGGAGATAGGAGATCCATTTTGTCAGGCCATGACAACTTCATCATTGGAGATATATAAGCTTGTGAGGTGGGTCTGAGAATGGGTATTCCTTAGTCGCATGGTTTGGGAATTCCTTTGGGTAAGGATTCCCAGACAACTTCTTCCTCACCTCTTCTTCCAAGGTTACAGAACTCGGAAAATAGAGACGAAGAAGAGATGGAGGAAAGGCTTGCGGATGGAGAAGATGGTGCAGATGTTACCCATCCTACATAAAGTAGGGACATTTTTATGGCATCTGGTGCTGATGGAAAGTGCAGACGAGAGCACCAGTTTGAGCAGATGGTAAGATCTGCTAGACTCGGACTTCCTGTCTAACTATATGTTGGACGTCTGCAAGCTGACAAATGAATAGATGTCTACATACAAGCTCGAGAAGCTAAGACAACTCTTAGCCTATAAAAGACGATGTTGCGCAAGTGGGGAGACTTGCAACAACGAGCTCGGGGAGGTGACCAAGAAGGAGCAGATCTAGCAAAGGCATTATTTGGAGCAGTTTGAAGATAAATTGGATCATTGTAACTTGTAGTTTAATACTTTGCGGAGTGTAGCACTTGTAAATCAATGATATCAATTAAACAATATGCTCATTTTGATGACTATACTTTGTTGTCTCAAAATAATAATTGCCTAAACAAAATGCTAGATCCCTACACTCCTTGTGTAAATAAGTTCCTATCTAAAACCTTAATGATTTTCCTTGATTAAAATCGAAGATAAAAAGTAAAATCAGCAGATAGGAATATCAATAAATGTCTCCCCCGAAGTCTAAGTCGGAAGCAGAGTGCTTGATGGTTGAAGTGATAAAATTTTAATCAAGAAAAGTCTCTGCTGACTACTAAGTCCATGAAGGGATTCGTGAACTGAATCACGAAGTTCGTTTGCCAAGGATCGTTAATTGGAATATCAAAAATAAATTGCTATGCCTATGATTAATCCTAGCATGCTCCTATTGAATATGCTTAAGGGGGTTTATGCGGAATACCTGGATTGTGAAACCCTGAAGAACGAGTGCGCGGAGATTCCTCTTGATCTTTCCCACGCACAAAGATTTAATTCCTAACAGATTGAGGAAATAAATCTTATGAAAATAATTTAATTATTTTCGAAAAACAAGGAGAGAGGGAGAAGAAAAATTCTCCTGATCTGATCTTCTGACCTGTATCCCAACTCAATCTGAATATCTGGTGAAGATTCCCTTCAGATTCCTTGCCCGGTTGAGAAGTAGAATTTCCTCCTCGTTCTCAGATCTAGTCGATCACCACAACTCCCAAAACTTGGTTTGCTGTGTGTAACTTATGATCTTGTGGTGTGTTGAGATCTGAGGAACTGAGGCCTATTTATAGGAAAATACTGGACTTCTATTGGGCTTGAGTTTCATGGACCAGACCAGGGACCAGAATGCAAATAGCAAATAAGGCCTATCAATTAATTAATTCCTATATTCAACCCAGAATATAATTAATTAATTAATATTGATTCATTCCACCAGAGAATCAATATTGTCCTACATATTTGCTACCACGTTTTGAGGTACGGGTTGCATGGGCTCGGTATATCCCCACATTTAAGGTTACAGACATTCGTTAATTAATTTAAGCTCTGACAAGCTATTTAATTAATTAACATCTTATATTCCTGAATCAATCCACTCAAATCTTTTCACGTATGCTTGAACTTAATCAGCCTGCAGGACTTAGCATAACGAACCTTTTGAGCTGTTCAGGGAATGTCACCATCCTATACTGGATGTGGTTACCTAGTTCCAGTACCAGACAGTCATACACAAGCTGCTTTTACCCAAGATACAGATATACAAGCTCAACTAGAGCCTTTCACTGCAACTCAAAGTAATACACAATCTGCATATACTTCTGTACCTTCATATAGGCTTAAGATCTCATCAAGCCATAGAGATCTAGATTCTTTTAATGTCAGATAAAAGAATCGATCTCGACTTAGGTCCTTATCAATGTGTGCCCCACACCAGCATACCAAGCCATCTAAGATAAGATGTTTATTACTGCGTATGCTGCAGCCTACACCGACAGTTTATCGTGGAACTGTCTCAGTTGTGATAACTATTTATATCTCGCTAGGTCAAACGATCCATACGATCTTCCGTGATCTTCTACACACCGTATGATCTCCCTATCGACGAGATAAGAGGATAATTGCGTTTGCAACACATGTTTGTTAATTCAGACAGGAGATGAACATACAATATTTATGATTCCCAGTATATTAACCAATCGACCTTGTACATAATATATCAATCATAATGCTTTCAGTATATAAATCCATCAGTCCAAGCTCTCAGAAAAGACTCTTTAAACTCAAAAGAATCAAAAGATCATAAAAGAGTGAAAAAAAATTTACTGAATCCAAGCTTTCAGCAGACACCCGGCGATTGCTGAGTCTAAGCTCTCAGCAATGTGACCTTGTTTGCTATATTCGGCTTTGCAGACAAAATCAAAACAAAGGCTACTGAGTCCAAGCTCTCAGTATATTATCGTATATCGCTAAGTGAAAGTTCTTTGCAAATTCTAGATTAGCTGCTCAGTCCAAACTCTCAGCAGATTCCTATCATCAACGGTATCCTCAGATTTAAGTGGAATCTGAGCTCACTGCTGAGTCCAAGCTCTCAACACGCATATATCAGTTGTTGAGTACAAGCTTTCAGCAAATATCTATTGATTGCTGAGTCCAAGCTCAAAGCAATATGCCTTATGTTTGTTGAATTCAGCCTAGCAGACAGCAGAGAGATAATGATTCAAATCTCTCGAAAGGCGGGATTATCTGATAGACGGAAGAAGCTATGAAGTCTACATTAATTGGAAGAATGATTGTTCCACAGGGTGGCGACAGGTAAGTGTCTGCCACATCAACCACACGCAATTTTCCATCATCATAGGACATAAGGTGAATCGTCATTGAACTTCCCAACCATCGATCTGTTCAGATCAGAAAGGAAAACCAACCGCTCACTTGAAGCTGATTAGCTTTTATAATACAAAGGAAGTTGGTTTGGGATTTTCAAAACCCTATTACTCCTTATACTTCTGCTTTTAATTTTTTTCTTCGACTCGCTATCTTTTCTGAGATCAGGAAAATTATCAAATGGCGGAATCCTCCAACCGTACGAATCCCTGCCGAATCGTCAAGAAGGCCATGCATTTCTGGCGAGCAAGAACAATTTTATCCAACGTTCACAAGTGTGCTCAAGACAGAGCAAATTGACGAATCAATCCCCTATAATCGTATGGTGTCGATTGCTCACGATAAAATACCTGGAAAACTCACCATTGAACAACGAAGGGCAGCTCAAGTGTGGAAGGACAAGATACTCTACGAGCCCCTATTCAGCAAATACTACGACAATTGATTGATTGAGCGACAATTTCATGAAGGTCTTCTAAAGTACTTGTTTGCCGAACCCTTCAAGTCCCGGCCTCACTTGGTTGCAAAATTCTTTGCATGAACCGTGATTGATAAGAGAGAGAAGTTCTTCACCACTAGCGTCTTAGGGACCAAAATAGTGGTAAGCCCAGAAGTACTGTCCAAAAACATGGCTTAAGATTGGATGGGGAGGATGTAGCCACCTATAAGGTAACTAATGATGAAGAGATGAAGAGGCGATGGATCAAATGAAAGACAGAAGAGTTTATCGAAGGATGGAAAGTGGCTGCACTGCTGAGATCTCTGGCAGAACCTATGAAAGGTTTAGCCCATATTGTTATAAGGATGCTTGTACGAGAAGCTGGCTCGCTTTTGGAGCTGAGTGCCAAGAAGTTTGCAGTAATGATGGCTTTTGAGGACAAAGTACGCGGGAATTGGGCGCATTTCATATATTCCAAGTGGTTGATGTATGTATACAAGAATAAGAACATCAAGACGGAACATACGTTCACACAGGATGTAGGTTTTGGGATCAAGATAAGTTATTTTCGTGAAGGAATCATACCCAATGGGAAGCACTTCCACGGAGAGGATTTGATACCCACTGATTATATACCGCCAATGAGAAAGCAACAACCTGCTAGGGACTTAGGGAGGCCATCATTCCGAAAGGAAAAAGGAATGTCAACCCCAATGACCTAGTATCTGATGAAGAAGATCCTTATCAAGGCGAAGCGATTCTACCAACAGCGATTCCTCTAACTGCTGTGGAAATTGAAGCTGAAAGAAAGCAAGTAGAACAGGATGCCCTGTTCAAGGAGTGTGACAACTTGCTAGATATCCCACAGCTGGATTCCCCCATGCAGCCTGTGGTGAAGAGGAAGCGAATGCAGAAAAACCCCCAACAGAGGAAGAGGATGCCGACAGATGCTGAGGACCAAGATCAGAAAAAGGGATGAAAAGGTCCGTTCCAAGGATCAACAATTCAGTTTACAGTCCTGGTAGTAGACACCACTCTACCAATTTCTATTATTGCCAAGCCCACAAAAGAAACACCTGTTGAGCAAGCCCTCAAGGATACAAAGAGGAAGCTAGTATTCACTGAAGAGGAGAAAGAATCATAGAACAAGAGGCGACAGGAGAAAGCACTAAAGAAGGCGAAAGCACAGAAGGAATTTGAGAAGGATATGCTGAAAATGACGCTCAAACAAAGGGATGCTCGCTTTGAGCAAATCAAGGCTGCGTATGATGAGCGTAATGCCAGGATGGAAACCACTGATCAACCCAAGTGCATCACTCAGCAAGTTTTCAAGAGAGCAAGAATTGCTAAAGGCAAGAAGCAGGTGAGTGATGTAGAAGAGGTTGCCGCAAACCCAAATGTCTTGTCTGATATTGAGTTCGACAAGATGTACAAGAAATGTGTTTTTGGTACTTTTTAAGACGTTCCCACAAGTGGATCAGGTGGACCGGTGATCAAGCAAACTTCCGTGCAAGGGGAAGGAAGTGTTGCTGAACAAATTGAAAAGCCCATCACTACAAAAGAGGGAAGTGATGGTGCTAGTATTACTTTTGAGAAAGGTTTGGAACAGACTGTTGTGCAAGGAGGAAGCAGTGTTGTTGTTGAATTTGTTGATGTACAACCGGTCGTGCAAAGTGGAGACCAAGTTGTTAATATTTCTGTTGAAAATGATTTGATGCAGGTTGAGGACCAGCCAATTGCTGGAAAAAAAAGGACAAAGCAGCAGCACAAGGGAATGCTGACCTTGAGATCAGAATAAACGAGGTTGCAGCAAATGTTGAGGTGGCCAAACAGATGGCTGTGCAGCAAAATGAACCAGCAACTGCGAAGGAAGTTGCTGAGAAGGAAGCAGTAGAGAAAGAAGCTACTACCTCGCTGGATGCTGAGACCCGAGCAAGATTACAGACCAACCTCACTGCAAGCATAAGAGCAAGGAACGAACAGTATCTCCACGCCTTGGGAGTGGATCCATCTATTGTCCCAGAATGGAACTTAGGCATAAATACTCCATTCATGCTCGACAAGACCATTGAGTAACTGTGGTAGAGGCGTATTCCAATTCCTACCTCTCCTGAAATCTCAGGTATTTCATTTAGTGATATTCCAAGTGATGAGGACGTTGAGATGACTTGGAGTTTAGAAGTTGCCAAAGGGGTCTAATGCTCACTGGAGGTGAATCATTTTTCAGACCATAAACGTTGAGGGTACCAATGGAAGGGCAACATGATAGGCGGTTTAAGGCGAAGCGTATTGCCAAATGGTATCCTCCCGTCACTATGAAGGATGAGAAGAACGACAACCTCATTTCATGGGCAAAGGAAATCTGTGTATTTATTGAAGCCCAAGTTGCTCAAGAACTTGAGACCAATTATGCCTCATAATTCTCAGAAGGGTCTTCCGATCTTCATTTGTTCAGGATAGAGTTTAAAAGGTAGAGATATGACTTTTCCACCCATGAACTACACGACGAATACCACGTAATCATGCTTGCTAGGATGGGTCTAAGTTACTGGAGAAGTGAGGAAGAATGGGCAGATGATTAGATAGATCAGACATCCAAACGGCAGTACACCGAGAAGTAAGTAGTTGTACGGCTTCAAAAAATAAAGGATCACCGAGCAATCACTGGAGAACGCTCCTTGCCTGCATCTGAGTATGCCATTTTTGATTCACCCCCATTCACGCAGACATTCAAATCCCCTGAAATAAGAAGACAGATGACTGCAGCTGCTGAGTTTCACGCAAAATTGGCAAAAGAAAAGGCTACACAAAAGAGAGCAGAGGATCACAGGAAGATGATGGAGTTCCGGGAGTGAGTGCTAATCACGCTGGCCAATATCCCATCTCGGATAGACAGCTTCAGACCTCTCTCTCCAGTCGTTGCTGAAGAAGAACACACTCATAGTAGTGAACCTACTACAGCAGAAGATGTTGATTCGACTGCTAATCCATCTCAGGCAATGACAACCATTGCTGACATCCCTACCATCTCCAATCAAATGGTGATATATATGGAGCCCCTAGTCATGACAATTGAGCCCTTAAGCTCTAGTACTTTTTATAGGGACCTCTAGAGGTTTATTCATGATGTGGTAGAAAGGCAAATTGAAGAGCATGTTGTGCCTATTATGAGAACTGAAGTGCGATCCCAAGTGATCGAGGCCAAGACAGAAATTTCACAGACTCTGCAGGATGATTTTGAAATATTCTCCATCGACCTTTTGGTTGCAATCAAAGAGGGGGAAGAGAAGAGATTGGCAGAAGAAGCAGAGCGGCGAAAGGAAGAAGAAGAAAAAATAAGGCACCTCGAAGCACACAGGAAATAGGAGGAAGACTTAAGAAGACAAGAAAAAGAAGAAGAAGAAGAAGAAGAAGAAGAAGAAGAAGAAGAGAAGGAGGAGGAACGAAGGAAGAAAGAGGAAAGGGAGAGGATCAGGAGAGAAGAATGAGAAGTTGTGGTGGACAACTTTATGAAAGGAACAATCGAGACTCTCAGGAAACTGAGGAAACCCACCGGCTCCTCTAGTGCTAAAGATGTTGATTCGGACTCCTCAACAACGAAGAAGTAATACTTCTAACTCTAAAAGTCTTCCAGAAACAAATTTTACTTTTTGAAAGTTGATTTTTGATTTGGGTAAGTGTTTCTTGTACTCTATCATCAAGTTTTTAATGGATACTAACCCAGGTTGATGACAACACCTCATTGTCCAACTCTAAATTAATTGTTATAGCTGAACTTACACACTCAGTGTAATCAGCAAAATTGCTTGTACTGTTTGGGTGTGTGTGATGTGTTCATGTGTGTTGCTCCATATTGTGTGAATGTGCTCAATGCTTACTTGATTGCTGAATTGAAAGCCATTTACTTGAACAAAATTTTCTTAATAGAGCAATACCCTCTATATTTTGAGGGGGAATATTTCTATATAATACTGAGTCTAAGGGAGTTGATATTCTGAGATAGAATTGCTAGGAATGTTTTGTACTCTCAGAAATCAGCTTTCTAGGGATCAGTAAGTTAGAATTAGGACTTTGATCGCACCAAAAAGGGGGAAATTGTTAGGAATATTGTTAGAAATATTACAACCCCTTGATCTTAATTATAGGTATTTTAGTTTTGGTGCATCAAAGCTTAGTTGATCTAGTGTCTAGCAACTTAGAATTGTATCAAATTGTAAAAGTCTTGTATAGGATACTCTTATTCGAGTTCTAATAGAACTAGATGAAAAGATGGAAGATTGCTGAAGGAATCAGCAAACTCAAGAAGAATGCTAGAAGACTCAAGCATACAGAAAGAAAATGCTAAAGGAGTCAGCAAGGATAAAGATTGCTAAAGAAGCTAGGAAACATTGGAAAGGCTAGCAAACATATAAAGAATGCCGGAAGCACTTAACGGAATGATGAAGGAATGAAGCAAGCTGCTGCAGAATCTCAGTAAGATCTCTGAGATATCAGTAGACTACCAACTACCAGCAATCGCATGATAGTTATCGACATTCAATACAGAAAAATGAAACAGAAGGATCCTAAAATCACATGGAAACTCGACAAATCAGAAAGAAGATAATCAACAGACAAATGGAAGGTTTCCAGACTCAAACTCAAAGATCCGTTCTGACAAAGATGACTAAAATCAAGAGAAAGCTAATCAGAGACAAAGGAGAAATGAAGAGTCTATGTACATTCGCAGAAAAAGACAGACGGATATTGGCGAGCAGACACCCTGTGTCTAACTAATAAGATTCAAGCGGACATTTGAATCTTCGACTATATATAGGAGATCAAGGAAAGAGCTAAAATTTTTTTCAGAGTTTAGCAAGCTTCTAGATAATAATTCAATTTGAAGAAGTTCAGCAGTGCAAATACTCTCAAACACACGAGAACTCCAATTCGAGCATTCATCTGATCGAGGCTTTGTAAAAGCTTTCGAATTCGAAGCTCGAGACCTTTCAAGATCTCTATTAAGGTTAATCTTAGGATTCTTTTAATCCTAGAAAGATCCTAACAGACACCTTGCTCTGCAAGAGTGATATCATGGGCTACTATGGCAAAGGAAAGGTTCTGGGAAGAACTATTAAACTCCCAAGGTCGACGTCCGAGGAGAAGGGAGGTTTGTCCTCACTCTAAGGAGTGTCAAAGTGAAGATTGAAGACCGAGGTGCTTGAAGGTGCGCGCTGACCAGACGGAGGAGCTGCTCAACGTTAGAGATCAAGCTTGACCTTGTAATCTATCATAGTGAATTTTCAGTCAAGAGGACCGAAGAGTGGACGTAGAACAGTTGTTTGAACCACTATAAATCTCGTGTTCATTTACTACTTTTACTTCAATATTTATTTCATATTTTGAAACTCAACGCATCAAGTGTTGCAGTATAATTTGAAGTAAATCTAACAAATATTCAAGCTTAAACACATTTCATAAACACTTGCTAAGTCGTGACCTTAGCAAGATAAGTGCAAGACATTATTAACATTCCACTGCAAATATAAACACTCTGATTGGGGACCAACAGTCATCAAAGAATATGCAAAACCTAGATCGAGAATGATGTGAAATTTTACACGCACCCCATCAGAATCAGAAAAAGCACGAAGATTTGAGAGATGTTGATGAAGAAAACAAAATGCCGCTTGAAGGACATATAGATAGATATCTTAATACATGTGGTGCCTACCAATGAGTCTATCTAGGCAAATGAACAAATTAACTCAGTTGTTGAACAGCGTATGTGAGATCCGGCCATGTATATTTCAAGTAAAGTAATCTACCAATAAGTCTACGATATTGTTCAGGGTGCTCCAGTGTAGGTGAAGATGTGTCATTCTCTGCAAGAAATCAAAGCCCAGGAGGAAATGGAGTAGAAGCTGGAGAGCAGTCTAGCATTCCAGAATCCTTTAATATAATAGTGGAATATTTTGACTGGGATATGAAAATACCATCTGAAGATCTAGTGAATTCCATGCCAAGAAAATACTTCGCCGAGCCAAGGTCCTTAATGGTGAAGATAGAATACAACTACTGCTTGACTTTCTCAGTAAGAGGTAAGTTAGAACCTATGAGAAGCACATCATCCACATAAACGATAAGAAACATGCAAGAACCAAAATGAGATAAATTGAACAGGCAATCATCATGCTCAAATTTAGTAAAACCAAACTGAAGAAGTTTGTATGTCAGCTCAGTATTCCACTCCCTTGACGCCTGTTAAAGTCCATAAAGTGATTGCTTCAGCTTGCATACTTCACCATTACGGGCCTTGGTATAACCAGATGGGGGTAACATGTGAGTATCGTTTGAGAGAGAGCCATGGAGAAAAGCATTATTGACGTCAACCTAGGGCAATGGCTAGACTTTGGCAGCAGTTGTAATAACTAGCAACCTAACAGTGACAATCTTTGTAACAGGTGAAAATACATCAGTGAATTCCTCACCTTCCACTTGTGTAAAACCCTGTGCTACAAGCCTTGATTTGTAACGCTCAACATTGCCATCCGCTTTGCATTTAACCTTATACACCCATTTACACCCCAGGGCTCTTTTACCTTCAGGTAGAACAAAGAGTTCCCATGTTTGATTGCGTTTAAGAGCATCCAATTCGGCCGACATTGCTTCATGCCGTTTAATGTTAGTTCAAGCTTGATTATAAGTAGTAGGTTCTTGAAATGTGGACAAAAGAGCAATGGAATCAGTAAATGTACTAGCTATCGGACATGTAATAATGGGAGAATAGTCTACACATGATAAGGTAGTGGAATAATCTTTAAGCGAAGCAGGAGGATGTCGATCACGGGTACGGTATCTTTGAGCAGGTGATATGATGGGAGAGAAAGATGTAGAAACGGTGCTGGATTCATTAAAGGTGGGTGCTGAAGATATGCTCTCAGCATGCTGCTGAGAGAGAGGTAGTGTGGAAGAAATAAGATCATCTGCATGGGGTTGAATTGGGTGACATGTAGGTAGAATGAGACAGTCTGAAGTGGTAGGTATAGAAGGAAATGAATCATCAAGAAAGATGACATATTTGGATATAATCATTCGGTTGAGGACAGGAATATAGACATTGTAACCTTTCTGTGTTGTGGGATACCCTAAAAAAACCCTAAAGTAAGACCTACTATCAAACTTGTCTTTGGTAGGAGAATTTATTAATGCAAAGGTTGAGCAACACAAAGTCTTGAGGAAAGAATAGTCGAGTTGCTGATTGTGTAGGATTAAGTAGGGACATTTCCAATTTAGGACCAGAGACGGGAGACGGTTTATGAGATAGGTGGTTGTGAGTATGGCATCCCCGTAAAAGGATTTAGGTAGTTTAGAGTGCAGAAGAAAAGCATGAGCAACTTGAATCAAGTGTATGTGCTTCCTTTCAACTACTTCATTTTGTTGAGGAGTGTATGGATAGGATCTTTGATGAAGAATACCAAGTTCATTGAACAAAGAAATACAAGACTCATTTAGAAATTCAATCCCATTATCAGACCTGAGCACTTTGGCAAGTGTGTGGAATTGAGTATGGATGAATTTGAGGGTGGAACAGACCTTAGATTTGTGTAGTAGAAGTAATGTCCATGTATACCTACTGAAATCATCTACCAGGGTGAGAAAGAACTGTGAACCAGTGAGAGATGTATTGGTGTATGGACCCCAAATAACCATATGTATTAAGTCGAAACATGTCTTGCTTTTGATTGAGCTGTGAGAGAAGGGTTCATGATTTTTTTGGAAAGAACACAAATGTCACAGGAATGAGTATTAGATTTATTGAAAATTGGGATACAATCTTTAATGTGAGCTAGTACAGCATGAGATGGATGCCCTAATATAGTGTGCCATAGAGATACGTCTATTAAAAGGTTACATGTAATAAGTGCAGTATGAGTAAAGATATAAGAAGCCTATTGTTGCTGTGAAGCTTGGATGGCTGAATTTGTGAAGGACTGAACATTCAGTATGTAAAGATTCTTGACCATATGACCAGCAACTATTACTTTGTTATCTCTAAGGTCCTGTAGTAGAAATCAAGAATAAAAAGAACTTGAAGCACAATTTAGAGTCACGTGAGGCTTTTTAGACTAACATAAGGTTGAATTTGAAGGAATGAATGTATAGGATTGAGTTGAGAGTGAGGGAAGGAGATAAATTGGATTACCGATGTGTGAAACATGTTTAACACTTCCATCAGGAAGGCAAACTGGAATGGGATTGTTTATAGGAGACGGTTTTAGGATAAGATTGAGCTTAGTACACATATGACTAGTAGCTCTGGTGTCCACAATCCAAGAATCTAGAGTATAGAATTAATCAAGTATAGAACTAGAACATGTAGGTAAAGAGCTACTTGCAAAATCTGGAAGGAAGGCCACATTCACCACTTCAGCTGCAGAAGACGAGGAAGTGTTTGGAACATACTCATCATCATTCCAATCCAATGAGGTATCAGAAACAGCAGCAGCAACAGTGTTGTCTCTCTTCTTCGCAGGATCAAACTTATCAGGATAACCAACCAACTTGAAACATCTATCAATGGTGTGACCAGTGCACTTGCAATGAGAACAGACCGGTGGTGTGGTGTCATGCTTCTGAAATTGCAAAGTACGATGAGAATCATGAGACCATTGTGATTGATGTTTGGCATACATAGCTACATTATCAACCCCCATGTGGAAATTATCAACCACTTGCTTGTTTTGTTCTGTCTTATGCATAATAGAGTATATCTTGTTGATAGAAGGGAGCAGTTCAGTTAGTAGTAAGTGATTCTACTAAATTGAATAGGAATCATTTAAACCAAGAAGGAACTCCATTGCCCTATCCTTCATAGGAATCTTATCAAAGCAATCCATGGCATCTGTCAGTGCAGTACGAGCACCTAGAATGAAATCTGCAGATTTCTCAAAATACTTTTGAATCATGCTTTCACAGTATAAGCCAGGCCCCAAAGCATCCATTTGGTCTGTGAGATCCTTAAGTTTGCCATAAAATTCAGTAACTCCACACCAATCTTGTCATATGGTTGCGATATCACGTTTGATTCAGAATAAGAGAGAGAGAGAGAGAGAGAGAGAGATAGATTGGTGAGATTATACCACTCTTCGAGTTCACACCATAGAGCAGCTGCAGAACTCACATACGCAAATTGATGGATAAGATCCTTTGAGTTGGAAGTCTTGATCCAAGAAAACACCATGCTATCAACCTTTCGCCAGCGTTATAAATATTTTAAGGTTGTCGGCGGATGCACACATGAACCATCAACAATACCAAGTTTATCTTTCGCGATTAACGTAGTCACTGCTGCAATCCGCCACATGCGGTAATTAGAATCGGTGAATGGAAAAGAAACCAACAATATATCGGGGTGATCAAAACCATTAAGGAATAACTGCTCCTCATATAGAGCGTCCTCTTCAGAGGAAGTTGTGACGCAATCAGACAATAAATTGAGAAGTGAAGAAGAATACACTGGCAATTGATACCATGTGAAATATTGAAATATAACTTGCAGAGAAAACCCTAAACGAAGCTCATGGTGTGTATTATGCGGAAAAACAAGTTGATCTCATACATATATACAACATATGGAAGCTTCTACACAACCAGAATCTAACTAACTCTACAACTAACTCACAACTGTTACAACTCATCAAGTTAGCATTAACTCACGTGTCCAACTTCTAGAACGTCCTTCCTTTCCTTTATGCATGGCCCGATTGATTGTGTTGTGTTTCTTTCTACGTGCATGAATCTCAACATGTTGAGTTTACTTTTATTTCACAATCTTTTACTAGTTATTTATTTTTGTGCATTTGAGACCAAGTTCCACCTTTTTCTGGGATGAAATTAGTAATTTTCTGAATTAAAGATTATTAGTGCATGTTTTAAAAGAAACGTTTTTTTATCACATTTTGGAGCTCAATGGCGATAATCAAAGTGATAAATTTAAATTAAAACACAAGGCCATCCACTATACAGATGAAAAAATGTGAATAAAAACAATGAAACTTTTTGTAGTCGATGTAGCTTTGACTTCACTGAAGATGTGTGATCTTGGAGTCGTTTCCACTTGGTGATCGATGAAATGAAATAATGTGTAGTAAAATAGCTAAAGAAACTGATGCAAACTGGTCCAACAGCAAAATTATGAAGCTTTCTACTGTTTGTCGGGCCATATTGAGAAAAATAGAAGATATCTTAATGTTCGTCACCCTTGTCAAGAAACCTTCTTTTAATCTGTAGGGTAGATTAGGTGCTGCAAAAAGATATAAAGGTGAGGTGATGACTAAATATGTGGATTGTAAGATATAAATTGAAATAAAGAGAATTGCAGAGGTAAATACTTACAAGGTTGATCGAGGGAGACTGCATATATTATGGAGCCTAGTAATGCGTTGGGGGAGGTGGAGAGGCATAGATGTAGGAGGGTGTAGGAGGTGATTTTACGGGTGGTGGTGGTGATGAGTAGTAGTATGAAGGTGGAGGTGAGGGTGACGGGGGAGGGGGAGAAATGTAAATGTAGGGAGGTGGGGGTGAGGGTGAAGGTGGTGGCGGGGAGGTGTAGTGGTATGGAGGTGGAGGAGATGGTGATGGCGGTGGTGGGGAGTTGTAGTGGTATGGGGGTGGTGGGGAGGTGTAGTGGTATTGGGGTGGAGGAGAAGGTGACGACGGTGGTGGAGAGTTGTAGTTGTATGGGGGTGGTGGGGATGGAGATGGAGGTGGTGGGGAATTATAATGGTATGGAGGTGGAGGAGATGGTGACTGCGGTGGAGGAGAGTTATAGTGGTATGGAGGTGGTGGTGATGATGGGGATGGTGGCGGTGGAGAGTTGTAGTGGTATGGTGGTGGTGGTAATGGTGAAGGTGGTGGTGGGGACTTGTAGATGTAAGGTGGAGGTGGAGGGGATTTATATACATAAATTTGTGATGGAGGGGGAGGAGATTTGTAGACATATGAAGGTGGGGGAGGGGATTTGTAAACATAAACTGATGGGGGTGGTGGAGACTTGTAGACGTAAGGAGGAGGTGGAGGAGATTTGTAAAGATAAACTGGAGGTGGGAGTGGTGGAGATTTGTAGGCGTA
>JAPKLW010000728.1:329753-348863 GCA_026898455.1 Plectranthus barbatus
GGTGGCGGCGGTGGGGATTTATAGATATAAGTAGGTGTTGGTGGCGGTGGTGGGGGAGATTTATAAATGTAAGGAGGAGGCGGTGGTGACTTGTACACATAAATTGGAGTCGGAGGTGGTGGAGATTTGTAGACATAAGGTGGAGGCGGTGGAGATTTATAGATGTAAGTTGGTGTTGGTGGGGTTGGCGGTGGAGATTTATAAATATATGGAGGAGGTGGTGGTGACTTGTAAACATAAGTTGGAGCTGAAGGTGGTGGAGACTTATAAACATAAGGAGGTGGTGGTGAGTTGTACACGTAAGGATGAGCCGGAGGCGGTGGAGATGTATAGTAGTACGGAGTTGGAGAGGGCTTAGGCTTGTGGCATTCTAGATAAGGAGTCTTGGAAGCATAAGCAAATGGCTTAGCATACAAAACAACTTCATAGTGAGTTTTGGACTTCACTTTGAGGTTGGCACCCTTGTCTCCCCAATGAAGATCAGTGGGAATGTTGCATTTGGAATCCTTTGGAGGGGCATGAAGCTTAGCCTTGCAAGCCTTTGAGCCATGTTTCCTATAATCAAATCCTTCAACTGCAATGCTATATTTCCCATTGATTTTAGTCTTCCCAAATGCCACTATATCTTTATCCCCTACTTTGCATGTTATTTCCACCACAGCACCTGCTCCATGTGTTCCAAAAAATCACATTAAATAAATTGCTCAAAATAATTAAAAGGAAAAACTACTACTAATAAAACATATTCTTACTCTTGTTCAAGATTGGACCACTACTTTTTCTTTTTATGTGAATATAACTCAATTATGAGAGACATTTTAACTTTTCTTCATTTTACTGAATTTTTAACTTGATCATGATATTATCATTGATTAATGAACATATTCAAGAAAAAGAATTTTAATTAATTTAGTAATGCCTAAATATCTAACAATTATTTGTGTCTATTGAAATTGCTTTTAGAGGCCATATCAACATTTTATTTTTGTCTACTACTTTCGGAAAAATATAAATGTTGACTACTAATAACTTGGAAGTTTTTTTTATTGCATCTTGCATATTTCATGGAAATTCGTATACTTGGAGAAATTGATGCTTTTTTTTCATCAACGTTTTAAGCTAATTGAATATGATGAAGTCAAAATTATCTATAAAACTAGAAAAAAATAATGCTAGAGCTTGTTTTTGCATACCTTTGAGATGTTTCTTATTGTGGGATTTTTGTGGGTGCATCCAATCGTAGCACTTGTAACAATACACTTTTCCGGTCACCTTAACTACCAATGAATGGTGAGAAGCATGTGCCGGCGGTGGAGGTGATGTGTAGTAGTATGGTGGTGGAGATGACTTCTTTGCTGGTGGTGGTGGTGGAGGAGAAACATAAAGATAGGGAGGTGGTGGAGACTTAACTGGCGGTGGTGGAGATACATAGTAGTAAGGAGGTGGTGGAGACTTCTTTGGTGGTGGTGGAGAAACATAGTGGTATGGTGGAGGTGGAGATTTCACCGGTGGTGGGGGAGAAACATAGTAGTATGGAGGTGGTGGAGAGGGTGATGGTGGTGGTGGTGATTTGTAATAATAAGGTGGTGGCGGAGACGGTGATGGTGGTGGAGGAGATTTGTATACATAGGGTGGTGGTGGTGGGGATGTGTAAACATAGGGTGGTGGAGGAGAAGGTGAAGGTGGTGGGGGTGATTTGTACAAGTATGGTGGTGGTGGAGAATTATAGACATAAGGAGGTGGCCGCGAAGGGGATGGTGGTGGTGGAGATTTGTAAATATATGGTGGTGGTGGAGATGGAGATGGTGGTGGTGGAGAATTATACACATAAGGAGGTGGTGGTGAAGGAGAAGGTGGTGGTGAAGAATTATATATATAAGGTGGAGGAGGAGAGGGTGAGGGAGGAGGTGGAGACTTGTAAACATAGGGTGGTGGAGGTGAAGGAGAAGGTGGAGGAGGTGATTTGTACACATAAGGTGGTGGTGGAGATGGTGATGGTGGTGGTGGAGATTTGTAAACATTTGGAGGTGGTGGTGATGGAGATGGAGGTGGAGGAGAATTATAAACATAAGGAGGTGGTGG
This sequence comes from Plectranthus barbatus, assembly GCA_026898455.1. Taxonomy (NCBI): domain Eukaryota; kingdom Viridiplantae; phylum Streptophyta; class Magnoliopsida; order Lamiales; family Lamiaceae; genus Plectranthus; species Plectranthus barbatus. The sequence goes on from JAPKLW010000728.1 coordinate 331,836, forward strand.
TGAAGGAGAAGGCGGTGGAGGAGACTTGTACACATAAGGAGGTGGTGGAGATGGAGAAGGAGGTGGAGGGGACTCATACACATATGGAGGCGGAGGAGACGGTGAAGGAGGCGGCGGTGATTTATAAATATAAGGAGGTGGGGGAGAAGGTGACGGAGGAGGTGGTGATTTATATTCATAAGGTGGAGGTGGAGATGAATACACATAAGGATCAGCTGAGACCATAATAGAAGCTGCCAAAATGGCCAGAGCCACCAACAGATGTGGCAGCACACGGCCGCCGCCGTGAGTCATAATTCCGATGTCGAAAAATCTACCAACGCAGGCAATGCGTGTAGAGAGACCGTGTGTTTTTGGGTTAGAAAGGAAGGTGATGTTACTAAGGCTGATATATTAGGAGAAGAGAGATGATTGAAGCTGACTTATGAGAGATGCGTATTTATAGAGGGAGAGGGATGTTTCAACTTCAATTATATTTATTTTGTAACAGCTGCATGCCTTCTCATCAAAAGTTTTTCTATGTCCATGATCACATCACTTTGTTTCTCATATCACCTTATATTAAAATAAATAAATATATATATATAGCTATATATATATAGGGGAGTGATCATATGAGAACTCCCTTTACCATGTGAAAATAAGAACTAATCTCGGTCATCCAATTGGAGATCCAACGCTCAAGACTAAATAAATCCCGTCTGCATTATAGTGTATTAAAACATACATTAGAGGGTAATTTTGTAATATTTTTTTTCTCTCCTCTAAAATCATCCTAAATCTTTAAATGATCATATTTCCTTCGATTTAGATTATTTTTTAATGTATCATATATCAAATTAAAGGTAATTTAATTATCTTTCAAACGAAATCCCTGTTGCATATGTTTCGATTTAAAAATCATCGTAAAAAATAAAAATTAGTGATTATATGCATAATTCTCGTAACAGTAAACGAATTCTTATATAATGAATGGAATTGCACAATATAATGCATGAAGTTATATTATATAATGCATAATATGATAGATAAAATGCAATAACTTTTTTCAGATAAAAAAAATAAAAAATTCATTATCTTTGCATACTATAGATAATATCATTGTTGTTATAAAAGTTGATCATATATTTCTTATTTTTAATTATGTATTTTTTGTATATTTTATAAATGTATATTACTATATTATATAATGCAGGTTTGTTGGGTATATAATGAATGTTTGCTAGGTATATAATGCATGTCGAGGTCAATATAATGCATGAAGTTATATAATGAATACAATTGCACAATATAATGCATGAAGTTATAGTATATAATGTAGAATAAGATAGATAAAATGCAACATGTTCATTTCAGCGAAATCATCATTCATCTGTATATTTGCACGTGTTATGTATTATATAGCAATAACATATGAATTATATGAAAGTAATATAATTTTTCTTTAAAATAAAATTAATATCATATATAATATGCATAATTCTCGTAACAGTACACGAATTCTTATATAATGAATCCAATTGCACAATATAATGTATGAAGTTACATTATATAATGCAGAATATGATAGATAAAATGTAACATATTTATTTCAGCGAAATCATCATTCATTATTATATTTGCACTTGTTATGTATTATATAAAAATAACATATGCATTATAATGAAAGTAATATAATTTTTCTCTAAAATAAAAATAATACCATATACAAAGGAGGAAGTAATACCGTATAATGATAGTAATATTGTTCTAAAATAAGAGTAATACCATATTATAATGTAGGAAGATGTTTGTTAGGTATATAATGAATGTTTGGTATATAATGCACGTTTCATATGCATATAATGCATGTTTCCTATGCATATAATGCATGTTTGTTAGATATATAATGCATTTCGAGATAGAATATGCAAACAGAATCTTAAATAAGTACAAAATGACAAAAATACCCTATAATGCAGGTTTTTTGAGATATAATGACCGAAAATTTTAGTAAAATCCTGAGCGTTCACTCATCAAGATCAATGGCGAGGATTGGTTCTTATTTCTTATGGTAAGAGTGGTTCGCACTGGATCGCATCCCTATATATATATATATATATATATATATATATATATATTTTGACTAGCATGTGTTCTGAATGATTAGATATGGCATGTCGAGGCGATTAATCACCCAATTTGAAGCCATTTGTTGTGGTCAACGCCTAAAGAGCAAATAATTGAAGGTGCAAAATGATTTTTCCAATATTTTATTTCATATTGGTAATATTACCTTTTTTTTCATAAATAACTTTATTATTACAAACTTTCTTTACGAGGTCACCTATTCATGCAGTTTTCTTTGTTTTTGTAGTTGTAGAAATATTAAGTCTCATCTATTTAAATCTGACTGTGGAAAACAATTTATTAAGGGTGACAATTTTTTACCCGATTCGATAATTCGACACGAATTCGTACGATAATAATGGATACGGATTGACGTTTATCGACACAATTAGGATACGAACATCTTGAATCGGAATCGGATTCGGATTAGATACGGATCGGATTGAATAATCCTTTAAACGGATCAAATACAAATATCCATTAATGAATTAATAAAAAATCATTTTTTAATTATAAAAATTAATTAATTGATTTTAACATATTAGTTTAGATTTAGAGTTCTTTCAAAAACTCAAATCTCATGGTTATTTATTGTCCGTGTCCCATTTTTTAATTCACCATAAAATATGTATTATTTATCTATTCATTATATTTTTTAAAATTTATTTTCTTCTACCATCAAAATTTAATAACTTTCTTTTTTTTTCTCAATGTCAAGTTTTCAATTAAGTTATATCAACCGATTAACTAGCTGGTAAGATCTTAAGTTTAAATGTTGATGAAAGCATTATAGATTCGTCTGAATACTTATTCATTGTCTCACCTCTTGCAATTTCACCATGATAAAGGTATTTACTACTCCCTCCGTCCCATAACATTAGTCCTATTTTCCTTTTTCGTCTGACCCAAACATTAGTCCTCTTTCCTAAAATGGAAAATTAATACACACTCACTAATAAAATATTAATTTCCTCTATCTCTACTCGCATTGGTATCTGTGCCGGAATGAAACAAGACTAATGTTATGGGACGGAGGGAGTATAATTTATTTTATTTGTTATAAATTTAAAAGTTTTAATTAATATTTTTCTCCCTCAAAATTGTAAGTGGAGTATTGACGATTAAGGTGAAGGATTTATCAATATCTAGAAATGAGAAAGTTTGACCATTAGTATTTGAATTCAAGATTTATCTATGTATCTTGAGATATTTGATTGAGGATTTTAATTTCAAATGAAGTTGCAGTTTTATTTATTTATACAACACAAGATTTGGACAATCAAATATGAATATTTTGTATTATCTTATCAAATTTTTATTGGATTATAATTGCGTTTGTTGAAATGAATTCTTATTGAATTAATCCGATTTGGATTCTTATGGGATCTTTATCGGATCGAATCCATAACAGATCATTCGGATCATATACTTATTGAATTTTTAACGAATACGGATCGGATTTGTGCGGATACGAATTTGAGCTTAACGGATCGGATACGGATTTGCCCTTAACGGATCGGATCGATAACGGATTGACACGATAAGGATTCAATCCGAACGAATTGTCACCCTTATAATTCATCAACCTTTTTATTTTCTTTTTAAATGTGTGTTTTTCCATAACTAAAACAAATATGGTAAAATTAAATTGATAAGACACTTTGATATGATTTTTGCCGAACTAAGCATCAACTAATTTCTTATCATAATTAGGATTAGAAGTAGGGCTCAACAGACTGACACTATAATCTGAAAACATTCTCAATCATCTTATCTAACCTGATTTTAAACAAGGCCAATTATAAATATGTAAAACATGTAATAATCTGATGAGCTCATGTTATTAGGTTTGGGTTGCAGGAATGGGGAGCCCAAGAACTCGGGCTAGCATATGATTTTTCTTTTTTCTTTTTAAATAAAATGCATAAATTTATATACTATTTTAAATATTTTCCAAGTTAAGCTCATAATCTATTAGATGCATAGAAGACATTTAAATCACGCACTCTAAATTGAAAATACAATCTGTCCATTTTATGTCTCTAATAATATGTCTCGAGGTTTTGTTATCATTTCTTTTTCTACTTGATAATGTAGGGCAGTTATTAATAATAAACTTAAAAGTTTGAAACATTAATTTAGAATTATTCAATTATATATTTTTATTTAGAATAAATAAATCATACACAAAGTTATAAATTGTAATAAGTAAATATGAATAATTGATTTTGACCTTAACTTGTCTCGCCTACAAAACACTCATTAATTCACGACCGACAAATCTATCGCAAAAGATGAAAATCATGTCGCAAAAAACGTGCTCACAATGGATTCGCGACTGAATCAACCCGTCGCAAAAGACACAGTCGTTAAAAAATTTGCGAATGAAAGTTGGTCTTAAAATTTAGAGAATAAATCACGACAGCATCGATCATCGCAAGATTTAACGACTGCAATTTGCAACGGATGTTGGTCGCAAAATTTGGCGACCGCTTTCCCGTCTCAAATCCATGGCGATTTGTTATTTTTTTAAAAATATATTTTAGTTTTTTCTTTTTGTCCCTAATTACATCACAACCAATCCATATAAAGATCCATCCAAAATAAGGCAAAAACTTGCATTAGGCAGGCCTAAACAGTTTAGGCGGGTTTTATCCTACCCAAATGGGTTCATCCATCCCAAATAGGGTATATTATGTGGGTTTGGGCTTGGGTTAATGGATAAAACCCGCCTAAAGCTTGGGTTAATGGATAAAACCCGCCTAAATCGTTTAGGCCTGGCTAACCCAAGACCTTCCCCCAAAATAAACATAAAAAATCATAACCAAAACCCATTCCAATTTCAAAACATCAAAATCAATTCAAATACATACAAAAATCCATCCAAATTAATTCAACTGAATACAAGTATTCAATATCAATTCAACTACATTATAATAATAAACTAAAAACAAATCCATAATCTTGATTGTTGAATATACTGCAATGGACCAAAAATGTTGTGAATTGAGCAATTGCAAACACAGATAACAAACAGAAAAAAGAAAACAAAGATTTATAGTGGTTCGAGCGTAAGCTTTACGTCCACTATCCAAGCCTACACAGGTGATATATATTATTCAAGATGAAGAACATAATTACAGGATTACTGAGTTATCAGGGAACACAAACCCTACTCTCCCTCTAGACTAACTAGTCTCTACTAGCAACTACATTGTGTTTGGGCAAGTTTACAATGGTTAGAAGAAGGAATATTTATAAGGATAGATTTGTAAGTACATAAGAAAATCAATCCTGATATGATAAAGATATCTAAGTTCTAATCTATCTAAAATAGATTAATACCCATCCAAATCCAATATTGATAAGAATAAAACTTGTACAACAAGGAAACAAGATATTTACCAAATCTTTTTCATCTCTCACTCAAACTACTTCCTTGTTTCTCCAACAATCCTCCCCTCAAACCAATGGCCCGCATATTTGTGGCCTTCCCTCATGCCTTGGTCTGTCTCAACTCATCTTGCACTGCCATTAACCCACGGGACCCGCCGCTTGACCACCTATGAGGAAGCTTTCGACATAAGGCACCCAAAGATGATCCCCACTCGAATTGAGGGCTTCCTACATTCATCAGAGTTCACTCCAACAATTCTCCACCTTATGCTCAATATCACCTCAACTTTAGCACCTCCTCAATATTTAGAGTTATCCAACAGTTTTGATCAACCTCAATAGTACTCAAACTTAGTACTAGTTCAATAAACATATCCGCAGAGTTTATCGAGGTCATTTGACAATGTGGAGCAACACTTATCTAGTCAAGCTATTTCTCATATCCAAAACATTCTGCAAAGTCTAAGTTTACGAACCCCTTGACTGCAAGCAACTCGTGCAAGTCCCTTTGAATGCGAGCTATTTGACTGCGAGCTTTGAACCGATCTCTTTGATTGCGAGCTTAAAACTAGAACCAGTGCCTCAAACTGCAAACTTCGAACTCGTACCAATCCCTTTGACTGTGAGGCTTTGAGCTCATACTAGTCTCTTTGATTGTGAGCTTTGATAAGCTCGTATTTACACTCACTTATCCATGTTTTTCTCCATTGTTTTAGTGCAATTAGGATTACTTATTAGTTATTTTCTTTCATGAGTGTATTATAGAGGATGTTATGCTTGCAATGGTGAGTTTTTGTAGGTTTTGAGGCTAAAAGTGGTCAAATGGTGAAAAGAGCCGAGATGACAAAGTTGTTATATCGATCAACACACGGATGTCGACTGACGTTAAAAGCAAGCCGAAAACCTGAGCAAACCCTACATGTCGATTGACGAAGAGGGTCGATGTTGACCGAAGGGGGATCGAAAAGAAGGACTCGACATGAAGGATGAGAAGCGATCAAAATCAAAGGCAAAGGAGAAATTTGACATTGACAGCCGTGTCGATCGATACTGAGGTCCGGAAAGATAATTTTGCTCATATTGGAAGATTTTGATATTTTAGCCCAATTCCTTGTTGAGATGTATTTTCTCCTCTATAAAAATGACTCTCTATCGCTCGAAAATCATCTCTTTAACAGACTTAGAATTTATTTACATTGGAGTTTTTCCAAGACTTAAATGCTTCTATTTGTAAGTTAATTTATGCATTTTAATAATATGTTATCTTTATTTCTATTCATGTTTAGTGGCTAGAAATCCTATCAGATTCTAGGGCTTTGATAATTATCTTGATGCACGTTTAATTGATTCAACTTGATCGCATGGTTTAATTGCCAATTTTAATTTAATCCAATCTAGAATTAATGAAGGATCAAGAGATGAAATTGATCTAGATTTTTAGTTATTAATTGAAGGAACGATAGGTGAAAATTAGTAATAGGAAGAGGGAATTAAATGCATTTGTTTTCTGTCTCAAAAGGAAGGTTTAATTGTAGGTTTAAATTAGACAATTTTCGAGATTGATTAATGATGTCTTCTTGAGACCGAGAGGAGAGAGTCACATATTAGTAATCTAGGTTTCAATTTTCAAACAAGGAATTTAATCCATTTGAATCTAATTTTTCCCCATTGCTGAGTTGATGATTTTTACATGTTGATAGTTTGATTACCTGCCGTGAAATCTATCTCTTTAATTTTTGTTTTCAAAACACTTTAAATTCTGTTTTGTCATCTTTCCATTCTAAAACCAAACCCTGATTTCAAATTGCTCAAACAATTACAATTTAGAAACTATGGATAATACATAAAATAGTCTCGTTATAGTCTCGATGGGTTCAAAAACCCTTCGGGTTATTATAAATTTATTTGACATGTGCTATTATCTGCGTGCAAATTTTGCATCGATCAAGCTTCATGCTTGTCCCATCCCCTTCGAAGAATAGACATTTTCTAACTATGCCTCAAACGTGCAAAAGTTGCTCCATCGAACCTGATCGACTCCAACGAACATCGAGAGCTCCGCTACATCATAACCAGTCTACACCAGCAAATCTCGAGAGCCCTGCTCCATTGAACTTGGTTGTTCACTCCAATGATCCTCGAGAGCCCTGCTCTATAAAAAATTGGTATGCATCAGCAAATCACGAGAGTTGTGCTCCATCGAACTTGGTTCTTAATGGATTTGTATACTGAAAGCATTATGATTGGTATAGTACGTACAAGGTTTATCGGTTAATATACTGGGAGTTATTAATGTTGTATGATCATCTCATGTTTGAATTAACAAACATGCGTCGCAAACGCAAGTATTCTCTTATCTCGTCGATAGGGAGATCATACGTTGTGTAGTAGATCACAGAATATTGTATGGATTGGTTAATCTAGCGAGATATAAATAGTATCACTGCTGAGAAAGTCCCACGATAGACCATCGGTATAAGTTGCAGCATATGCGATAATAAGCGGCTTATCTTGATTACTTGGTATGTCTGGTGCGTGTGGTATTCATTGATAGGACCTAAGGAAGATCGAATGTTTTATATGACATTAAAAGAATCTTGATCTTGATGGCTTGATGGAATTTTATGCCTAAATGAAGGTACGGGAGTATACACAAATTGAGTGGTAGTAGTTTATGTATGATTGTTTGTAACTGGAACTTGGTAACCATATCCAGTATAGGGTGGCAACATTCCCTAATCAGCTCAAAAGGTTCGTTATGCCAAAGTCCTGCATGCTGATTAAGATCAAGCATAAGTTAAAATGGTTGACTGGATTGACTCAGGAATAAAAGAAGTTAATTAATTTTGGAGCTTGTCAGAGCTCAAATTAATTAATGAATATTGGTAACCTTAAATATGGGAACTTACGGAGCCAATGCAACATGTTCCTCATAACGTGGTAGCAAATAGGTAAGACAGTATTGATTCTCTGGTGGCATGAATCAGTATTAATTAATTAATTATATTTTGGGTTGAATATAAGAATTATTAATTGATAGACCTTATTTGCTATAAGCATTTTGGTCCCTGGCCAGGCCCATGAAAGCTCAAGCCCATATAAGATCAGATTTCTCCTATAAATACCTCTCAGACTCTCAGACCTCAACACACCATAAGATCATAAGTTGCAAAGCAGCTGACCAGTAATTGGGAGTTGTGATTGGTGATTTTGATCTGAGAAAAAAAGAGGAAATTTTGCTTCTCGATAGGAATAGAATCCGGAGGGAATCATCATCAAATTTCTGGATCAGAGCTGGGATACAGATCAGAAGATCAGATCTGGAAGATCCATCTCTTCTTTCTCTCTCTAGTTTTCGAAATTATCATTATAATTTTAAAATATTTAATTCCCTCATCTTGTAGGATTGAATCTTGTTGCGCAAAAAAGAAGATTGAGGATCAAATCTCTGCACACCCAGTTCAACAGTTTCTACAATCCAAGTATTCCGCATAAACCATCTTATTCATTTCAATAGGAGCATGCTAGGATTATTCATAGGCTTAGTAATTTATTTTTGATATCCAATTTCAACCTCGGTTATAGGTTGGCAATTCAGTTTGCCAACAATCCCTTCAATTGGTATCAGAGTCAGGTTAAATTAATAAGCTCTGTCGGAAAAAATAATATTATATATGAATGTGCATGACGATTATTATGATTGAATTGCAGCTTGATGCACCTGATGTCCCCTCTCTCAAAGGGATCATGCCAGCGTTGTGTTTCCCCGGAGGCACCAATTGTATGGTTTTTCTTTCCTCTTGGTTCTTGGGTTAATCCACCCTTTTATAAGGATTAGTTTTTTTATCCACAAGATAAATCTGTGGTTAGATTTATTTTTCAAAAAATTGTTGTAGGATCGTTTTGTTTTCTTGTAATTTTAATTTCAAAATTAAATCTGTAAAAAATAAAAAATAAAGAACAAGAATAACACAAAAATGAACCAACCACTTGACGCACGCAACACGTGGGGGCGTACGGTAGCATCAACATGACATCAGCTGCGCACAGGGCGAGGCAGCGGCGCAGCCGCGACGGAACCCTAGGGTTCGCCACGTGCTGTGCGCACGCAAGGCAGTAGCCGCGCATCCTGGTGAAAGCCCATGCCGCGTGCAGAAATCAGCAACGGCGCGTGGAGCGGGAGCGAGCAGCAGGACGATGGTGGATAGACGAATGGAGAAAAAGGAGAGGCAGCAACGGTCAGCGGCGTGGAGCTGCACGGCCTGCGCACACACCACTGTGCCCCTACGCTCTTCTCCGGCAGCGAACGATGAGCAGCAGGCGGTGGACGGTGTCGAGCAGGTCGGGGCTGCGGTCGACAACTAACGGCGACGGCGTGGATGGCCAGAATTGCGGGCTGATGCCGCGTGATTATTTGCCCATGACTGTTGCACAATTTTAGGGGGTTTCCCAGTGGTGGCCCGTCGGGCCGTGGGTACGCGGGCATGGATCTCGCGGTGTTTGTACGGGCCCAGTTGTCCTATTTTCTGATGGATCAAATCTTGGAGGCCCATTTTTCAGAAAATGAATTCAGATCACAGTCCAAGTAGTGGTAGCTCAGTCGAAGATCTGTAGAATAAATCCAACTTGTAATAGATAGGATTTATTTCTGTTTTGTATCATGAGACCACGAGGACATTTTTTTTGTTTTATTATTTGTTCTTGGATGATATACGTGTTTTAATTATTTGCACAGCATCTAAGCTTGTTGTAGATAATAGGGATCACATTTAATGCTTATTATTTATTGCTTTAAAGCATGCTTATGTAATTTATTTTATGGAGTTAAATTGTGGCTATATATTCGGAGTTCATGCTTGGCGTGATAGAATTTTAGCAATATCACAACTTATAGCAGCATAAAATAATATTTGCGAAATTGAACGTTATGAGTTAAAATTACTAAGCTGTCGATTTTATAAAGACATCCACAAAGCAATCTCTTATTAGAAGTGGATAATCTAATAAGTAAACGTCAACATGTGTAGAGCTTATTTTATTATTCATAAGTTATAATAGGTGAGATTTCTTATAACAAACATATAATTCATGTGAGAAGTGGGAGCTCATGCGTAAACATCTACATGTGTAGCTTGCGTATTGGATCTTTCACAAGTTCTCTAGGGATTGCATTAAATGAGACAACCTTATTATAAAGGATCATGGTGTATTTTATAATCGATCTTTATATGGGAAGGTTGACTTTGTGGTATACTAGCTTAGATATTATATGGAGTATAACTCATTTGTGATGTCATTGCTCAATAGGATAATATGGTCTTGGTTAGTCTCCAATTATTAATTCCATTTGTCTAGGGAGATTGACATGGATTGGAATTAAAAGACTTGAATTGAAAGATGTAGTCTGGTCAAGTGTTCTATTGTAAACGTCCACATGTGTGGCTTGCAAATAGAAATACTTGGGAAAATTGGAGGAAATATTATATTATTTTATCATAAGGTTGCAATATTTATCTGTTTCAATAGTTTGCGGTTATATTTTAATTTTTGCTTCGATTTATTGTTTTTAGACATGTCTATAGCTCACGTTGTAAACCTCTTAAAACTGAACCCATTAACTGGCCCAAACTTTCCTGAGTGGAGATACTACTTCGAGTGTATTCTTTCTTCTGAGAATCTTACATATATACTCTCTATGGATCCACTGGTTCCTCGGTCTGAGGAAGTTTCTGAGCCTGAGCAACGATTCTTTGACAGATGGGAAGCTTCTGATGATTTTTCTTACTTTTTCATCATGAACAATCTATCTAGGGAATTCTGATTCAAGTATAGGAGCTTCCTCAGTATAGTTGAGATCCGGAGAGATCTTGTAGCAATATATGGGGAGGTGAAATGAACTATCAGTTATGATCTTGTGAAAGACCTTGTTTGCAAGGAAATAACTAAGAAAAGTTCGATAACTCTTCATTTCATGGTTATGGGTAACATCGTGAACCAGTAGAGGATGAGAGGTGGACATATTAATGCTTGTGCAAAGATCAATATTGTTCTGAACTCTCTTCCTGGATCCTTTGATTATTTTATCTAGTTTCTTAGTGATAGGTGTGAGTTTACTCTTGATGAGTTACTCAGGGCTTTGTTACAAGAATAGTCTGACATAAGAGCATTGGAATTAGCTCCAAATTTAACTACTTTTCACAAGGCAATTGCAGAAGCTAATGAAATGCTTAAGGATAAAAGAGCAAGAGTTATAACTAAGCCATACAAGCGCAAGCGAAGTGGAAGAGTAAATTGTCTAGTGCCAAGCACGGAAAGACAAGGTATGTCATGTGCTAACTATTCTTGGGTAGTGAATATTGGAGCAACTGATCATGTTTGTTATACTTTGCAGGGGTTCGTGCCGACAAGGCAGCTGAAACATGACGAGATCATCATCTCAATGGGCAGCGGAGAGCAAGTCTCAGCAGTAGCCATTGGAGAATTTACTTTATCCTTTGAAAATAGTTTTCTAGAGATTTTTATATATGTCGGTGTTTCAGCAGAACTTAATTTTAGTTTCCAAGTTATTTAATGATGGATTCTTAGTTATTTTTAATAGTGTTGTCTCTATCATTGGAAATAATGGTGTGATTGATAAGCTCGTATTTTGCCTCACTTATCACGTTGTTTTCCTTATTGTTTTATGCATATGCATTCGCTTTAGGTTAATAATTGAGCATGAACCATTTATAGATGATATTATGCTTGTCGTGCTAATTTTTGTAGGTTTTTGGGTTCAAATGAGGTGAATTGATGAAGAGTTGATCAAAAGAGAGGAAATCCACCCAAATAACCTCTGTATCGATCGACAGCCAGTGTGTTGACCGACACAGAAGCTTGAAGGAAGTTGGAAGACGGAACAAGGATCGACCGACACAAGGGATGGAGATTGACCTGTGTGTCAATAGACACCCTAAGTGTCGACCAACACGAAGGATGGAGATCACTCGACAAGAAAGAAAAGAGAGTATGTCAACTTGGTGTCCATATCGATCGACACGCGCTTTGTCAATCAACACTGAAGACGGAAGGGCAGCTTTTCACCCAATTTGGAGATTTTCCTTTCAAGACCCATTACCTTATGAAGATTCAATTCCCTCCTCTATAAATAGGACTAATATAGCTCGAAATTAGTGTTCAATTTCTATGTTATTTTCACTTTAATATTCAACATTCAAATACTTTAAATTTCCAGTTTTCTTTACTTTATTGTTTGGAACTCGAAGACATTGAAGATTTCAATTCATGTTTTCTTTATGATTCAAGCAAGTTCAATGCAAATTAATATGTTTATTTCAATTTGTATTTTTAGTATGCTAGGCTAGAAATCCTAACAGATTCTAGGGTTTTCTCCATCCTTTTAGCATGCTTTAATTCGAATAAATCCAACCCTTATTAATTGGTTCAAATTCTATAGTTTTGATTCTAAAATCTGTTTTCAATTGAAAAATCGAGAGTTGAAAATTGGATTAGGCTTATAGTTGTTAATTTGAGACTGAGAGGAGATAATTAACAATAGGAAAATAGAATTTGATACAATTGTTTTCTGTCTCCAAAGGAAGATTTGATTGCAGGGTTTAATCTGTATCTTTATCTAGATTGACTAGTTTGTGTTATTGAGACTCAAAACGTAAAATTCACTTTCTAGTAGTCTAGGTTTTAATTGTCTATCCAAATCCAATATTGATAAGGATAAATCTTGTCCAACAAAGAAACAAGATATATACCATATCTTTTTCATATCTCACTCAAACTACTTCCTTGTTTCTCCAATGTGGGACAGTTAGGTTTGCCAATTCCAACAAAAAAAACAAATAACAGTTAGTGAATCATACAATCATAAAAACATGAAAGTATAAATTAGATAAACTAACCTTCAATCTTCCGGTGACTACGGTGGGGAGCCATCTTGTGGATTTTGCTGTTGTGATTTCCCAGGCTGGCAAGCTCTTGTCTAAGTATGCCATGAAATACCTACCGAAACTTTGGATTGACCTGAAATCCTGCAGGAGGTGGAGGCGGTGGAGGCCGAGGAATGCTGGAAGAGGAAGCAATGGACTTTCCAATACTTCCCAAGCCAAATAGTCTTCTCTTTCTCGAAACTCCACCGGCGGTACTTTGAAAGATATTATTATATTTTGTGATGGACGCCGGTGTGTCAGCATTATCTGCTTGGGATGCCTCCAGCATCCGCTGATATTCCTACTACAATACTAAGTATTATTAGTTACTTGACTTAAAGACTATTAAGAAAATTATTAAGTACTTATGTTTTTGGATACTTACAATCACTTGTGCCGCTCTCTCTAACTACATAAATTTGATGCATCCCGGCAATGGGTTGCATCAAAAACTTCATAGTATGGCACATCCTAGATCGAGATGCCCCTTTGAGCAGTCTATGTTTGTTTTATATTGAAAAAAGTTCAGAATAAATATATATATTAAAAAAGTTTTGATTAATTAGTTACCACCGTCATGGCACCACTCATGGAAGGATCTAGAGTCAACCATATTAGTTGAGGGTCCTGAATCTTCAACATCTGCCCCGGCCTTCCTATTTTGAGATTCTTTTCTTGAACTATCTCGGAAGGATTCACTATTCCAATATTGTTGCCATCTCACCCACTCATGCTCATTGATATGTGGAGGTCGTTCCTTATTTTGCTTCAATCGATTACACATATCTTTGTACCTCGGTTGTGTCTTATCCATAAAAAGGCGAAACATGTCATCTTCAATATTTTCCTTCCAGTAAAAAAACAATGTAGAAGTGTACTGTACCCCTGATTATGATGTGGGAAGAACTTTGATGCTTTGAGTCTGCAAGGAAAAAAAACACAAATATCATTGTTGAGTTACCAACAACAAAAGGAAAATAAATTTAGGTATTTAATATCAATAACAGATGCAAATATCATTAGGCACTACGCCCTCGTGTTTTGTAGCTCTAAGACAATCTAAAGTTGTTACTCGCTACTATTGAACCCTCATACTTGAATGACAACTAACGATCCATATTTCATCAACCTTCGTCTGGCATATTGATGTACATTTTTTTTCACTTAGTTTCACGGAGAAAGAGTGAGTAAACAAACAAAGAAAACTTGCACAATCGAAATTGCATCACATATAGAAGGGTCATAGTTCACAGTTCTATACTAGCAAAATGTATTAAAGCCATATTACAAGGTTGCAAACCATATATCCATTGTAGACTTTGCCCGAAAACCAAAACAATTACAAGCATCATCCACCATCTCAAACAGAAACTTCACAATACAATTACTCTTTGACAAAGATATTACAATTCCTTAGAATACTCCAAGTTCCAACAAATTCCGACATAGCATGTTAATCATTTTGTAATCTCTATGCAACTAGGACCAATAAAAACCAGGTAAACCCATCAGAGCAGTGTCAAAATAAATACAAATAATACGGCTCAGAAAATCATTATAAAAAATTTAAATTAAAAAAATGGTAAACCTTGTTGTTGCTTTGGAAAATGAACATCAGTTAATCTCGATTTTGGTTGAGAAATACTATGTTGCTAACCAATAATGATCAAATTGGATGCCAAAGCCATAAGAACCGGAAGCAAAGCACCCAAGAAATGCAACAAAAACCAATTACTTAATACTTACAAGACAGAAAGAAAATGATAGAAAACAAGTACAAATACAAACGCATACCTGAATCGCGGCAATGGTGGAGCGAAGATGGAAAGAACCAGCGGCGCAGTGACGGAGAGGACAACTCAGCTGCAACGGGTGGAGAATTTAGTGACGATGTCAGAAAGAGATACCAAGAAAGTGAGGGAAACTACCTTACCCGATGCCGGTGATGGACGGAGCCATCTAATATACCCTAATTGGGGATTAATAAATCCTATTTGGAATGGGTGAACCCATTTGAATATGGATAAAATCCGCCTAAACCGTTTAGGCGTGCCTAACGCAAGTTTTTTTCAAAATAAAATTATCGCGCGAGAATCTCTAATATGAGAAAATTTCTCAACCGATTAGCGACCGAAACGTCAGTCGCAAATTTTAAAGAATTAAAAAAAAATTTAATTTGCGACGAAATTCTAACAAAAAATGTAGTCGCAAAATTTAGCGACCGACAAAATCGTCGCTAGTCCGTCTCTAAATAAAAAAAATTGTAATCAATCGCAAATTAGCGACCCAGTTTCTGGTTGGTCGCGAATCCATCGAGAATTTATTGTTTTCTTGTAGTGCTCATTCGTTTATAAAAGGGCATTGTTTATATTTTTTTGTTTGCTTTGAAATTTAATTGATAGCAAAGACTTGGATTAGATCGTTTCATCATTTTTTATTTTTAATTTTTTAAACGGATCCAAATATATCTATATTATCAATTTGTGGTTCCTCTATAAAATACGCTCAAATTCTCAAAATACCACGTTAATTTGTGCCCCCATACGTACACTACTGGAGCCTCATCCTTCTTTCCATCATCGGCATGGCAGCATCCAAAAATGGTGGTGCAGACATCGCGCAGCAGCAGTGGGGGTGGAGAGAGTGAAGCGTCGTAAGTATTTCCTCACTGACCATTCCAACGGACGTTGTTGAGGTGTGCGATGTCGTGAATGATCACAGCTGATGGATCAATGGTGGAGGACCGCCGGTTCACACATGATCATCATTGCCTCTTTTGTTTCCATTTCTTCCCTTAATTAGTTTCATTCTTTTAATGATCTTTTACATTAATATTTCTACTTTAAATGATGCATTCTTTTGTGTATATAATGTAATATATTTCTTTAGATGATGTAATTTTTATTTTAAGTACATCATTTTCACTTTAATATATATTAATACTTAAATGATGTATATATATTATTACAACGATGTATTTTATGCAAGTAAATGATGTATTTAATTTTAGGGTAAATAGGGGATAATATCATAAATT
This sequence comes from Plectranthus barbatus, assembly GCA_026898455.1. Classification (NCBI taxonomy): domain Eukaryota; kingdom Viridiplantae; phylum Streptophyta; class Magnoliopsida; order Lamiales; family Lamiaceae; genus Plectranthus; species Plectranthus barbatus. The sequence continues at coordinate 348,318 of JAPKLW010000728.1, forward strand.
ATTGAAGTTTTTGAAAAAATACCCCAACCTATTTTTGTTAGTTACAAATACCCTAATTTTTACTTCCGTCTATAAATTATACCAAAATGTATTAACACCGTTAGTTTGTGATGATTCAGCCATTAAATGCTAGGTGGCATCCCATGTGGTTTCCCACGTGGCAAATCAACATGTGATAATACCCTAATCTATTGATATTTTCGGAAAAATACCCCAATGTATTATTTTTTGTTAAAAATACCCTAATCTTTAATTTCTCTTGTGAATTATACCAAATAAATTAACACCGACTACTCTTTTTTATTGTTGAAATATTATTTGCTAAACAATTAATATTTGCTATTTTTTTTTAAAAAAACTTACAATTATCATATATTAGAGTACATGATTAAGATTCGAGTGGGTGACTATACTGCAAATGTTATATGTACGGCATCAATTTGGATGATTAATACATTGTTAGACTATATTAACACATAAAAAGTAAATGAATTAATCTGGAGTAGTGACTCTCAATATTATTAATTAACATGATTAATAATTATT
>JAPKLW010000728.1:353863-375182 GCA_026898455.1 Plectranthus barbatus
GGGGGGGGGAGAGAGGAGGGTGGTACTGTACACCAGAAGTTTGAGAGGCGTTAAAATTCTCGAGAACTGCGAGGGGAAAGTTGGGAGGGCAGCGCTGCTGCCGGTGCTTGTAGGTGATGTGAATGTTGAGGCAGGGAGTGGTGGGTTTGTAAAAGTAGTATCCATATCTTTATAATATGGATCTTGATGAGATCTGTCTCACTAATTTTTGTGAGAGATGGTCTCTCACAAGACCAACTCTTTTTCTTTATATGCTTCTTATTTCCTTCTCCTTTTTCGGATGGAAATCGCATTCATGGATGGATATCTCTCTCTCCCTCTCTCTCGTTTGCATGTTTACATAATTTTAATCCAAACATCAATATGATTTTATAAATTTTTGTATTTACTTTTTATGAGTATGTATATTTGTTTGAAGATTATAGTAGAGTCTAGAAATCCAAAGTGGGCACATGCATTCATTATGTTGCTTTATTATTTTAATTAGTTTCAGCATCTTTTCCATTGTAATATATATTAAATAATACTTTATTTTATAATATTTAATTATAATTTACAAAGTTGTATAGATTATATGCATTCAAAGCGATTATTCAAAAATATTTTTAATTTTTATCCCAAACTATTTTTTAGAATATAAGTCATATTTTTAATTGTTTTTCATGATATTTCTTCAAGAGGTAATTCTAAATGCAACCACATTTTTACTAAACATAACCCCTTTAAAAATTAAAAATTATAATTATAATATATAATTATAATCCTACCCCTATAACCTCTATTTTCAATTTTAATTTATATAATAAAAATAAAAATGAACTAAGTAGCCTTAATTTAAAATTTTACTCACAACAGAGGTGTCACAACACAATTAATTGTACGACAATATTTCATCACTTCCATCGCGAGATAGCATTACAACTCAATCTTATCACTCCATACATAATAGGCGCAGTTTTGTGATGCTACTACACCTAATAAATAAATCCCATTTTTTTCCACGTGAAGTCAGGCGATTCATGTTCAAGGCTGTTGATATTCTTCATTCAAACTGTTAAAAAGAGATTGTACCAATTTAAAAAGGCAAATTCTCATATGAGAAGGTCTCATCAATTTTATTATGAGACGAATTTAATGATATATTTAATTTATTGAAATAATATATTTCTTTAATGCAAATGATGTATTTTTTTGTTACAAATAATTCAATTTTTTACACATAAAAAATAATATAATGATGTATTTAATTTATTGAAATGATATATTTCTTTATTGCAAATAATGTAATTTTTTAAAATAAAATGATATACCAACTCATTTAAAAAAGAGATAATCCAACAGGGCTGACATTAATATAGTAAAAAAAATGAAGCTTACGCAAGATTTTATAGACAAAATCAGATGGAATTTAAATTTTCGTAGAAGATAGTCAAAAATATATCAATCCACATTTTTAGGGGTTTTAATTTTTATTTGACGTGGTTGAAAATATGGGACTACGTTTAAGTTTGATTTTTGTAATTTGGTTAATGTTTTAAAATAGGAGCTGCAGGATAAATTTTATATTGTAATTTAAATTTTTATATTTTAGCATGGCTATATTTAACAAAAAAATATGACCAATTTTATATTTTAATTTAAATTCTTATATTTTAGCATGGTTATATTTAGCAAGAATATGACTGCATTTAAAACCAGTTCACACCAATTTTCGGTAGCATTGAATAAGCACCCACGTCAACTCCCTCAACGGAATAGTGAACGTGAACTCCCTCTTCACCGTTGCCATCTTCATTGGCTTCTCCATGACCGAACCATCGTCGAGCACGGCATGCCAACTCCAATTGTGCCAGCATCTACGTTGTAAAACGCCTCCTTGTCTGCAAAGTCATCTCCTTCAGCTGGTTTCTCTTCTCCTCTCAAACCCTCGAGCAGTATATCAATTTGCTAAACAACTCAGAACCGGTCCGACCCACAAAGCCAATGTGGATAGGAGATTGTTGAAAACCAGGTTGCTCAGCTCGGCATTCAGTTTGCATTGCAAAGGGAAGACAATATGGTCCGTGGTCACATTGGCTGTGTGTGTGGGTTCTGCACTCATGTATTTCATTATGTCAATGTATATGCTTTTCTTTATGTAGCATGATCACCATGGTGAAAGTGCATTACAATTCGAGAAATATTTGGGCGTATGAATTTAAATAAATAAATTTCTATTAAAAAAAAGAATAATATTATATTATTTACCCTCCCATCCAAAGATTTGGAACTTAAGAAATCTGTAAAATATTGTTAAGATCCAACTAGTAAGAAAGAGATGCTTCACTATTTTAAGTTGGCCTAGGCGTTCGTCCATAGAAGATGTGAAAAACATTTTCCCGAACCGACAACCGTGCGCTATTGGGGCTCTCATCATCAAATCTGAGCTGACTCACATATTAAAATCCAATTCTTTTTTTACAAAACCAACTTGTAAAAAAAGGAAAGACTCACTGTTATAAGCTCGGATATGAAGTTTGAGGCATCGTTCAATCCTCGAATGAGCTGCTGCAAATGTGCCCAGCAGGCAAAGCTGATGCTTTCATTAGGAAACTGATGTATCCGAAACAATCTCAACCAACTGAATGTCGCCACTCAGTTTTGATGCCTTGTGAGGCGGCAGGAAGGAGAAGCCGTCGAGCAGCTTTGTACACTTCAGACACCATTTCTCCATCAAGAACTCAATGAGGTGATGCCCACTAAAAATGGTTGGTCACAAACCATACAATGTCATTTTTTGTTTTCCCAGATTTTGAGTGAAGAAACTGCATGCTACTAAGGTGTTTGAAGAAGTTACCTTCTGTTGTGATAAGTGGTGATGAAAACAGAATCTGGGCATTTCTGGAGTAGAAAAGTCACGGTTGCAAATAGATCATCGAAGGCTTTGAACCAAGAAAATTTTAGATTTCATGATTTGTGAATCGAAGAAGTGAATCAAGAACTTACCACGTGTATCGTAGAACACATCAGCTCCGAGAATGATATTTGGGTGCAAACTGAAGATCGGAGTATCCCATACGCCCCATGTCAGTCCCAGAACCTACAGTAGACGATGGTCTTATGAAATGGTATGGAAAGACTGATTAAGGATTTGATAAAGTGTGCACTATAACACAAAATGAACTAACTAGGGATGCATACCGCGCATTTGAGACCGTTTATGTTGCAAACCCGGCACATGTTATCCAAAACCTGGGTGCGATAAAAGCACAGTTCAAGAAATTCACATAAATCTCATCCAGCGTACATTAGGAAAAGTGCACATTAGGAAGGCAACTAAACTAAAGCACCAGAGCCTAATCTATGATCAACCATTGTTATCTTCAAGGAAACTCGAATCAAACCTCTTTTTTGTTAACGTCGTCAGTCAGTGTTACATTTGCACCTACTTTAGCAGCAACCAATCCAGGCAACGAAGTTCCAGCACCGAGCTGTTGAGTGAAGATGAGATTGGAATGAGAATCAGAAAACAGGAGGATTGTAATACTAGACGTGACAGCCTCACTCACCTCAACAACATTAGCCGCACAAAACCGTGATCTTTGTTGCCAAATGTACTCAGCAAGGATTACACTTGACGGCCATACAAACAGTCCATACTCTTCTTTCATATTCTGATTAAAGACAGTCAAATGAATATCGGAAAATATTGAAACATAGAGCAGTTTCATCACTTCCTCTTCTGTATTTTGTAAGCTTCAGGGTTATATAAATGGAGCAAGGATTTATCAATACCTCAATGATGCTGATGGAGAAACCATCTCCAACACTGCCAAAGTAATGCTGAGAATATGTGGTCATGTCTCGAGTAGGTGATGATTCGACTGAACCTTCATCATCCTTCTCTATGGATGGGGCCTGAAGGAAGCAGAACAGCAAACATTGTGAATCCAGCCCTACACAAACAAAGAACAGTTCAACGAGGCTTCGTGTCCTAACATCCTCCTATAGATACCACAGATTTAGCTCAAAGTGTAACAAATTTGATATAATCTCACATATTTTGCAGAATTCACAAGCAAGCCAGCTTTTCAACATAATATATAAGAAGATGGAAAACTGGATAAAAATTGTGAATCTGGTACCATCATCATCCAACTTGAAAAAGTGAGTCATGGAGATTATTTCCAATTTAAGAAAGAAAATAAGAAGCACAATTGAACCCCTAAAAAACCCCCAAATTAGCAGAATTCTCAAACTAACAAAACGCTACTAACAACTAAAGATGGTTTTGCTGGTAGGTGATCCAAAGCAAAATCAAAAGCATTGCGGAAATCATTATCCAGTAGAAATGAATTAATAGCCAAAGCGATTCAAACCCTTACTCCATACACACATTCATCCATATATATTCATCAATAACCTCGAGAAAAAAAAATGTCAACAAACAAGGAAAAGGCGAAAATGGCGTAAGCTCAAATTAAAAGGGCATTATTTTTTCAATCGAGTTATATCTTGGCGTAAATTCATATTTTTGTATTACCTCTTCTTCGAATTCTCGCTCCAATTCCAATCTGCTCTGGCTCTTGGGAGTCATGGGAAAATGTGGTGAATTAGCCGAAAATAGAACTAAAAAGAAAACAATTTTTCTTTATGGCCTAAAAATTATTATATGTGAAAGATTTACTAAACACAAACCATTAATAATAAATATATTCATTTAAACTAGTCTTCAAATAAAAAACTTCAAAATCCCATTCCTTGTTCTAAGGCCGGAAAAAAAAAAACTGAAACGAATTCTCAAATAAAACGTCTCCATTTAAAACAATACGAAATGCAAAAGAAAGAAAACAATAATAAAAATAAAAATTTAAGAGAGAGAGAAAATAGCTCTAGTAGTAATTACACGCAAATAAAATCGGCAAATTTCGCCCCAAAGTTCAGTTGCGACTTGCAAAGTTGCGATATTGATTTTTGTAATAATTAGTTTGCTACCTACGCAGTGCGTATAAATTTTTAATAATATTTATTATTTAATTATATTAATTTTATTTTTTATGTGAATTTTTAGTATTAAAATATTAAAATCCAATCAAATTTAACTTAAATCTTAAGATTTATAAGTTAATAGAATAGTACTCATATATCATATTACTTAATTAATCTCAAATAGTTTATACAAAATTGTCTTTGCTTATCACTCTTTCCACACTCCTCCATCGTCTACTTCATTTATATAAATTTGAATGTTGTGTTATATATGCACTCTTATCCTTTTTTCTTGGAGGGAAGACTTATTGTGCATGTCCTTGTCATGAACTTTATTTTTTAAGTTTCCTTATGAATTTGAAATTATTTAGATGTTCTTCATTTGTTATCCATATTTTTTAAAAAAGTGAATGCATTAATTTTAATTCGTACCTTATATGTTCATTGAAACTCAAACTCATAATCTATTTGACTTACGCAATGCACTTAAATCACTTGTGTCCTAATATGGAATGCTTACATCCATATTTATTTTCTTCCGCAAAAAATAGTCAAAGGGGCAAAATAATTCTTATATTATCATCTGCTCTATCTCTATTTATATATTTATACATCTCTCACATCTACTTCCATATTACATTTTGTGTCTTATTTCATTATGTTTTTAATATTTTTCAAATTACACAAACACAATAAAAGTACCATCGCTTTCAAAATATATTTATAAGTAAAATATACGTACAATATTCTAAAAATAATAATAATAATACATTGTTGAATTATCGAATGTATACAAAATAAAAAAATATAACCTATTTAAATATGACATAACATTATTAGAAGATCTTCTATAATATAATATTTAAAACATATGATACATTTAACACCTTGCCCAAATAATTATCCACTGTAAATATAAATTTGTTGGGACTTTTTTATTTTTCAGTTTCAGTTTTTTTATCATGAAATCCATTTAAAAAGCTGTAAATTCTTTTTCTTTGTTTATTAAATCAAATTAACATATAAAATTTATTCAATGATATTTCCTCCCCACCACAAACAATTAACATCTAACCATAAGTTTCAATACATCAAATATAGTTTTGCAAATTAAATGACTATATATATATATAATGATGGTGAATTGGTGATTGCTTAATGAGAATGAAATCCTTGCAAAAATGGTAATTATATGACATTCTTACAATTGATAGATTTATTGAATTAAAGCACAAATTTTGAGTTAAATACTTAAATAGAGGGCATGAAGCCAAAATTGTGCATCAAATTTTATAAAGTTTTATTTATATCCTAATGTGTCTAAAATAATATTGTACAATTTCATCAAATACTAATTATTAAAAATTCATTAATTATAAATAGCTTAACTCAATTGTGTTTTTAAAATAATGAATATTTTGAGATAATGCTAATCATTTTATTTTTTTATAGAAACTTGACCTTACATATACTGTAATATTCCCAATTAAGTTGGGATTCAAGTATCTCCATAAAATTCTCTGAATTTACTATTTTTTAAATAACATGTATTGTAATAGATATTCCATACCTTATAAAAAATATACTTCAAGATATATGTGTTATATTGTTAGAAATTATAAATATATAAATTAGGTTATGTGAATTTCTCAACACAAAAGAATAAACATATAAAAGTATTTCCAAGATATAATCTTATTTTTATTTGGTATCAATTATTAACCATAAATTCAATTAAACAATATTTAATAATTGTACTGTACTAATACATATTAGATTTTTAAGACTAATTAATTTAACAAAGAAAATTTAATAGTGAAAATTTATCTACTACACAACCTTCGTCAATTTTGCAATATGTATTAGTTAAATATTACTAGAATTTTTTAAATTAAGTCTGATAATAATTAGTTTTAAAAAAATTAAGATGAGTTCAATATTAGAACTACTTTGACCTAAGGATATATTTAAAGTTCTATCTTTTGAGAATTGAGATACATTATTTAAATGTAAAGAAGCAGGGTGGATCGAGACTTTGGTTTTGTGTGGATCAATTATATTTTTGTAGGGTGATACTTAATCATTTATTTATTTTTTAGAAAAGGAATTTTGAAAAGGGAAGGTCTCAGGTTAGGCACGTCTAAATGATTTATGCGCGTTTTATCCATTAACCCAAGTCAAATTCATCTAATATGCCTTAATTGGGGATTAATAAATTCTATTTGGGATAAGTGAACCCCATTTGGATATGGATAAAACTCACCTAAACAGTTTAGGCCACTACAAGAAAACTTGAAATTTGCGACGAAATTTGCGACCGAATGAAAAATTGGTCACCATTTCGCGACGGACTAGCGACGGGATTGCGAAAAAATTAATTTTTAAATTTAGCGATGGAATTGCGACGAAATATTCCGTTGTTAAATTTTTGCGACCGATTTGCGACGGAGTTTCCCGTCGTTAAATTTAGCGACGGAAAGTTTCGTCGCGAATTCGTCTCTAAATCGCGAATTTTTTTTATATATATTTTTTAAAACATATTAAAATTGATGAATGTATTTGATCCAGCGGTAACAAGCAGGTGTTGTGCGCGGGAGGTCTCGAGTTCGAATTCTTGCAGACCCAGCCACCAAATTTCAAGGTGGACCGGACCGATTTTAGATGGGTGAACCAGCTAACAACCGGTACACAATAAAATAATTAAAAAAATTGAGGATAAAAACTTGCGACGGAAAATCCCGTTGCAAAAATTTAGCGATGGAAAATTCCATCGCGAATTTTTGCGACGGATTTAATATTTTGTCGCCAATTATATAGCGACGATGACTTTTGCGATGGGAAAAATCGGTCGCAAAACAAGTTTAGAGACGGGAAAATATGTGATTCGCGACGGAAAATCCCGTCACGAATTTGTGAATTTTTTGCAGTGGGCGTGCCTAACGCAAGTTTTTGCCTTTTGAAAATGCTATCATATAACTCTGCCCTAGTTAAGAAGATGCCCCAATATAAATCGAACACTATAAAAATGGTAGATCAAAATCGTCTTCTTCCCATCAAAAACATCATAGTTGATATCTATAATTAAAGTTAATAAAACGTAAATAAAGTTGATCAAATAATAGCTCATCCATCAACAATGAGATTAATCACTTAATTTACATAAATAAAGAAATATCGGTTCAAAATATAAATTCCAGATAAGAATATAAGATTCTTAGTTTTTTGTTGCAACACTACATTCATAATCCAAATACACTACTCAAACATTTTCGCTATAATACGCACTCAAATATACCTATTTAGATACACTATGTGATTTTGTAGCTAGAAAAAAAAAAAGATTTTCGAATATTATTCATCTTCACAAAATTCTTTTTTATCACTTTTGTTGCTTAAGCCTAGACATAAATTCGTTTGTGCTCTTGAATTTCCTATCAATCATCTATCAATCATCTGCAAATAATCAAAATACACAATAATAATTTAAAACTTTTTTTGAATCAATTATAATCAATCATATAAAAAAAGCTGAAACTATCACAAATGATGAAAAAATTAACTAATGAATATGGTATTTAAAAAAAACAAAAAACAAATGAATTGAATACCTACCTCGTAATCTCAATTTCTCCTTAAAAAACAATTGAGTAATCTTATAATATCTACAAATTAAAGAAATAATTGATTCGCAAATGAATAGTTCTATCCCTAAGAAAAATGCACTATAACAACTAAAAGATCAAAAGATTTATTTTGTACCTTACTCTAGACATTAGGTGGAGAGATAGAGAAATAAGCACACCCTATTTATATACATTTTAGATAGAAATAATATATCTCAATGGATTAAAATTAGTTAATAATACGTATAATCTTGCTTTGATCAATTCTTCATTGTTAAATGTTAATTCATTAACTCCTTTTATAAAATATTACTTTAGGTATATAGATTTGAGTTGGGAAAATAATAGATTTTATTTTTAAGAAATAGAAAAATGATTGCTTGATTATTTTTTGAAGTTTTGTTATATATTCACATCCGTTTATTGTTTAATATCAATTGTTTAGTTTATTGTCTTATTTGACCATTTTCCATATTTAATATGTTTAAAACCGTTCAAAAAATTGTTTTTCTTTGTTAATTGAATGACTTATTTCCTTTTTTTTTAGTGCATCTATTTTAGAAACCAACATAAGATTTGCTATTTGATTATGAAAAGCTATTTTAATAAGGTCTTGGGTTAGGCAGGCCTAAACGATTTAGGCGGGTTTTATCCATTAACCCAATCTTTAGGCGGGTTTTATCCATTAACCCAAGCCCAAACCCATATAATATACCCTATTTGGGATGGGTGAACCCATTTGGGTAGGATAAAACCCGCCTAAACCGTTTAGGCCTGCCTAACGCAAGTTTTTGCCATTAGTTATTTGCTATATTTGAAGCATTGCTAGTAAAGTCAATACTATACTATCCATAATTAATTTAATATTATTTTAAGCAAGTTTCATTGAGCGGGAATTTTTATTTAGTTGGGGGTTTTGTTTTTAGTATAGATAGATTCTCACCAATTTTTCATCTAAATCTTCCACTTTTGCCAAAGCATCCTTGCATTATTAGTCATTTCTTGTATCCCAATTCAACTTTGATAATGTCGGCCACCAAATCAGACACATTTCCGCTAAACCCATATTCGATTTTGGAGCCGTACACGTGAGCCAGATGATGCCGTTAAAGAAATGTTGAGGATGAGGCCGCATCCTTCTGTTATCGAATTCACGGAGTTGTTAGGTGCTTTGGTTAACATGAAAGAGTATGATACGCAGCAGATTCATAATTATTAGAGTATGATAGGATTTGAATTATTTTTAGATAAGGATTTGATTTCGATTTAAATTTAATTTAGACTTACTTTCATTATTAGATTTGAATATATCTAGTTGATAAGATTTAGATTCATCATTAGATTAGGATTAATATTTGATTTACTAGTATTTAAGGGAAGTCTGCAAAGGGATTCATTCATGAATAGATGAATGATATGAACAGACGTATGAGTCTGTAGGCAGACATACGAGTCTGCAATTTTTAAAGTTCGATATAAGTCTTTTTATTTGATTCTCAGTTCTCTTCTCTATCAATTAGTTCTGTTGCCGGATTCGTTCTTTCGGGCACTCTATGCAGATGACGATTCGCACCGCAGGGTAGGGGTGTGCACGGCTTGGCCAAAACCGACCGAACCGCCCAAACCAAATTAATTTGGTCGGTTTGGCTGGTTCAAGAGAAGTGGATTGGCCGGGTTGGTTTGAGAAATCTCAAACCGGGTAATATGGTTTGGCCGATGATTTGAAGGGTGAAACCGATCATTTCGGCCAAACCGGCCGTATATATAAAATTATTTTAAATATAATAATAATATTGATGATGATGATTAAATATTATAAAGCTAAAATATTAATTATATTGATATATATACCCAATTTTATATTATTTTGAATCACACATTTATAATTTAACTTCTATTTTCTTCTCTCTTGCAACTGCAATCTCGTTTATTTATTACTGGTCATCGATTTATAATTTATGACAAGTGAATTATAATTATTTTAATTTTATTTTTTAAATCATTTATTCATTGATATTTAAAATTCTCAAAATGATATATAAATTTCATTGTTTGTACTATCAGTCGAATGATTTTCTAAACCATTTAAACCGCCCGAACCAAGCCATTTTAATATGATTTGGCCGGTTTGGTTTGGAATAATTATTTGGCTGGTTTGGTTTGTAAAATTTCAAACCGCAATTATTGCTTTGGCTGGTACTTCGCCCTTCAAATCGGCCAAACTGGATCGTGCACCCCCTACTGCTGGGACTGAAGCACGTTTAGAGGTGGTAGAGAAGAGTTTTTTAGAGCTCGTAGCTCGCAGCGAAGAATTCGATCGTCGATTGGATGCAGTCGTCAATTCCACCCAAAATTTTGAAACGATTTACAAAAACAAATCTCTGACTTGGCTGCGACTGTGAACAAGTTTGCTGCAGTTCTCATGCCAACTTCATCAACTCCTTCCAACATTATCAAACAACCATCCACGGATATTAACAAACTACCACCGACGACAACAACAACACTGCTAGGGATCGACACACACGCTCATAATCATACCGCAACCCCCTCAACCTATACCATACCAAGGGTGGAGCTACCCACCTTTGAGGGGCAAGAACCACGTGTCTGGATAGCTCGCGCAAAACAATATTTTTTAGTCCATAAAACCCCAACTGCAGAACGCGTTGGCTTTAATAGCCATGGCAGGAGACGCCTTGTATTGGGTTCAATGGATGTTACGACGTTTTCGTGCAATGGACTAGTCTCAATTTACGGCTGAACTGATGTGGTTACTTTTAGTATTTTAGTGGATTCTTTTTGTAAAGCGGGAAGGGTTGAAGCGGCCAAGCTCAACAATTGGCTCCTAACCTAACTACTTACAACACCGTGTTGGATGGTTTGTGTAAAGGTGGTTGTATTGCTGAAGCCTTTTTCTATTATTAATTTTCACCTCTTGGTCCATCAATTAACAACAAAAATCTATTCCAATTTTCATCGCTAGATCATTCAATTGAAAATAGATTTAAAAGTAAAATCAACGAATTTAAACCAATTAGGGTTTGAATAATTCGAATTAAAACATGAATCACAGATGGAGAAACCCTGAATCCGTTATGGGTTCTAGCCTAACATATTGAAATTAGACATTCAAACAAAAGGTAAAGATTGCATTAAAAATAACTTATTGGAAAGTAAATTACAGGAAATAAAGTATTGATCCATGTCTCTCAACTTTTGAAACTTGAAAAATAAAAACTAGGATAATGAAAATAACCTAAACATGAGTTTATATAGGAGTAGGGTTAGACCTTGAGGTCTTGAGCTTCAGGGTTGAGTTGGATAGACAAATTTTAACTCAAATCTCGCCCACAAGCTTGAAAAGGCGTATTTCCATCTTGAGACAATTTCGTATCGACCAACATGAGCTTCGCATTAGTCGACACACCTTCCTCCATATCGATCTGGCATTGGGTCAAAATCATCCCGCTTTGAGCATCTCTGTGTCAACCAATTGGTTGACACATAGACCTTTTTTTTCTCGTCGTTCTAAATCCATCCACGTCGTGCGAAACATAAGCTCTTGTGGTGGAATTCTTCATCTTTTCATCAACTTCTCAATTTTTCGATGTATTTTCCTACAAAATTCAGTACCACAAGTGTAATACCCTCTACAATATACTCATGCTCAATTTATTAACTAAAACATAACAAAAATACATAAAAAAATAAGAAAACAATGTGATAAGTGAGTAGAAATATGAGCTTATCAATCTCACCAAACTTAAACACTTGATTGCCCTCAAACAACAGAAAGAATAAACCAAAAGCTCAAGTATTTGAGAAGTGCAATGTCTCACAAGATTCATCACATTCAAAATCAATAATCTATATCACACCAACACTTTGAAAGAATCGGATAATCCATAAACTGTGAGAAACTCATAGGGAAAGTATTTCGCACATTCACACAAGTGTTTAAAGTTGAATATGAGAACACACAAAAGTCATGCAAGTTAAGCTCTACCATAGGCTTGCAAATATTATAATTTCTCCACTGCAAACATGTGCACACAAGACTAGAATCAAATAGGACTTTTCATTTGGTTGTAATGTAAGACTTTTGTGAAGGGTAGGGAAAATTTGGTCAAGTGACTAAAATCCATTGAGTTCGCGACTCTCAACAAATCTAAACCACTATCTAACTTTATCCACCCATCTCTCATCTCCTTATATATATATTTTCTTTTATGAATGAGCTTATAAGGATGACACACACACACACACACACACCATATATATATATATATATATATATATATATATATAGGGAGCAGATCAAGTGATAAAACTCTTAACGTGAGAAAGTGAGAAAGATGCTTGATTGCATTCACGGCATTGCTTGATTGTATTCAGGTCGTTGCTTGATTGCAATGTTGCTTGATTGTGCTTTAGTTGTTGTTTGATTATTTTGTTGCTTGATTGCATTTTAGTTGTTGCTTGATTCAATATGAACTATTGATTTTTGGCAAAAACTTGCGTTAGGCAGGCCTAAACGATTTAGGCGGGTTTTATCCTATCCAAATGGGTTGACCCATCCCAAATAGGGTTTATTAATCCCAATTAGGGTATATTATATGAATTTGGTCTTGGGTTAATGGATAAAACTCGCCTAAATCGTTTAGGCCTGCCTAACCCAAGACCTTCCCTTGATTTTTTTAGATCTGATGGACATGATTCATTCTTTTTTCTCACATGGGGATTTTTTTTACATGATCCCTCCTCTCTCTCTCTCTCTCTCTCTATCTCTCTCTCTCTCTCTCTCTATATATATATATATATATATATATATATATATATATATATATATATTCTTTTTCTCTTTTTTTTTTCTAGAACCCAACCTTATTCTATTACCCACTTATAAATGTTTATCCTTTTCAAATAACTATCCAAACCCTACTCTTTTATACAAGAATGATTCTCCTATCATTTTCCCACAACTTCATAGACAAAGAAAGAAAAACACATAGGCTCAATAAGGCTGACTAGGGACAAATATTGAATTAGGACAGTGTATGAAATATGGGCTAACAAAGATGACCTAAAATCACTTCCTAAACTTGTGCAAACTAGCAGTCTTGAATCTAAAACAGAGCAAGTTCTAGAGATACTTAATCATGCATACACACTCACAATCAAAATAAAGCTCAATTCTCACACTTGGGACAAAATTTCTTCCACAGAAAATATCAAATTCTTATCAATCATCACGTTAATGCAAGTATCAAATCAGTAAATCATACGGTATTCTACATTCATGGGAATTCTCAATCACAATTGCAATAAGTCTAAACAACTATCAACCAATTCTAAACTCCTACTAAAGTCAGGGTTCAATCATAACGCAAAAAGTTTTCCCCACAAAATCACATAAGTCTTCAAATTTCCAAGAATTCTACCTAGGCAAAAATTTAAACGGCGGAAAGCGATAAATAAAAGTGTAGAAAATAGTTTCAATCTTTTAGTCTTCCTCCCCCAAACTTATTCAAATTGCAGAGAGAATAAGTTTGAAAATCAAACTTATGAGTTGAAACTGTATCTCAATTGTTGGTCTCACACAATAACTATTTATCTTTCTTCCTCTCCAGCTCATGTGGATTGAACTTGTGGTTGCTAGCACTCTGCATCGACCGACACGAACCCATATCGGTCGACGTGGAACCTTCTGAGTTGACCTCTCTATCGGTTGAAGTGTGCCACATCGCTTTATGCTGCATCGATCGACACGAAGCTGTGTCGTTCGACACTGAACTTGATATTTTTTTTTACTACAACAAAGGTTAAAGAATTCAAAAATGAAAATACAAGAGGGAAAATTAACAGAAATCATTAAAATAATGGGTTACCTCCTATCTTGTGCCTTAGTTATCATCGTGGTTCGACAAAACTTCATTTCAACAAGGCGGTCGAGTCCAGGCTCTTCGACCCCTTGAATCAACAGTGAAAACACGCCGGTCTTTGACATATGGTGAACTCGAAATGAGGTAGCTTAATTGCCAATTTCACTGCCTCGTTTTCTCATTCCCACTGATTTGCTTCCTCCTCGTCTTCTGGCTCCTCTTCTTCATTCTCATTAGCAATGGCAATCCGATAACTTCTCCAATTCCAGAATTACTAATTTGAGCTTGATTAATCTAATCACTCAGACTTCCGAGAATTTTTCCTACGCATTCCAAAATTTAATTCCCACAAATAGGCTAAAAATCAAACCTATCATGAAGATTTTTTCCATTTGATGATGATAGGTTTCTCCATCCCAATAGTCACTCTTCAATCGTAGCTTAGTATGCATTCGGTGTCTTCCTATCACAAGTTGATCATTTGGTCATATGTCATATTGCACATTATTATATACATAAGTCATTTGGTCTGGAGAATTAAAATTTCATTACTCAATCGAGCGGGTGGCTTTGTCGTTAAACTCTTCCTCCCTATCTTGCCGCTCAATACAAATGAACAAATGTGGTTTTATCTATTCGATCATTTTATTGTAAATTCGTTAACTCCAATATATATTTATTTCTCATAGACAACAATTAAACGGTTGTGGATGAAAGATTTTAACCAAGGAAATTTCAATTAAAAAATAATAAAATAGATGGGCGTTAAATAGCGATCCAATTTTAAAATAATATTTTTATATAATATGTTATGCTTTTATTTTTAAAATTTTAACAGATTAATATTTATTATCATTACAATTTTTTTTTTTAAATTTGAACAAATTTTATTAAAAAAATATTGCGACTATTAATATAGACTGAATGCATTTAATATTAAACAGAGCACAAGAATTATGTTTTAATTTTATAACAAAATACATTATGATCTTAACCGATACCGATGAAAACATATATTAGACCACACTTATTAAACATATCGAGAACAAGATGAAAGCATAATATATCACATGGATTAAAGACAGCGACATATGTATTATTCCCAAATAAGAGTATAGTGATAGATGATGATTCAACTCCATGCCTTTATAGAATTTAACATACCAACCGAAACGAGATCATCTGCTGGAAGGAAATGGCTAATAGTAGCATCGCGAAGGAGACGTGACCACGCGCACACTCAGATGTATCCATGTGACCAACAACAATGGCATCAACTCCATGGCCCTTCTCTCCTCTCAGCGTACTTTGTAGTACAAGGCAAAAGAAGATCAAAGGGAGGAGTATGCCACCAAGGAAAGCAGCGATTGTAACACCTCCATTGATGAGGTGAAAGGTAACTACAACCTAAGCTATTGGCCGCACATGAATTTGTAGGTAGTAAAGTGTTCGGTCGACTAGGTCAGCTACCCTCACGGCACTGCTTGTGCTAATTAGCTGACGACGAATGTGGTCGAGTCTCGACTACTCTCTAAACTTGTATCCCCTTTGAATTACCATAATTTACTTTCATTTATGTTAATCCATTGATTTTAAAGCTTTTATGAGAGACTATGAGTTCTTATTTTTATGGAGTTGCTCTCCAGACCAAAGTTGAGAAAGCTCATTTTGTGAGAGATGTTGAGCCAAAACAGAGTTTTGTGTTGTACGACGGATGTTGTCAAGTCTATAGGTCTGAAACTAATTTTGTGAGAGTTTTAAAGCCGAGACCAAGTGTTAAAATATATGGAGAAGCTCTCATGCTTAAAGGTCAGAAAGAATTTGAAAAACAAAGAATTCAGAAATTACAGTCAAATTCTCATTCCCATATGAATCACATGGATCCTTCTCTTGTTGTCTTCTTAATCTTGGATGACCTCGAACTCTGGAATACTATTCCAACCTATTTTCTGGCCAAGGAACTATCATATTCCCCTCCTCATCTATTGATTGTACATCTTGCTCTCATTGTCTTCGTAATGACAAAGAATACAATGTATATGTAGGGCATTGTATGGCATGCCACCATCGTAGAAGCTGGGATCTAGTTGATCCCCACGATTACATGCTTTTGAATAACAGTATCATCGGATCATTTAAAGTGAGAAGTTGATACATATTCGATTTGGGTGTTTGAACCGAAGATGGCATGCACAAATTGAGACATTGATTCCAAGTATGTTGAGAAGGTTACTGTCTCCCCCTCTATCGGGTTTCTCTCGCATTCCAGTAGTGTCTCTTCCATTGCTCTAGCTTGAGGGGTGTTTCGGAGAGAACGAAAAGAGATGGGGGAGGTGGGTATTTGTTAGAGCGAGAAGGGAATAAAATCTACTATTTGTTTGGAGAGCAAATGAGGAAAGGAATCTGATAACTGATTCCATTCCCTTCTGGCTCTCCAAACGAGAAGGAAATAAGGAAGGGAATCAAATTTCCTTCCTCATTTGCTCTCCAAACAAATAGTTGATTCCATTCCCTTCTCGCTCCAACAACTCCCCCACATCCTTCATCTCTTTCCATTTTCTCCCGACTCCCCTCAAGCTAGAGCAATGGAATAGACACTGCTAGAATGTGAGATAAACCCGATTGAGGGAGAGACAATAGCCTGCTCAACATCCTGGGAATCCATGTCTCAGTTTGTGTACGCCATCTTCGGTTCAAACACCCAAATTGAATATGTATCAAATTCTCACTTTAAATGATCATGTGATAATGTTGTGCAAAAGTGTGCAATCGTGGGGATCAACCAAATTCCGGCTCCTAAGATGGTGGTGTGTCATACAATGCCTTACGCATACATTGTATTCTTTTGCCATTACGAAGACAGTGAGAGCAGGGTGTACAATCAACAAATGAGGAAGGAAATCTGATAATTCCCTGGCCGGGAAATAGATTGGAACGGTATTCCCGAGTTTCAGGTCGTCCAAAAAGAAGAAGCCAATGAGAGAATGATTCATGTGATGCATATGGGAATGAGAATCTAACTGGAAGGAATTTCTGAGTTCTTTCTTTTGCAAATTCATTTTGACTTTAAGCATGAGAGCATCTCCATATACTTTAATACTCGATTTCGGCTAAAAAAATCTCACAAAATTAGATTCTTGACCTGTAGACTTGACAACATTTGTCGTATAACCCAAAACATTGTTCTGGCTCAACATGTCTCACAAAACTAGCTTTCTCACTTGTGGGCTTGAGAGAATCTCCATAAAAATAAGAACTCGATCTTGGCTCAAGATTTCTCATAAAAGCTTTAAAACATGTAGATCAACATAAATAAAAGTAAATTGTAGTAATTCAAATAGGGAATGCAAGTTTAGACAGTAGTCGAGGCTCAACTACATTCGTCATTAGTTAATTAGCCCAAGATTGTGCCATGGGGGCAGCTGACCTAGTCGGCCCAACACGTTGTTGTTTTCAAATTCATGTGTGACCAATAGCCTAGGTCGTACTCACCATTCACCTCATCAAGAGAGGTGTGACAATCGTTTCTTTTCTAGGTGTCATACTCCTCTCCTGGATCTTCTTTTGCCTTGTACTACAAAGTTGCGCTGAGAGGTGATAAGGGCCATGAAGTTGACGTCGTTGTTGTTTGTCACATGGATACTTTCAGTGGGTGCATGGTCAAGTCACATTCGAGATGCTCATGTCAGCTATTTCCTTCTAGCAGATGATCTCGTATGTGTTGCTACGTTAAATTCTACATAGGCATATAGTTGGATCACCATCCATCACTATACTCTTATTTGGAATAATACGTATATGGTTGTGTTGTATCTGGATGTGTTTAATATGTGTGATGTAATATATGCTTTCATCAGTATCAGTTAGTATCATAATGTATTTTATTATAAAATCAAAACACAATTCTTGTGTTTTGTTTTTTATTAAATGCATTTTATCTATATTAATGGTCATGAATATTTTTTTAAATTAACTTTGTTAAATTTCTAAAAATAGAATATGTGTAATAATAAAATTTTGATAATAATTTCTAATATGTTAAATCTTTAAAAATAAAAATAAAACATATTAAATAAAAAATATTATTTTTAAATTAGATCATTATTGTAATGCCCCGCTATTTTTTTAGATTTTTTTTTTATTGAAATTCACTATGTTAAAATAATCCCCACACATGTTTAATTATTGTCAATGAGAAATAAATGTTTACTGGAATGAACGAATTTACAATGAAGTGATCGAATTGATAAATTCACGTTTTTCCTCTATTATTGAGTGACGGGGTAAGCACAAAGAGTTTACAAACAAGCCACCCATTTGATTGAGTAATGAAATTTTAATTCTCCAAACCATATGACTTATATATATTAAGGTGAAAATGTAACACATGACCAAATTATCAACTTATAATTGGAAGACATCTAATGAATACTAAATTATGGTTGAAGAGTGACCATTCAAAACAGAAAAAAAATGGAAACAATTTTCATGATAGGTTTAGGTTTTAGCCTATTTTTGGGAATCAATCTTTGGAACACGTAGGAAAAATTCTCAGAAGTCCGAGTGATTAGATTCACCGAGCTCAAATTAGCGATTCTAGAATTGGAGAAGTTACCTTTGGTGTGAACTCCTCTTCTCTTCTTTTGCAAATGGAATCGGCTACCCCGACAGTTAACTCTTTCGCCGATGACTCTCGATTCTATTGCTTCGAAACCTATCCATTTTGGTCCAAGATATCTGTTTTAAAAGCACACCGCATATTGTTATAATCATTCTTAATTATTCTCAACTTCAATAATTTATTTGTGTTGAACAAATTTATTCAACGCAATTCAATTCTTATTTCAAGATCTATAGATTCATTCTCCTTTAGTTAACACCAAAATTATATCGGAGTCAAATGAATGCCGAAATGATTCCAACTTTTATTCTTGTACAATCAGTAAACCTCTAATCCAAGATTATCACAATATAATTCGAGTCCAATATCTTTCTTGAATCTCATAGCTTAAATTTTTAATTTCTATTTCCTTATGTTACCCCTAATTTACAAGAACCAAATTATTTCAAATTACGGCTCCATTACTTGGTTTCGAACTATCTATTCATTTATTTCTCTAATTATTCTAAATTCTACCCAAACCTTTTTGAAGATCCTTGAAAAATCTAGGGGAGTTAGACCTCATACCAAGTCCGATTAAGTATAAAATTCGTAATCTTATAATTGAGATTTAAAGAATGTTGATATATTTTAGACACAACGTAAATTTATTGGAATCAAAATAAATATGTATTTTGGCCACGGATGTAACTTAGAGAATTTACGAAATGAAGGAAACGGAATATCACTTTAAAAATGTGAAAATTATGAAGTCATTCAAAATATGAATCATGAAAGGCATGATTTATTATTGTCTTGGACAGAATAATTGTGTTAGTTATATGTGAGGAATTTCTATTTAGAGAAGATTATTGGTGAAGCTTACCAAACAGACACTGGCGATATGGAGGTTTCCAGTCATCACTATCAGAATCCTGTAGTAGCAATTCTCCAACCTGTACAAATTTTTATTAATTAAAAAGCCAATATTGAAATGTATAATCATTACTATTGAAAATAATAATCATCAAATTAAAGTGTTATTATCGCGCTATATTAATTTATTTTAATTATTGGTGAATAATTCGGATGAGGGGTATGTTGACCGAATCCAAGAAAAAAGTGTCAGTCAAAAAGAGAGAGAAAGAGGTAGCATGACGCCGGAAGAAGCGGAGCCTAGGTAAGGTTTTACTTACTCATCTAAGATTAATGCAATATCTCTAAGCAAAATGTAACAATAACTGCAACAAATGCCCATTGCATTAGGAAAGAATACTTATTGTTGAGGGACGAATCGAATCAATGCCATCTTCTGAGGATTTGGCTGTCTTGGAAAAGAATTCATAGACGTCGATGCCTACTTGGAAATGGCCTGGCCTGTTGACATGAGGAGAGATCAGAAAATGTGGTTTTGCAAACGCGGAAACATATATAGAATATAGGTCGGTATTCCCCTCGCATCTGTAATATAGAAAAAGGCATTTTTTTTGACAAGATATGAACAACCATTGGGTATCAAACAATGTTCGCAGCTCACGACCTACAATTGTAGTTAAATCAACTCATTAATTCTACAAATTTAGAATGGGTGCGTACGAGCTGGCCGGCGATGTGGTAAATCTTCAAGTTACAGGCTAAGAAAGGGATGGCGTCATTGCATTTGATGGTGGTGAGAGAAAAAATTAACATCATTCAATTCACGTGAAGAGAGAGCGCGCGTAAAATAAAAGCTATAACTTGATATAAAAATTGAGAGAATATAAAATATAACAACAATAATATAAGAATGGAAATAAGAATATAAATTCATTGTTACACTCACTCACGAGTAGGGGTGTACACGGTTTGGTCCAAACCGGTCGAACCGAAATGATTTGGCCGGTTTGGCAAGTGAATTAATCGACCAGTCGGACCGTAAATTTCAAACCGTATAATTTGGTTTGGTCCATGGTTTGAGTACAGAAACCGGTCGTTTGGACCGGACCGGACCGTTTATAATTTTAATAAATATTTAAATTATATATTCTACTAAAAATATTAATGTAGACTATGTAGTACATTTAGTGTAGTGGTTCAAGCTATACTTTGGATTTTAAAAGGTACAAATTCAAATTTTTTACGCAATATCATATATTTTATTTTGTCCTACATTTTTATTTACAAATTATTTATTTATTTATTTGTAAACATCTCTCTTTTTACCCTTATTATCTTCTCGGAATAAGTATGAATCCTATATTGTG
>JAPKLW010000729.1:0-33339 GCA_026898455.1 Plectranthus barbatus
TTAGTCAATGTATTGATCCTTTTGTTGACTAATAAATGGTTGCACCATTTTAAATAGGTCTTTTATGTTCTTGACACTTGATTGTTAATTGAATCACAATTTTTATATCCAGGTTATCATTAGTTCTTTGACTAGTCAAATGCATTTCTTATTTGGCATTTTGACTAGTAAACTTCATACATACTTATTGTGATTCGTCCAGGTGTCAAATTGATATTAAAACCAAAAGAACTATTGCAGTTTTCTTTCTTTCTTTCTTTCTTTCTTTTGTGTCTCTTCGGTAGCGTCCGGATCCTACTTCTGGGTCGGGGTGCTACACATAATTATAGACAATATTATTTTTTTACATAGTGCCAATTAAATCAACCTGGATCTGATACCAATTGAAGGGATTTCGTTGTTGTGAATTATATCACTTGATCCATATAAGGTCAGATCGATAAATGGATATAAAAAAATAACTACTATGCCTAAGATTGATCCTAGCATGCTCCTATTGAATATGCATAAGAAGGTTTATGTGGAATACCTGGATTGTAGAAATGGGAGAACGCGATGCATAGAGATTTGATCCTTGATCCTCTTTCTCGCAAAACAAGATTTAATCCTATATGATGAAGGAATTAAATATATGAAATTAATAATAAGGAATTTCTAAATTGAGGAGAGAGAAGAAGAAAACGATCCCCCAGATCTAATCTTCTGATCTGTACCCCAACTCCAATCCAAGAATTTGGTGAAGATTCCCTTTAGATTTCGTGCCTATCGAGAAGTAGAATTTCGTCCTCGTTCTTAGATCTAGTCCCCTATCACAACTCCCAAATCTTGGTCTGCTGCTTTCCAACTAATGATCTTGTGGTGTGTTGTGATCTAAGAACCTGAGGCCTAATTATAGGAAAATCTGATCTCCAGATGGGCTTGAGCTTTCATGAGCCAGATCAAGGACCAGTATGCAAATAGCAAATAAGGCCTATCAATTAATTAATTCCCATATTCAACCCATAATATAATTAATTAATTAATATTGATTCATGCCACCAGAGAATTAATATTGTCTTACCTATTTGCTACCACATTATGAGGAATGGGTTGCATGAGCTCGGTATATCCCCATATTTAAGGTTACAGACATTCATTAATTAATTTAGGCTTTGACAAGCCATTAAATTAATTAACATTTTATATTCCTGAGTCAATCCACTAAACCCTTTTCACTTATGATTGAACTTAATCAATGTTGGGAATTATTCCTAGATTTATGTTATAAATCTCCCTTTAGATCAAATTGCAAAGGTTTTGTTGAATCAAAGCCTTAGTTATTTCGGTAGATCATTGCTAAAGTCTAGAATAGTCTAGCAACTCATTTGTAAAGTCCTATTTAGGCTACTTTCGAGTTGTAATAGATTAGAAGTGCTTGTAGATGATTGCTGAAAGATTCAGCAATTAAAACAAAGGAAATCCAATTACAAGCAACTTCGGAAATTCTGGATACTAGGAGCATTCTAAACAGTCAGGAAGATGTTGGCTGCTAGAGAAGTCAGCAGACAGAAACGACTGCTAAGGAGGCAGTGGTCAAGTGCTGAGAAGAATGACTCCTAAGGAGTTAGTAGTCATATGCTGAGAGAAAACGACTGCTAGGAACCTTGATCAGCAGTCAGAAGTATAGAGTTAGCAGAATGCTGAAGGAGTCAGCATTCACTAATACTCAGAAGCTTGCTAGACGTTGTAGCAATCAGGAATCAAAACTCAAGCGCTGAATACGCAACTGCTGAGGAGTCAGCAGTTGGATACAAAGACAGACTGCCAGGAGATCTTAGCAGCCAAAGAGTCAAAATGTCTAGAGACTTAGCAGAGTGCTCCCAGCATTCTCCGAATGAATGCTAAGCAAGGAGATATTCAACAACTCTTGCTAAGACTATCGTTCTGATATAAGGTACAACCAAGGACGAATAGCCTTCCCGAATTAGGTAAAAAGCTCTGTACCAAGCTGGAAAGGACGAAAAAGTAGACGGCTCTCTTGGACAAAGAAGACTATGTGTCTAACGGGTCTGGAGATTCAAAGTTTGAATCTCCAGATATAAAAGAGAAGTCCAAACAAGAGAGAACCCCCCCCCCCCCCCTAAACGACTACTATTACACACATCAACTGCAATTATGATTTGCAAGAGATAACTTTTACAAAGTAAAGCAAAGTGAGAAAGTAGTTAGTTGAGAGCACATTAAAGAGACAAGGAGAATCTCTAGCTCTCAACAGCAAGTGTCACACATTGAATATCTAACACTGCATTCAAGAGGAGATTCCTTGACTTTATTCAAGGATCAATAATTGGGATAACTTCCATCCTAGGAAGCATCCAGCAATCACATCTATGAAAAGAGATTGACTAAGACGAGCTGTTGCCAAACCCCCAGAAGAGTTCAGGAAGGAACTTTAAAGCTTCCATTGCAGCAAGGATAAGTTTTACGAAGGTGTCGCCCTTGACTTAGCCGCAGCTGCTGAAAGATAGAAGTGACAGAGGATAACTTTGTAGTGGCTGGCTCGAAAGCTCACCACCTGCTACAAGTGACCGACGAATCCTTGTACTTTGATATATCTTTTTAGTGGAATTCTCAGTGTTCGACTGAGGAGTGGACGTAGATCTTAAGGATTAAACCACTATAAATCTTGTGTCTTTCATTACTGTTTTATTGTTTCTACTTACAGATTTAAAACATAGGAACCTCAAGTTGCTAGTGTATATCTGAAACAATCTTAACTCCAACCTTAAGCTAAACTTTTGAAAAATAAACTAAGTGCAAGATAACTTGAACATTCTGCTGCATTTGTTAAGTAGTCTTCCGCTGCTTAACATGATTCTAATCAGGGACCAACAAGTGGTATTAGAGCAGGAGGTCGTAGGACTGACTGCTTCTGAGTCGCTTTTGACCGGATTTGTAGTTTCCTTGCACTGTTTTTGTTGTTTAGCTCAGGAACATCAAACTTGCCAAGATGAATCACACACTTCCAAAGTATAACAAGGAGAAGTTCAACTCATGGCAAAAGCTAGCCACCATCCAATTTCAAAGTATACATCCGGAGATGGTGGACGTTCTCACTAAAGGACCCATTAAGATAATGAAGCCTAATATTTTCGTCGGTCCACCTGTTGAGGGACGACCATAACAACCACAAATGGTCGAGAAGAAGTTCAACAAATGGACGATAGAGGATAATAAGAGAGCTCAGTTAGAATATCTAGCAAAGAGTTAATACTCGACTGTCTCCCTCCATTGATGGCAAACGAAGCTCTAAACTGCAACACAGCTAAGGCGATGTGGGACTATGTGTGCGCATCTTCGCAGGAGATAGAACAAATGAAAAGAAATAAAATCCAGGTAGCCGTTGAAAAATATGAATCTTTCTCAACGCTTGCAGGTGAATCCATTCAAGCGATGGAAGAAAGATTAATACCATCGTGGGAGAGCTCAGGAACTTGGGAAAGACCTATGACAATGGAGAAATGAATAATAAAATCATTTCCAAACTCTATCCAAAGAGCGATTGATTCGTGAAAATGATGAGCTTGAGTGAAAGAGATCTCAGCAAAATGACTACATCTGAGGTATTCGCTCAACTTAAAACTCACGAGTTCATCATACAGCAATCCAAAAAGAACGAAGCAGCTGTGGCTCAAACTTCGTCAACAAACGCTGTAAACTCGGAAGACTTAGCATTCTTTGCTAAGAAAGATGCTTCAAGATGGAAGCCAAGGAAGCCCTTCCACAACAATGAAAGATCTGCACTAGCTTCACCAGCAAAAGAGGTCGTTTCAATCTCAAGTTCAAAGCAAGAAGATCTCAAGATCAGTGAGCTTGAAGAGCAAATAAGAAAGCTTCAAAAGCTTATGCTGGAAGCAAAAGCAGAAAATGAAGCTAAAGAAGCTCAGCTCACATCATTCTTTCTACCAGCAGAAAGGAAGCCAAGGACGTGCTTTGAATGCAACTCGCCAGATCACCTAAAGCACGAATGTCCTAGGGTGAGCAAAGAAGAAAGAGAGCGTCTCAAACAAAAGTTTGAAAGGAGAGCAGTCAAAGCAGTCACCAGAGCACTGCTGACCAGGACAGAAGTGCCCGATATTCCTGACAATGATGAGGAATACTATTCATCAGAAGAGGATGATGAAGAGGCCATGCTGGTCCTAATGGAGAATATAATTGATGATCTGAATGCTGAAGAGGAGCAAAATGCTGAGTCGGCTCTAGCAGTCGATGCTCAGGAGGTAAACCCTATTAGCATTTCAATTTCAGCAATCATGCATCAATTAAAGGATTCTACTCCTTTAGATTCTGAGGATGATTTTCTAACTAAGTTCTCATTAGAATTTTAAAAAAATGTACGCTTTGAAAGATGCTATTGTGGAAGAAAACACCTCATTGAAAACCAAAGTTATATCTTTGACCGAGGAAGTTGAAAAACTAAGGTCTGATGGTGAGGAATTTTTAAAACTCAAAGCTGATTACTTCAAACCTGCTGAAAACTTTCAAAATATTGAAAAAGAGAATCTAGTTTTGAAGAATAAAACTAATAAGGATTGCATTTGTGCTTACACAACCAGCAAGGCAGTTCTAAATGCCATTGTTAGCCAACAGAGAAAACATTATGATAGATCTGGAGTAGGGCTTGGATGTGTTGAAGTCGTAGGAAAAACCTCTAAGCAGGTTTTGATTGGGAATGCTGAATCTTTTATGCAGAAAAAGATTACATTCGTTTCTGCTGGAAAAGTCAATGCTAAAGAAAAAGGTAAGGAAAAGACAACCGCTGAGTCATCAAATGCTAAGCAGATGGACTGGCCTAAAAAGAATGTATCTCCTAGATCGCAGGAGAGGACCAAGAGAATGCTTGCTAAGCCACACTCAGCAGTGTCTAGGATGAATGTTGAGCATTGTGCATCCAATGCTAGACAACAAATCCTACCTTCAATAGGGGCAAGCAGGTTAAATACCCTACTGTAAGACCACCATATAAGCTGTTCACACCACATAGGAGGAACACCTATGTGAGGCCTGAGTCCAATCGTTTTCCTTTTAAAAGGACCATGACGGCTAAGCACACTACTCCACTTCGTTCAAATTATG
Organism: Plectranthus barbatus; assembly: GCA_026898455.1. Classification (NCBI taxonomy): domain Eukaryota; kingdom Viridiplantae; phylum Streptophyta; class Magnoliopsida; order Lamiales; family Lamiaceae; genus Plectranthus; species Plectranthus barbatus. The sequence goes on from JAPKLW010000729.1 coordinate 5,116, forward strand.
CATAATTTGCTTATCCAACTAAGGAAGAGAAGGTTGCTAAGAGTGATGTCAAGAAGAAAATCTTGAAGATCCCCAAGATGTGGGTTCCAAAAGGAACCATGATCCGTGCTAATCCTGCAGGACCCGATGCTAAGCGGGTACCTAAACAAACTTGTTGATTTTTACAGGAACAGGGTCCAAGAGCTAAGACATCAGGCATGTCAAATGAGTGGATCCTAGATAGTGGCTGCTCAGGACACATGACGGGGCGAGAAGAATTATTCTCAGAACTTCAAAGAGTTCATGACCTAGTAGTCATGTTTGGTGATAATGGCAAAGGACGAGTGATTAGGAGAGGATGCATCAAGCAAGATGGAATGAGAATCATCAACGTTGCTCTCGTCTCCAACCTCAAACACAATCTACTGAGCATCAGTCAATTGTGCGAAAATGGGTACAATGTTTATTTCATTAACATTGGGTGTGAAATTGTTTACAAAGCTACAGGTGAAGTGAAGCTAAGAGGCATCCGCTAAGGTGGCCTATACACTGTTGATTGGCAAAGCGGCCAACAACATTCCTTCTTCGTAGCATTCAACAAGGAAGAAACAAATTGGCTATGGCACAAGAGGTTGAATCATTTGAACTTCAAGACCATCAACTACCTAGCCAAACACAAACTTGTTGTGGGATTGCCTGAGGAGACCTTCAGAAAGGAAGGCATATGCGAAGCTTGCCAGCAAGGGAAGCAGACGAAGGCATCCTTCAAAACAAATCAGGAGAAGGCCACTTCTGAGAGAATCCTTGAGCTATTGCACATGGATCTATTTGGCCCAGTCACTCCAGCCACTGTACATAAAAAGGTTTACACTCTTGTGGTTGTTGATGATTTCTCCAGGTATACGTGGGTCAGACTACTAAGAACAAAGGATGAAGTAAAACTCATCCTACCAGAGCTGATCCTAAAAGAGTAGAATAGCAAAGAAGTCACCGTTAAAAGGATAAGATCAGACAACGGGACAGAGTTTTGCAATGACATCCTAATGGATTTTTGCACCGAAGCTGGAATCGGGCACGAGAAATCCACTGCTAGAACTCCCCAGCAGAATGGATTAGCAGAGAGAAGGAATAGGAACTTAAAAGAAGCAGTACGGTCGATGCTAGCCGACTCTGAGCTGAGTGGGAAGTATTGGGGCGAAGCAGTCATGACTGCCTGCTACACTCAAAACAGGAGTGCAATCAATAGAAGATTCAACAAAACTCCATACGAGTTGTATAATGGTCGTAAGCCTTCTCTAACTCATCTTTGTGCTTTCGGTTCGACATGTTATATTCATAACAATGGGAAGTCGAAACTTAACACTTTCTCGCCTAAGTCTGATGAAGGTGTGTTCTTTGGATATGGACATCCTTCTAACAATGGTTATAGAGTGTTAAACAAGACGACTCAAGTTGTGGAAATAACATGCAATGTTATTTTTGATGAGTCTACTTTAGTGTGCAGGATTATAAGAGAGCAAAAGGTTGACAATCATGAGGCTAATGATGTCCATGGTCAATCTAGCTTGAATTCTTTCAAAAATATGCAGATTCATTCGACTAAGTCGATGAATGATTGTAATCCAGCACAGACGCATTCAGCAGGTGACCAAACTGCTGAACTGGCCAGTGATGCTAATGATCATGCTAAGGCCTCCAAACAAATTTACCTTAATGATAATTTGGAAATTATGGGATCAATCGATGAAGATGATGAAGAAATCCCAAATCCAGGACAAGATGCTATAGAAGGATTGGGCGCTGCTGAGGAGATTGCCAAGGATGATGCTGAGATTCAGAATGCTGAGATTCCAGATACTGAGATTCAAAATGTTGAGATTCTTGATGCTGAGATTCAGAATACTGCGGTACAAAATGTTGAACCTCAGGTGATTGCTGAGAAAAATGATCTAGCAGACAACAATCTAGATGACGATACAATCAATGAAACCCCAGCACCCAGCAAGCCAAAACCAAGATGGCTACGTGATCATCCTCCAGATGCTATCATTGACAACATCAATGATTCAATAAGGACGAGACAAGGAAATGCAATGCTAGCATGCTACATATCTCATGAAGAACCTACAAAGATCGAAGATGCACTACAATTTCCAGATTGAGTGAATGCTATGTAGGAGGAGCTAGCTGAATTCACGCGCAATCATGTCTGGGATCTAGTAGACAGACCCGAGCATCAAAACGTCATTGGAACGAAGTGGGTCTTCAAGAATAAGAAGGATGAATCAGGAACGGTCATCAGAAAAAAATCACGTCTAGTTGCCAAAGGATACAGACAATGCGAGGGAATCGATTATGATGAAACATTTGCTCCAGTAGCCCGACTGGAAGCAATAAGGTTATTTCTCGCATATGCTTCCCATAATAAATTTTCAGTCTTGCAGATGGACGTGAAAAGTGTTTTTCTTAACCGTGAGCTCAAAGAAGAGGTGTATGTTGAGCAGCCACCGGGATTCGAAGAAGGAAACCAAGTCTATAGGCTCAGGAAAGCTTTATATGGTTTGATGCATGCACCACGGGCATGGTAATGATCTTTGTCCAAGTTTCTTCTGGACAATGACTTCAAGAAAGGGAAGATTGATCAAACTCTCTTTCGCATTAAGGATGAAGGAAGTATATTACTTGTGCAAATATATGTCAATGACATTATTTTTGGCTCTAAGAATCTAACCTTGTGTGAAAAGTTTTCAGAGCTAATGTAGAGTAACTTCTAGATGAGTATGATAGGAAATATGTCTTACTTTCTCGGACTTCAAGTTCAGCAATCAAGTGAAGGGATCTTCATACATTAGAGGAAATACACAAGAGAACTCATTGCTAAGTATTCCCCAGAAAAGACGAAGAGCTTAAGGATTCCTATAAGCACGAACTGTCAAATTTCCCTTCATGAAGGCTGTGAATCCTATATTTTATAGAGGTATTATCGGATCCTTGCTTTATATAACGGCTAGCAGGCCAGATATTTCCTATGCCGTAGGAGTTTGCGCGAAATATCAAGCAAATCCCAAAAAGTCGCATCTGGACACTGCTAAGTGGATCATTCGATACCTCAAGTGCACAGAAGGTCTAGGAATTCGGTATCCAAGGTGTGATGGGCTAGCACTCAGCGGATATTCTGACTCAGACTTTGGAGGATGTAAGATTGATCGGAAAAGCACGAGTGGCACCTGCCAATTCCTAGGACACAAGCTCATAAGTTGGTTTAGCAAGAAGCAGCACTCGGTGGCGATGTCTACAACAGAAGCCGAATATGTAGCAGCCGCAAGTTGTTGTTCTCAAGCATTGTGGATTCGGCAGCAACTACAAGATTATGACATTCCTCTAGAATGCATGCCAATCTACTGCGACAACAACAGTGCTAGATGCATTACAAAGAATCTTGTTCATCATTCTAGGACCAAGCACATCAATATTCGACATCATTTCATAAGATATCATCAAGAGAAAAATGATATTGATGTTCAATATATATGCACTGAAGATCAGCTCGAAGACATCTTCACCAAACCGCTTGCTGAGGCCAGATTCAAAGAACTATGTCTGAAGTTGGGCCTCATGGAGTTAGAAAAGGATGTGGATGAATGAGTTCAAACTCTCATTCTTTCTGGATTTCTAGTTTTCTAGGATTTCTTGGATTTCTGGAAAAGATGGAGACAAACGTATCCCAGCTTATGTTTTTTAGGTGCTAAATCTTGTGGCTGAGATATAGCTGCTATGCAAAGAGAAAATGAATGCTGAGTCCAAGCTCTCAGCATTTTGTCAAAATGCTAAGTTATAATATTCAAAAAGTAGTACAGACGGTTGCTAGAGAATGATTTCTGAGTCCTTGCTGTCAACAGTCAATATATGGATGCTAGAATAAGAATGCTGAGTCCAACATCACTCAACAGTTTATGTGCTTGCTAAAGATCCCAATGCTAGTTGATTGCTGAGTCCAAGCTCTCAGCAATCTCTGACTCTCTCTCTCTCAAAAAGTCAAAGTACGAATATTTTGAATTTTAAATCCACTAAGTGTGTATGATACGACGCATTTAATGCATGCAACAGACGGCGACGAACCAGGAGAGGACACGTCAAAAGCACTCGAGCATTTTGGGGCGTGGGATACCATACAAAGCGTCTCTGAACTCCTGAACCATCAATTGGATTTGAAGCGGTGTTTCCCCAACCGTCGGATCGATCACTCAAAAGAGTTTTAAACCGCACTTCATCAAATGCTTAAACCTTCTGAACTTTGAATCCCTAGATTTCTAAGCATTCAAGCATCCATTCCCTCAAATTCTCTCAAATTCTCGATGATGTCTACCAATCCTGAATCCCCCGCTTGCTCCCAAATGTCTGATTCACCTCCTGAGAGCCCTCTAAGGATGGCCCAGACTCCTATTAGGACCATGCCACTCCATGAAAGTCATTTACCTGAATTTACTCAGATTGTCAAAAAGGAAGATGTCGAAGACGAGATTCCGTACGCTTGTCTGGTAACCCTAGTGAGAAGAAGGAGCAATCCGGCCTTTCAAATTCTCAGAAGAGAGCCGCACAGGTAATGAAGGACGGAATCCTTTATACACCTCTTGCTGCTCTGAATTTTCTGGATTGGGTGATGGATACCCTAAAGAAGGAACAAGTGGTACAATATTTATCTGCTGAACCTCTGAGGTTTCAACCTCACATGGTTTCTGAATTCTATGCACGGGCGGTTATAGCAGATGATTCCAAGTCTTTTACGACTTCTATTTTTGGAACACTCATCACGGTGAGTGTTGAGGTACTCGAGAAGAAGTTTGAGCTTCACAACTCCGACCAACATATTGCAAGTTACAAAGTCACCAAGACGGAGGATATGGAAGCTAGGTGGAACCTATGGAAGAAGCCTGACTTGGGAAAGGACCGTCAAGGGAAGGAGATTACATGGAAGGTGGCAACACCGACCAATCAGTTCCAGGAGGATTTTAGACTCCTTGTTGATCTTGTAATTAAAATGTTCCAGTGCGACGCTGGGTCGTACTCCAAACTCTCTGCGAAGAAGTACGTCGTGATGATGGCATTGGTCGATGGAGTTCAAGGGAACTGGGCTGAATTTTTCTTTGAGCGATGTTGGACCATGCAAAGAAGAACTTGAAGATTAAGCAGGAGGGAACCTTCATGTCCAACGTGAACTTCAGGCTGAAGGTCAGCAAGTTCATTGAGATGTACTTCCACAAGTCCAAACTTGACAGGGGTGAGTCACTTTTACCTATTGATTTTATTCTTCAAACCAAGAAGAAGCTAGCTCCTGCGGATACCTCTTGCCCACGTTTTCTCAAGGGGAAATCAAATGTCAACCCCAAAGATCCCACATCTGAGGATGACGAGGATCCAGCCGAATTAGCAATTCAACAGTTGGAGCATGCAATCCCTTTGACTTCTGAAGAGATTGCTGCGGCCTGGAAAGCAGCTGAAACAGAGAGGTGCTTCCAAGACCTCGCAAATATTGAGAAGCTAGGAGAGCTTCCTGTCGAGAAATTGGGTCTGATTGCTGCTGAGGTACCCAGGAGGAAGAGATCAGATGTAACTGCACCTGAGAAAAGGCAGACGAGAAAGAGACTTATCAAATCCTCTGAGAATGTCTCAACTGCTGAGGAACAAGTCTCTGAGAAAGTCTCAACTGCTGAGGAATCAGAGAAAGTAAGTCCACTATGTGCTCAGCCACTTTCTGAACGATTAAAAGTTATAAGGGAGAAGAATATGAAGAGAAGAGGAACCTGAAGGAGAAGGAGAAGAGGGAATTTGTGAAGGAGATGGAGAAGATCACATTTGAGGTGAGGGACAGAAATTTCGAGCAGATCAAGGAAGCTGCTGAGGAGCTTGCAGCTAGGAAAGCTGCTGAAGGGCTTGCAGCTAGGGAGGCTGTTATGCTACGAAAAGGGAAAAAGAAACAAACTACAGAAGTTCCCATCACTCCGATGGACAAGGATGCTCTGTCTGATAAAGAGCTGAACAAATTGTTGGGATCAGGAGCGTTTGACGCTCCTGCGCGTCCTCAAAGCCAGGGAAGCTTTTTCATTAGGGAGCCTACTGCTGTGCAAGGTAGTAGCAGTAGTGCTCAGCCTGAAGGACGTGTCAGGATGTGGATGCTGCAGGTTCTGGCTCAGGTTTAAATGCTGAGCAGGAGGCTAGTATTGCTGTTGGTGGAGCTGAGGGTCAGAATGCTGAGGAGAGGCCTAGCACTGACATTCCTACCGCTGCTGAGCCAGAGCAGATACCAAAGGAGGATGAAAGCTTCAAAACCACATGCTATTCCGACTCCGATTCTGATGGAGAATTCGATGAGGTCTTTGATGCCCGATTTCTCTGCAAAATCCCCACAAACGCAAATCAGACGCTGAGAATCCCTTTCAATGGACTTCCTGGACGTTGATTCAAATCAAAGAGAATTGTGCAATGGTGTGCTGAAGTCACCTTTGATTACGAGGTAAACTCTGACCTATTTGAATGGTCTGCTGAAATTGAAGAGTTTGTCTCTGCTGAGGTAGAGAGGGATATTTCTTCTGTCTTTTCTGTGGAGTTGGAGGAAGGGACAAAAGAAGGAAAGGTGTTGGGTTGTGAGTTGAGGAGGTTAAAGAGGTTTGATTACATGATGCATGAACTATGCTTTGAAGAGCGGATGCTATTAGCGGCCAGGAGAGGACTTAATTATTGGTGCATGGAAGAGAAATGGGCTAATGATTGGATTGATCAGCCACCTTGCACCAAGAAATTCACCGATAAACAAGTCTTGGTTCGACTGCAGGCGATCCGAGTCCATCGCATGTTTTCAGACTCTCAATCATTGCCTAAATCAAACTTTGCTCCAGATGGCAATTCGGATGCTCACATTCAGCTTTCTAAGCGCCAAGCTAGAGCTGCAGCTGAATATAGACGGCGACAAGCCGCATATGAAGCTAAGAAGAAAGAAAGGTTGTTGGCTAGGTTGGCTGCTGAGAGAGAGCAGGAAGAATTAGAGAAGAACAAATGCCGAGAGTTGGTCGTATGCCATAAACAGAGGAGAAGATGATTGTTCATTTTCTGTAAGATGATATCTCGGAAGTAATAAAGGCTTCGCGCGTTGCTGAAGTGGAAGAAGAACAAACATTCGAACTTGCTATGGCCGTGGAAGAGGCCTGGAGAACAGAGGAGGCTGAGCGCATAGAAGAAGAGGCCAAGTACAGAGGCACACGAAGAATTTGCTATGGAAATGTAAGAAGCTGCACAGCACAAGGCAGAAACTCATGAGTCTGCTATGAGTAGAGAGTTGTGCTAGCAGATTCCTCATTACATGCTCTGCCGGTAAGTTCCAGTGACTTTCACTCTTACGTTGGTGCCGCTGTGCAATTTGTCATTCAAAAAGTGGCTGTGGAGGTTGCTGATGTGAGGAAGGATGTGGCAGATGTGAGAGGAGAAGTGTCTGGGGTGAAACACGACATGGAGGTCATGAAGGTAGAGGTAGCAGAATCCCTGCAGTAGATTGCGTCAAGTGTTCAATCTTTCTCCACTACGTTTTTGGCGGCGATCAAAGAGGGGGAAGAAAGGAGAATTCCTGAAGCTGCTAGGAGGAAGCAAGAAGAAGAAGAGATAGCCGCTAAGGAAGAAGAACGAAGGATAGCGGAGGAAGAGCTGAAGAAAAAGGAGATTGAACTTAAGATCAGGAAACTTGAAATGGAAAATGAAAAACTTGCTAAGAAGTCGGAAAGGGAGGCTATAGAAAGGGAGGCAAACAAAGCGATCTATGAAAAATTTCTGCACATGGCAATGAACAAATTTGATGAATATGACAAGAAGCCAGCTCCTGACTCTTGAAGCCGAATCTGAATATGTTAGCAATCTTTTTGTAAACTTTTTGTCTTTTTCAGTTTCGTTGTACCTGTAAACTCTCAATCCATATATGAAACTGTATCAGAATTAGACAATTACTCATTTTCCACTTCTGACTTTTTGCGTGTCTTAGTTGACATACACTATTCGTGTATTCAACAAAATTTCATGTGGATTGTCGTGTGCGCTGAGTTATTTGTCTTGTGATTGGTGGTAAATGCTTGCAGATTGAGTGGGTGCTAGATTCTCTAGCATATTCCTAAGAAGCATTTGCTCGTACTCATTCGAGATTATTTCCCAGCTTGTGTTGAGGGGGAATTTATTGAAACTAATCAATGCTAGAATTAAGTTGGTTAAATTCTGAGTTAGATGACTAGACTAGATCTGATGCTTGTATTAGAATTTCTTGTAAACTCAGAAATTTCTCCTTCTTAGATTCAGCAATTAAAAAGTAGGCTTTGATCGCACCAAAAAGGGGGAAATTGTTGGGAATTATTCCTAGATTTATGTTGTAAATCTCCCTTTAGATCAAATTGTAAAGGTTTTGTTGAATCAAAGCCTTTGTTATTTTGGTGGATCATTGCTGAAGTCTAGAATAGTCTAGCAACTCATTTGTAAAGTCCTGTTTAGAATATCTTTCGAGTTGTAATAGATTAGAAGTGCTTGTAGAAGATTGGTGAAAGATTCAGTAATTGAAACGAAGGAAATGCGATTCCAAGCAACTTCGGAAATTCTGGATGCTAGGACCATTCTCAGCAGTCAGGAAGATGTTGGCTGCTAGAGAAGTTAGCTGACAGAAACGACTACTAAGGAGGTAGTGGTCAAGTGCTGAGAAGAATGACTGCTAAGGAGTTAGTAGTCATATGCTGAGAGGAAATGACTGCTAGGAACCTTGATCAGCAGTCAGAAGTATAGAGTTAGCAGAATGTTGAAGGAGTAAAAGGTTGTCGTGGAGGAGAATTCTTTTATGAAGAAGTTGGACTTTGAAGATGCACAATATGATGGGTTTTGTATACTGAAAGCATTTATTACAATGTGTATACAACGGTTTATTTCTCATATCTGTTAACAATCGTACATGTATGAACAATGGTATCCTCTTGTCTCACCGATAGGGACGATCATATGGCGTGTTGTAGATCGCAGAAGACAGTGTGATCACTTGACCTAGTGAGACATAAACATGATCACAGCTGAGACAGCGTATGAGGATACGTCTGTCCGGATGGCTGCGGCATTGTCGGAATAAGTAGTCTGTCTTGGTTACTTGACAGGCTGGTACGCAGAGGTGGCGTATTGATGGACCGCAGTGAGATATATTCGTCTGTCTGACATCAGCGAATAAAAGATCTCGTTATATTGATTGAGTCCAAACCCTAACGAAGGTTCAAGGGTTTGCACGGGTTGACTGTTGCTTTGACTTGCCATGGTGGAGAGCCAACACAACGCGCTCGTATATCCACATCTTGGGTAACAGCAGTTCGTGTAGTACCGCCTGAGACTGAACTTAGGTAACCATATCTGAGTAATAGGATGGGGACATTCCCTGAGGAGCTCAATAACATTCATCGTGCCAAAGTCCTGCAGGCTGATTAAGTTCAGGCACGAGTGATAAGGTTTGAGTGGTACTACTCAGGAATTATAAGATATTAATTAATTGTAGTTAGAGCTTGTCAGAGGCTCCGATTAATTAATGGATGTCCGGTAACCTTAAATATGGGGATTCTCAATTAATGCAACCCATTCTCATAACGTGGTAATAAAGGGGTAGGTCAGTATAAATTCTGTGGTGAAAAAGAATTAATATTAATTAATTAATTGTGTCCTGGGTTGTGGACATGGGAATTAATTAATTTATAGGCCCACTTTATTATTTGCATTAGGTCCCAGGTCTGGCCCAATTAAATATGCTGAATTGAGCCCAAAGAGCCCATTAGGGATAAAACCCTAGGTCTATAAATAGACAGCTCTCTCTGATAAGTTGTAACACAGTTGAAAAACACAAACCCTAGAGAGAAAGCAGTGGGGGCGCCGACTTTGGAGATTCAAGGAGGAGAATTTCGATTCTGGTCCTGCTCAAAATACAGATCTGTGGAATCCTCACCAGTAGCAGATTTGATCATCATTGGGATACAGATCTGAAGATCTAATCTGGAGAACAAATTTCTTCTTCCCTTTTCTTTATTTTCGATTTGCTCTAGAAATTAGTTTTCCGATTTCTATTTCCGCAGATTAAATCGAATCGCGTGGTTGAATTGAGATTTGGAATTCAAACGCAAAAGATACAGACACTACGGATTTACGGTAATCTCTCAATCCACAATCTTGTATTAAATTCATAGGAGCATGCTAGGGTTTTGAGAAAATTAATTATGAGCAATATCCATAGATCGATCCGGTTCAGTTTGGTTTTTGTGATTCGGTTCACATAAAAACCCTACAATTGGTATCAGAGCCAGGTTTCAGATTTATGGCTCTGTTGTTTATAATTAAATTCGATAATATGCATGTATGAATTTATTATTGTGGATGTTGGTTTTTGTTCCTCGTGGCAACCCGTTGATTCAGCCCGCGGTGGTTTATCCGTGTAGGGCTGAATTGTTTTGTAAAATCACGAGAAAATCCGTGATTAGAATAGATTTGAAATTGTAATAGAATAGTTTCTGTAATTTTCAAATTTATGTAATTGAACGGGTCGAGGACGAAGAACGAAGACGGAGCCGACGGAGGGCCGAGCACGGCGGACGATGATGGCGCGGCAGGCGCGACCGAGGGAGTGCGGCGCGTGCACGGCGCGCGAGGGCAGCACCCACGGCGCGCGGCCTGCGCGCGGGCGAGCCAGCGCGGGGGCGGCGCGGTGCGCGAGGCTGGGCCGGCGGCGGCGGCGGTCGGCGGTGGCTTCGATCGTCATCGGCTGCTGCTGTCCCGTCGCGGTGGCTCGTGTTTTGGTGGTTTGTTCAATCTTGTGTAAACCCTAGGTTTACATTAGGGTTATGGCAAATCATTAGATCACAAAGGCCTAAAAAATCAAAAGATTTGGTGTATCAAGATTTGAAGGCCCTTGAAGATTTGAGAAGATTTGAATTTATCCATTAAATTCAAAATTCAAATTTGTAATAGATAGATTTTTATTTTCTATTTATTTTGGGGCCACGAGGAATTTTTGTTTGCCTTAATTGTCCTCGTATGATATGTGATTTATTTATGTGCGCAATTAAGCATGTGTTGATAATAGGAAAAGCATGATGTACTGCTTTTATTATTTACAGCTTTCCAAGCATGCTTATGTGATTATTTTCTTTTGTTGGATTATATTTTGGGAATTTTTGGGCTTGTATTATTACATGCAAAAATTTGGAAAATATAATGACAAAAGGAAATTATGTGTGCGCATAAAGAAACCTTTTAAAAGAAAAATACTAAGCAGATTTTTTAATTAAAATCAATAGACCTCCACAAAGCGGTCCTAGGCTGTAAGTGTATCTCTCGTTCTAGTAAACGTCTACGAGTGTAGCTTGCTAGTTCCCGGAGGTACATGGGTACGGTTGTTGGGATTTCTAGACAAACAATTTAAATCATGTGAATAGTGGGAGGGCTTTGCGTAAACGTCTACGAGTGTAGCTTGCGTAGACCTCTTTCACAAGTATTCTAGGATTGATTTAAATTAAAGATAACAAAAGCTTTAAGGGCTGTGCGGTATGGTTACGTGCCATGCTAAACTGTCTCTTTTGGTCGGAGTTAAATTTGTGGTTAATTGCTTAGAAGCATCTTAGAATATAATGCAAGAATTGCATCCCTGTTCTTGAGAGATGGCTTGGTCTAAGGTTTTCACTAATTATTAATTTCTAGTGTCAAAAGCATCCTGCCATGGTAGTGAAATTAAATGGATTGGGGCTTAAAACCCGCAGTTCTGGTTGAGGGTGACATCGTAAACATCTACGAGTGTAGCTTGCGGTGGGAACTCTTGGGCAATTAGTGGAAAACATTTGTATTTGATTTATTAAAAGGTTTTCAATGCATTTGTTTTCGAAGTTCAACATGTATGTTCTTATTTAAGATTCTTTATTGTTTCGGATATGTCTATGTCTAGTGTTATCAATATTCTCGCACAAATTTCTCTAACTGGTCCAAACTTCCTGGAATGGAAATGCAACCTTGAATACATCCTGATTGTAGAAGAACACATGTTCGTTATACAAGAACTTAGTCCTATAAGTGCCTACTATTGAATCCTCGCAAGAGGAAGTAGACTATTACAACGAGTGAGAGAGCACGTAGTTTCCATGACTCACATCATGGATGAGCTAACTGTGCACAGTGGAGGTATTGACGATGAGGCTAAGGTCGATCTCATACTGAACTCTCTACCCAAATCCTTTGAGAGTTTCAGACTGATTGTTGTCATGAACAAGAAGGAGTATACTCTTAACAAGTTGCTCAATGACTTGATGGCAGCGGAATAGGTTGTGAATCCTTAGAAGGTTGCCTTAGCTACTTCTGGTAATCACTCTGCAGTATCGAAAGGTATGAAGCCGAAAAGAGCGATTAAGAAGAAGGCTGGGAAGGTAACTGCGAAGGACATGGAAGCTGTTAATAAGCCTATGGGAAACTTCGAGGGACAAGTGTTTTCAGGTGTGGTAAGAAAGGACATAGGAGGAAAGATTGTCAGGCCCACAAGGCCAGACAGGGTATGCCATTTGCATGTATAACTGAAGCATGATTAGAGTGTGGCGTTGCTCTTCCAAGAGCTATAAGCGCTGACTTGTTAATCATGTTGTTGTACTTTGCAGGGGACCGTGCCGACAAGGCTGGTGAGTGATGGCAAGAAGATACCAAACTGGATGAAGGCAACGTTTTAAAACGGAGCTTCATGGAGTTTTCTTTTCTTTATGTTTTGATGAATAAAGTACATTTGAGAGTTTATTTGTGGGCCGTGGTTTATCGGCAGGACAAATTTTACCAACTTTCTATGGATATTTGTTATTTATGATTTTATCATTGGCAGTAACAATGTTATCCGTTGTGTTGATTTGTACTCTTTATGCTACTTCGATCAAAATATGTCCGCAAGTATTGCATGTAATTCATCCGTAATTGATAATCCTAGTAAGAGAAAACTTACTTCTTCTGATGAGGATCTTACATATCTCTGGTACTTGAGACTGGGTCACATCAGCTTGAAGCGGATTCAGAGACTTGTAGATGACGGTACATTGGACTTAGTCCGGGCTGTACCTTATCAAGTCTGCGAATCCTGCATCGAGGGCAAGATGTCAACTAGGCCTTTCAAGGCTAGTCAGTCTCGAGCAGAGGAAGTGTTGAAATTGATCCATTCTGACTTATGTGGACCGATGTCCACGCAGGCTCGTGGAGGGTACGAGTACTTCGTCACTTTCATTGACGATTACTCAAGGTACGGATACGTTTACCTGCTTCGCTACAAGTCTGAATGCTTTGAGAAATTCAAAGAGTTCAAGGCTGAGGTAGAAAAGAAGGTCGGGAAAACTATCAAGTCGCTGCCTGACCGCGGTGGGGAATACCTCGGTAACGAGTTCCTGTAATATTTGTCAGAAAATGGGATTACATCCCAATGGACTGCACCGGGTACTCCCCAGCAAAACGGTGTAGCTGAAATAAGAAATAGGACTCTTCTAGAGATGGTAAGGTCAATGATGAGTTATGCAAACTTACTAATTTCGTTTTGGGGCTACGCATTGGAAACAACGGCTTACGTGCTTAATGTGGTGCCTTCTAAATCAGTTCCTAAGACGCCTGCTGAACTCTTCCTTGGTCGCAAACCCAGTTTGTGCAAGTTTAGAGTATGGGGCTGTCCAACACACGTACTGTCGAAGGAACCTGATAAGTTAGAAAGCAGGTCAAAAGTAATGTTGTTCATAGGGTATCCCAGGCAAACGAAAGGTGGTTACTTTTACTGTCCTGAGAGTCCAAGAGTCGTTGTTAGCACCAACGCTAGATTCTTGGAGGACGAGTATGTGAGTAATCATAGGTCAAGGAGTGATGTCGTTCTTCAAGAAATTGAGAACGAGAATGCAATTCCAAGGGAAGGGGAACGTGTAGATGTGGGTGCACCTGTGAGAGGTACAACACCACAGACACGTTCTTCAGTGCAAGGTGCAGGACCACAAGTCACTGCACCTACTACTGACACGGCACCGATGCCTCGTCGCAGTGGGAGAGTTATTTTCCAACCGAAAAGGTACATGTTCGTGGGTGAGTCTTCGGACTTGAGCCCGGAAGATGGACATGAGGACTCTGACCCGCTGACTTACGAAGAGGCAGTGCAGGACAAGGATGTTGCCAAATGGCAAGTCGCCATCGATTCTGAGATTGATTCCATAACTGCTATGGATGTATACCAGAAAACTGATTTGCCGGATGGCTTTAGCGCCTTAGGGTGCAAATGGGTATACAAGAGAAAGAAAGGGGCGGATGGAAAGATTACGGCTTTCAAGGCCAGGCTGGTGGCAAAGGGTTATAGTCAGAAAGAGGGCATTGACTATGACGAAACCTTTTCACCCGTAGCCATGCTCAAATCCATCCGGATACTCCTTGCTATAGCTGCGCATATGGACCTCGAGATCTGGCAGATGGATGTCAAAACTGCTTTCCCAAACGGTTACCTTGAAGAAGGTAGGGACATCTATATGCAACAACCCGAGGGTTACATAAGCAAGGGTGAAGAACATCTTGTCTGGAAGCTTAAGAAGTCCTTGTATGGACTTAAGCAAGCTTCAAGGTGGTGGAACTTACGTTTCAACGATGTGATTAAATCCTATGGATTTGCACAGTTGGAAAACGAAAGTTGTGTTTACCGACTTTGTGTCAGTGGGAGCGTGGTCTTCCTTGCACTATACGTTGATGACATACTCCTATTTGGAAACAACAAGGGAGTGATGTCCGAAATCAAGGTTTGGTTATCCGAACAGTTCCAAATGAAGGATCTGGGTGAAGCTGGCTACATTCTTGGGATTAAGGTCTTACGAGATCGTAAAAGAAGAATGTTGAGCTTATCCCAGGCATCCTATGTGGATACTGTGATAGCCCGATTCTGCATGCAACTCGCCAAGAAAGGCTTGCTACCTTTCAGACATGGCGTTCGTCTTTCTAGTGGGCAGTGTCCTCAGAAACAGCAGGAGAAAGACAAAATAAGTCTTGTACCATATGCTTCGGCTGTGGGTAGTCTCATGTATGCGATGCTGTGTACCAGGCCAGATATCTGTTATGCCGTTGGCATGGTAGCTAGATATCAGTCTAACCCTGGACAGGCGCACTGGACTACTGTAAAGCATATCCTCAAGTATTTGAAAAGAACTAGGAATTTCTGCCTAGTTTATCAAAGTGAGGATTTGTGCCCTGTAGGTTATACGGACTCGGATTTTCAAGGGGACCAGGATGAGAAGAAATCGACCTCAGGTTATGTGTTTACCCTGGGAGGTGGAGCTGTATCTTGGAGGAGCTCAAAGCAGAAATGCATTGCTGACTCCACCATGGAGGCGGAATATGTCGCCGCCTCTGACGCCTCGAAAGAGGGGGTGTGGCTCCGGAACTACCTTTTAGAGTTGGGCGTGATCCCGAGTTTGCCGAGGAGCATCACAATTTATTGTGATAACTCTGGTGCGGTGGCAAACTCAAAGGAACCGCGGTCTCACAGGGCAAGCAAACACATAGAGAGAAAGTACCATATCATACGAGAAATCGTATCGAGGGGCGATGTGTTGATTAAGAAGATTGACACTGCTGACAATCTTGCTGATCCGTTTACAAAGAGCTTGCCACATAAAGTTTACGAAAGACATATTCGTGAGCTGGGTCTGAGGTGGATGCCGACCACTGATAGTGGTTAAAGACAGCAGACTAGATAGACGGACTGTATACTCTGTAATAGCTTAGTTATGCTTTGAGTATAAGTGGGAGATTGATGGGTTTAGTATACTGATAGCATTTATTACAATGTGTATACAACGGTTTATTTCTCCTATCTGTTAACAATCGTACATGTATGAACAATGGTATCCTCATGTCTCACCGATAGGGACGATCATACGGCGTGTTGTAGATCGCAGAAGACAGTATGATCACTTGACCTAGTGAGACATAAACATGATCACAGTCGAGACAGCGTATGAGGATACGTCTGTCCGGATGGCTGCAGCATTGTCGGAATAAGTAGTCTGTCTTGGTTACTTGACATTCTGGTACGCAGAGGTGGCGTATTGATGGACCGCAGTTAGATATATTCGTTTGTCTGACATCAGCGAATAAAAGATCTCGTTATATTGATTGAGTCCAAACCCTAACGAAGGTTCAGGGGTTTGCACGGGTTGACTGTTGCTTTGACTTGCCATGGTCGAGAGCCAACACAGCGCGCTCGTATATCCGCATCTTGGGTAACAGCAGTTTGTGTAGTACCGCCTGAGATAGAACTTAGGTAACCATATCCGAGTAATAGGATGGGGACATTCCCTGAGGAGCTCAATAACATTCATCGTGCCAAAGTCTTGCAGGCTGATTAAGTTCAGGCACGAGTGATAAGGTTTGAGTGGTACTAATCAGGAATTATAAGATATTAATTAATTGTAGTTAGAGCTTGTCAGAGGCTCCGATTAATTAATGGATGTTCGGTAACCTTAAATATGGGGATTCTCAATTAATGCAACCCGTTCTCATAACGTGGTAATAAAGGGGTAGGTTAGTATTAATTCTGTGGTGAAAAAGAATTAATATTAATTAATTAATTGTGTCCTGGGTTGTGGACATGGGAATTAATTAATTTATAGGCCCACTTTATTATTTGCATTAGGTCCCAGGTCTGGCCCAATTAAATATGCTGAATTGAGCCCAAAGAGCCCATTAGGGATAAAACCCTAGGTCTATAAATAGACAGCTCTCTCTCATAAGTTGTAACACAGTTGAAAAACACAAACCCTAGAGAGAGAGCAGTGTGGGCGCCGACTTTGGAGATTCAAGGAGGAGAATTTCGATTCTGGTCCTGCTCAAAATACAGATCTGTGGAATCCTCACCAGTAGCAGATTTGATCAGCATTGGGATACAGATCTGAAGATCTAATCTGGAGAACAGATTTCTTCTTCCCTTTTCTTTATTTTCGATTTGCTCTAGAAATTAGTTTTCTAATTTCTGTTTCCGCAGATTAAATCGAATCGCGTGGTTGAATTGAGATTTGGAATTCAAACGCGAAAGATCGGTACAGACACTACGGATTTACGATAATCTCTCAATCCACAATCTTGTATTAAATTCATAGGAGCATGCTAGGGTTTTGAGAAAATTAATTATGAGCAATATCCATAGATCGATCCGGTTCAGTTTGGTTTTTGTGATTAGGTTCACGTAAAAACCCTACATAATAGGCACTATACCATCGTCTAGATTTCCTTCTGGAGATTCAATCTGCTCCCTCTTTCTACTCCTTTTTTCTTTCTTCTTCCAGGATGCTCGTAAGTATCAATCTCCTTCTTTTCCTTCTCTTTGTTGAAGCAACTTCCTCCTGTACATGTTCCCCTTTAGTAAGCTATGAGTTGGACTCATCAACAAAATCCTCTTGTTGATTTCCATTGCTATCATCATCATTATCTCCACAATTGTCATCATCATCCCTTTCCTCTGCTTTACCATAAATTTTATCACTTTGTTGTAGAAAATCAGTTGGTACTAGGTATTCCCCTTCTTCCGTAAGACCTATTAGTTTCTCTATTAGATAACTGATTTTCAGTCTGAAACCAACACCGGACTTGAATTTGTTGGTTTCCCGAATGGCCTCATTCTTCCTAGAAAGCTCAAGAATACGACCAAAAATAAATTCAGCCCAGTTCCCTCCTGGGCCATCATCTAATACAATTATAACAGCATACTTGGGTTGACTTAGTTCCGAGAAGGATCCTGCACCGCAGTATATAATTCTAAGCGCTATTTCACTTAGAGTCTTGTAGAAAGGCTTCAATTCGAAAACCTTTGTCGGTAGATGAATCTTGTCTTTATGCTCTAACTTCTTCCAGACCATCCAATGCCGCTGTCGTGCCCCATCATCACTCTTTAGGTAACTGGCAATTTGTTCACCGGTGTTGGGTAGATGGAAGAAATTTGCAATAGTATCGGCATTGATAATCATCGGTACTTTGTACTTTTTAAAGATTTTCCGCCTTTTTCAACAATCGCATTCTCATAAAATTCAGCGACGCAATGAGGCTTGAACTTGTGAGGGTGAAAGCCCAGAAACCGCATCAGATTTTCTTTGTGTAGCTTCTCATAAAATTTTTCATCGGAACATAGATAATCGATTTCCTTCAGATTCAGAATTTTCTCCTAAAAAACTTGACTTACTCGGATGTCCTTGTTGGAGAGATCGATGGCATCAACTGCATCATTTGATCGACGCTTTAATTCTTTATGAGAGACTTTCTTGACTGTTGCATTCTTTCTTGAATTTCCTGATGCGCTTGGACCTTCGCCTGATGGAATCTTCCTCTTGCCCATGGTATCTTGAATAGTGTGGAGGTTAAGAAGTTTCAAGATTGGGGGCTCTCCGTATTTAAGATAGAGGGTTGCAGAAATCAAATGAGAATGATGAGTGATCGCAAAGGGTTTACATGAGGTTTTGACCCTATGAGATCCACTATTGAAATGATATATCACTTTATATGATATTCTAACGTAGGGACGTCTGTTCCTATTCTATCACAGCGTGCGCGTAGCGCGTGGGTGTGGCGATGTTTCTCCATCTAATACGCCATGACACCACTCTTCATAAGTGTTGCTTTCAGTCGACTGCTTCTTAAGATTTCACACCCCGCTCTTGAGAATTGGGACATTTTTCCTTCTGATCTTATCTTGTCAAACTATTGGGACAGTTTCCAACTGTTGTAGGAAGGAAAAACTAGTGATTTATGAAAACTGTTAGGACAGTTTTGTTATAGCTTAGTTTCGCACATCCTTATACAAGATTCTGAGGGGTCCTACTTGCTGAACCATGACCTTTTATTGATTTCTGTACTCACCAGTCTTCAGTCTGCTCTTCCCCGTGTCCATGAGCAATTGAATCATGCTCTTGTCAGGCATTCAATACTGTCGTCTCAAATCTTGAACCTCTTTGCGGATCATCGTGTCGACATTTATGAGTCGTCGCATGCGCTAGGTCATGTCACAGATGTTGTTTATAAATTACTTCTCCTTGCAAACAAGGAAATGCACAATACTCATCTTTTCTTAATATCCCAGAAGTAGCTTATCTCTGATAAAGATGGCTATCCCCGCTGAAATCGAGATAATGCGAGGTAAGATCCTGAACCCGACTGGGTTAGTAGTGCAGCACTGGGAGAATCCTTTTCTTCATAACATTGGTATGAGCAATCTGAGAGCAACTCAACTTGATTCCTTTGTAACCTAAAAGCCTTTCAAATTTCATGAAGATATGCTAAAGGTCATTGCCAACGAATGTCATGTGGCGGAGGGTTATGAGATTCACGCTAATTTCCATGGTCAAGAGATATGCTGGTCTCCAGAGTCCTTTTCTCCCATGTTATGAGATTCACCCCCGTGATGGACTATCTGAAAGATGAGACAGCACAGGAATGGTATGCATGGAAGAATTGGAGAGATACCACTGCAATCTTCCATCCAACAGTTTCTTCGAGGCACTTGTCGCCTCGATATCACGTTATTTTTTATATTATTAATCATATAATTGTTGGGAACTATCCATAGGTTACGAACTTCTCCTCGCAGGTGTGGAAGGCGATGATGGCCTTCGTCGATGACGCTGAAGTTGATTGGGCTTCCTTCGTCTTTGATCGGGTGAGATACGCCGTCGTAAATCTACAAGATATCCCTATTCCTTATGGGATGTAATTGAGTGCTCTTCTTGAGCATCAGTTTTCAGAGTTCACTCGAGGTGGCTGGTCAAGCATTGAAGATTCTGATTTCTATTCACCACGGCGTTTTCCTATCGTCTTATCTCCTCTGCACTCCGATAAAGCTTTTCTTTTGTAATCTCCCCCCTTTTTTGTAGACTAGGGTTGAACTGTCCCCCTCCTAGAGATTTCAAATTATGTAATATGTATGGCTCATAAGTTAATAAAATCTCCTTTCCTTTTCAAGCTTTCGAGATCACAATACTATCATAAGAAGAACTATTTGAACTATAAACGTCACTCAGTTCTTGGAAAACACATGTTGCTTTTAATCGTTGGAGTATCCTATACGAATGTGAACCTTTCCTTATGATTCAATGCTAAGTCTGAGAACCATACTCCTATTGTCTGACCATTCTCAGACTCAGATCCCTTACCCTTTAGACCTAATGAGGAGTCGTGTCATTAAGATGACTTAGTATCCTTCTTGAACGTCAATTAAGATCATCTATAAATACACTTCTGCGGTAACCACTAATATATCACTCATCTGATAACCTTTCCCTGAAAATAGTCTTAAGATCTTTTCAAAATAAGTATGACTTCTCCTCCTCCATCTCCTTCTGCTATCACTATACCAGATGTTGTGACGGAGATTGGGAGAATCTCCATCCAAAGAAACAAAATTCTGGATAGGATAGGAGTTCAAGCACACCATTGGAAATCTCCATGCATCTATCAAGGGTTGATAGGTAATCTAAGGGCTAATGGACTGGCACGATTTGTGACCATCGAGCCCCATTCTTATAATGAAGAATTGCTTAGGATATTTGCTTACTATTCCACAGTTTCTGACGATGAGATTTTCTGCAATCTCAATGGAAGGGAATTTTGTTGGTGTGCTGACTATTTTGTTGTTACTTCGTAATGGCAAAAGAACTCCTGTCATGAAGTACCGAAGCGAAGAGACTGCACCTGAGTGGTCAATTTGGCAGTATTTGAGAGAAGGGAACATCAGCTTCCATCCGGCTACGCCTTGTGGATACCTCAGGCTGTTCTACAAGTTGTCCTTCGATGTTATTAAACAGATGGTAGTCTGCAATCCTCCCCAGGTAACGAACTTCACAACATCAGTCTGGAAAGCTATGATGGTGTCTGACGAGCAAGGTGAGGTCGACTGGGTAGGATTCATCTTTGATCGCATGAAGAGGGCTCTTAAAAATCTGTCGGAAGTCACTGTCCCTTATGGCATGCAATTGAGCTGGCTCCTTGAGAGGAGGATCCCTTATCTCCAAGGCGGTCCTTCAAATCTGGTTGGATCTGATTGCTACCCCTCTCGTCCAATCAATTGGGCACTCATCCCTTGATTGTCAAACAATCTTTACTGAATTTGTAACAATTTCTTTTAAATCTTTTGTCTTGATTTAAGGGTGACTAGTCCCCTCAATTTCGTATCAATGATTGAACTCTTTTGCCTTATCTTCAGCATTTAGTAAACTGTCTCAAAACTAGTGCGTATGACTTAAATATTAAACCATACTGTTACGAAACTGATCATTGTACATCTCCTTCTCTTGAGATTTCATCAAACTTTAAAAGACCTAGTTAGATGCATAACTCTTTAAATCGAGCCTCAGGTAGCAGTTTGGTGAAGATGTCCGCTAACAGGTCCTCCGCTCTAATGTATTCCACCGAGATATTCTCCTTTTCAACATGATCTCGAATGAAATGATGATGCATATCAATATGCTTCGTCCTGGAGTGTAGAACTGGATTCTTTGAAATAGAAACTGCACTGTTGTTGTCACAGTAAATAGAATAACATCCAGTGTCAATTCCATAATCCTTAAGCTGCTGCTTTATCCATAGCACTTGAGCACAACAATTGGATGCTGCCATATATTCAGCTTCAGTGGTCGACGTAGCCACGGAATGTTGCTTCATGCTGAACCAGCTGATCAGTATATGACCTAAAAACTGATAGGTTCCACTTGTGCTCTTTCTGTCAATTCTGCAGCCTCCAAAATCTGAATTAGAGAATCCATTCAGCATGATTCCATCAGTTTTGGGATACTAGATGCCTAAAGACTCTGTCTTCTTGAGGTATCTCACGATTCTCTTAGCTGCTTCCATGTGAGATTTCTTTGGATTCGCCTGAAGTATTTCGCAGACTCCCACAACATAAGATATATCGGGTCTACCGGCTGTTAGATACACTAGAGACCCAATAATTCCTCTATAACCCATTGGATCAATAGGTTCTCCTTCTTCATCAAGAGTGATCTAAGAACTGGTGCTCATAGGAATCCTTAGACTATGTTTATCAGTAACCAGCCCAACCACCCAACCACCCAACCTTTATTATATTTTATTAGTGTCTCTCACTTCCACATCACTCCAACCCAACCACAATATTTTGTCAAGTTTATCAATGACCACTCAACCACCCAACCACACAATATATATATATATATATATATATATATATATATATATATATATATATAATTATTTTATTGAAATTTATTTAATTTTTTTAAATAAAAATAAAACAATTAATTTAAAATATATATAACTTATAAAGAGATTATTAAAATAAAATTGACATAGATTATATAAAAAACATAACTACTAAGAAATAAAATTACATTGCATAAAACAATACAAGTACTTGAAATACAATTACATGGCATAAAATAATAATAATCTCATTGCTACAAAATAATATAATTAGAGAATAATATATTTCCTATATATATAATATCACAATTTTAGTATATATATTTTCTATTAGAGAATAGTATATATATTTTCTATCTATCTATCTATCTATATATATATATATATATCTTAATTTAAAATTAAAAAATATATATCAATATTAGACTCTATTTGTAGAGAATAAAAAATTATAAATTTTGGTATATATTTTATTTATTTTTATTTTATTGTTTAAAAGATATAACCATTTTAGTAAAATGTTTATATAAAATTAAATGGACCAATAGAATTGTAACAACTATCTTTATTTAATTGGGTCATGATTAAACAAATAAAAAGTAAAATATGTGGGGCCCACAGATCTTTGTGGTCTCTCCAGGTCTGTGGTTGATCCCTCTCTCTCAAGAATAAGACATTTTTTCTTTTTTTTTTTTTGGAAAATCTGATGTGGCAATGACATGGCGGAAGACCTATGACACACAGGTTGCTATTATTTGTGGTCTTAGAGACTTCGTCTTCTCTGGACAGAACTTGTTGATTAAGTCTTGAGGATACTTCTTCCGACTAATAAAGATCCCTTCTTCAGACTGATCAACTTGTAGACCAAGAAAATATGTCATCTTGCCCATCATACTCATTTGAAATTTATTCTGAATCAACTAGGCAAACTTTTCACCCAACTTGGTGTTTTTGCTTCCAAAGATGATGTCGTCTACATAGATCTGAACTAGCAGGATGTCCTCTCCGTCCTTTATTTTGAACAAGGTGCGGTCAATTGCACCTTTTTCAAATCCATTCTTGAGCAGAAACTGAGAGAGAGTTTCATAACATGCTCTAGGTGCTTGTTTTAATCCATACAAGGCTTTTCTTAGTTTGTAGACTTGGTTTCCATGCTCGAAACCTGGGGGGTAGTTCAACGTAGACCTCTTTCTTTAATTCACCATTAAGATAGGCACTCTTCACATCCATTTGAAGATATGTGAAGTTCTAATAAGCTGCATATGCCAATAACAGACGAATGGCTTCCAGTCTTGCAACTGGTGCAAAAGTCTCATCAAAGTCTATCCCTTCGCATTGTGCGTACCCTTTAGCAACCAATCTTGCTTTGTTTCAAACTATGGTACCGATCTCATCTATTTTATTCTTAAAGATGCACTTAGTACCGATCACAGATTGATGCATTGGTCTGTCCACCAGATGCCACTTAGTACCGATCACAGACTGATGCATTGATCCAATCCGTTGATTGAAGAGCTTCTCCGATCTTCATTGGTTCTACTTGTGAAATAAAGCAAGACATCAGGGCAGTTCCATGTCTAGTTCGAACTGAGTTGCTAATATCGTCCAGGATGGCTTCAACAAGATGATCCCTTAGCCAACTAGGCTTCTTCACAACAACGGCTTCAGCAGAAGTAGCTGGATTCTCAGAAGCTGCAGGATGTTCCTCATGAGATGATTCACTTCTAAGTTCTGGAACTGCTTCGCCTCGTTGTTCTGGAACTCCATGTTCACCGCACCAGTTCTATCTCCTTGTTCAGAAGCTGCTTCATCTCCTTATTCTGGAACATCATTCTGATCAACATCTGGATTCTGAGTTTTAACTGTCTCTTCAGTTGTGGCTGCTTCTTTTGCGATCTCAGGATTGACCTCCTTGGTATCAGCTTGCTCCGCTTCAGAAACGGTAGCATTTATTTAAGGGATTTTCTTTTCATTATGATCTTCGATGTTTATGAATTTTAAGGCCTCAACAATGACATTGGCATCATTGGCCATCTCGAGTGATTGGGGTTCAACCAAGGCTACTAGAGTCTTGGAAATATCATTCATAGATCTAGTCAGAGAAACTGTTTGATTATGATCAAGATCGGTTCTAGGTTCCTCATTGACATCCTTGATCTCATGATTTTCCAGACCCATTTCTTGAAGTGTCTTGTGCACTAGAGTAGTTTCATAAAAAACAACATGAAATGTTGTTTCCACAAGCTGGGTTGTCTTATTGAAATCCCTTATATGAAGGATGTCCATACCCAAGGAACACTCCTTCATCAGGGGTTGAAAGTATTCAATTTTGACTTCCCATTATTGTGAATATAAAATGGAGAACCAAAAGCACGAAGATGAGCTATAGAAGGCTTACGACCTTTGTTAATCTTGTAGGGGGTCTTGTGCATGTGTTGAATGCACTTCGATTCTGCATGTAGCAAGTTGTCATCAAGGCTTCTCCCCAAAATCCTTTTCCAAGGTCGGTATCGGCCATCACGGTCCTAACTACTTCTTTGAGGGTTCTGTTCCTTCGCTCAGCAAGACTGTTTTGTTGAGGAGTTCTCGGAGTAGACTTCTCATGTCCGATTCTAATTTTAGCGCAGAAATCCATAAGAGGTCCATTTCAAAACTCTATTCCATTATCGGACCTTATCCTCTTAACTATCACCCCTTTGTCATTCTGAAGACGGATAATCAGTTTTGGCAGTTGAGTTTTGACTTCATCTTTGGATTTAAGCAGCACTACCCACGTATATCTTGAGTAGTCATCAACTACTACCAATGTATACTTTCCTTTTCCAATAGTGGATGGAGTAACTGGACCAAACAAATCCATGTGTAACAGTTCCAAGATCCATTCTGTGCTTGTTGTAACTGGCTTGTTCTTGAAGGAGGCTTTTGTTTGTTTTCCGAGCTGGCAAGCTTTACAGACTCCTTCTTTCTGGAACTTCTTCTGTGGCTGTCCTTCAACTAGATTATGCTTTGCCAGATGTCTGATTGAGCTGAAGTTCAAATGAGTCAGTTTTTTGTGCCACAACGAGTTTACTCCTTCTGAGGAACTGTGCGCCAAGAGACATGTTCCCCCTACTCCACTGGACCAATCAACAATGTAAAGACCTCCTTTCCTGATTTCTCTGATTATGGTCTTGTGAGTCACCTTGTCAATGATGTGGCATACTGATCTTTAAAACCTAACTATATAGTCACTCTCACTTAGTTAGCTTATACTTAGAAGATTGTGCTTCAGATTAGTGACTAAGGACACGTTTTGAATGATGATCCCATTGTGTTCCACGTATCCCTTTCCAATAACTTGTCCCTGAGCCTTGCAACATTTACATGTTGCTTAGTCATTCTTGTTGGTAAAATTGGATTCCTTGCATATGAAACATTACGCTTGTCCAGTTTTGAGGGAAAGTTATTTCTTCTCTCGACAGTTGGTTTAGACAGTTTACAAATTGTGTTAGTATACTATTGAGGTGCCAGTTTTGGGTCAATTTTTAACCAACATTTGGTCTTGACAGCTTGCTTAACTAGCTCTTTGAGATTGACATTTCCTTTCTCCAACATATGACATGGGCTAGAATTGGCTTTGACAGAGCGCAAGGGTGTTTTCTTAGTCCTAGAAGTGGATGCCTGTTTGTTTAAGACCTTTTCATGTTGATGCTCAAAGAATCAAATTCCGTGTTTATCGGATGACTGTTTTTGAGCATTCAAAATATCATCTAATTTTCTTGAGCTCTTTTTGAAAGTACATTCACATTTAGCTGGTTCAACTTTCTTCAAGGAATCACGTTCTTTTGAAATAATTTCAAAATATTTAAGAAGTTTTGAATGCTTTTCCTTGAAATTTTCAAAATCCTCACTGATCGACCTCGTCTTTGCAATTTCATCGGTCAAAACTGAAATTTCTGACTTTAGTGAGGCGCTTTAACTAACTAATTCATCTTTAATCTCATGAAACTTTTCTACCTCTTTAATGATGTTTTTAAGAGAAATATCTTCCGAATTTGAGTGACTAAATTCAGAGTTTTCCTCAAAGCATGTAGATGCAAGAGATGAGGGTAGATGGGTCATTACCACTATTTCACAGTTAGAAGCGATGTCTTCTTCATCGGTAGCATCTCCATCGATTACTGCCATAAAAGCAAGAAGTGCTTCCTCATCATTATAATCCTCAGACGTGTAATATCCATCATCATGGCCTGGTACGTTTAGCACTTCAGTTCTTGTGAGCATTGCTTGGGCCACAGCCTTAGATGCTCTCCTTTCAAACACCTTCTTCAGTCTGTCTCTCTCCTCCTGAGAAACTAGAGGGCACTCGTACTTTAGATGATTTGGAGAGTTGCATTCATAGCATGTGCATGGCTCTCTCTTTGTGAATCTTTGCTCACTAGACTGAATATCCTTTGCTTTTCCTTTGGCCTTTTTGAGAAGTATGGCCAGGTTCCTTATTTATTCCTCTAGTTTGGCAACTGACAGTTCAGTTTCCTTCTTCGGAACTGAGGTGGAGGCCTCCATCGCTGGTGAGGATTGAAACGCAGTTTTCTCGAAGTGAACTGGCCTCTTTGGTCGCCTTAGTAAGTCTCTCTTTACAAAAAATGTTGCGTCACCATCAGCTGCTGAATTTGGGGTTCTAACAGCTTTATTTTTGTTCACCATCTAAATATCCCATTCATGGGCTTGAAGTTCGGCGAACAATTCTTTGGTTGTCATTTTTGAGAGATCCATGGTCTTCAAGCTGGTGGTTTTGACAAACCAGTCTTCTTTTGGCAGTCTTGACAGAATCTTTGCGTTCATGTCAGCCACTTTTTCTTCTCTTCCAAGATTTTTCATTATGCTGACGATGGCGTTGAACCTTGCTTCCATTGATTTGATTGTTTACCAGGGAACATCTGGAAGGATTCATATTTGTCAACGCATATCTGTTTTTTGTTTCGTCTCATGGCTTCTGTTTCCCTGATAAGCTCGTTGATCCAATCCCATAACTCTTTAGCGTTGTTGTTTTGTATGGCTTCATCCATAAGAGATTCAGGGAGAGATTGCATGATCATTTATTGAGCGATGGGATCCAGTTGATGGTGTTTCCTGTCTTCAAGTGTCCATTCCTCCTGTGGCTTGTCTACCATATGGACACCTCCTTGGTCATCTTGTGGTGGTCCAACCGGAATACTCATCTTCTGGATCTTCAGAGGTCTGTTCTTTAGGACTTCATCTATCTCAGGATGTTGTGCTCTCAGTTGAATGAGACATCTCTTATTTGATACCTCGAACTTCTCTGGGTTGTACTTGGGGAGGCTTGGAAAATTCATCAATATCTTAAGATAAACTGCTCGCTAATCATACTCAACTAACATTTAAGAGTGTAAGTAAGTACAGATCTGGTCTTAAGCGACCTAAAGCAGGACAGTCTAGAAAGACCAATCACGCTCTAATACCACTTGTGTAGGGATTTTCAGTTAGCCAAATCACAAAAACCCAAGTGAACCGAATTGATTTATGGATATTGCATATAATCAAAATTCACAATAAAATCCTAGCATGCTCCTATGAATTTATTTAATTCGTGGATTAAGAGATTACCGTAAAACCGTAGAGTCTGATCCGATCTTTCGCATTTGAATATTCCCTTCAATTCAACCACGCAATTCAATAAGTCTGTTGAATATGAAATTAGAATACTAATTTCAAGATTTAGTTGAATAAGAAAATTAAAGAAAACAAAATCCTGTTCTCCAGATCAGATCTTCAGGGCTTTGTCCCAATGCTGTTCAGACCTGCTACTGGTGAGGATTCAACAGATCTGTGATGTGGACCACAGCAAAAAAATCTTCTGTTGGGAAAATATTCATAAATTACCCTTAGGATCTTATTGTAAAAGGTTTTGTTGGATCAAACCTTAGTAGACGGTCGATCATTGCTGAACCTTAGCATAGCTTAGCAACTGATGTAATGTCCTGTATAGGTTAAAACATCGTGTTGTAA